>OY720453.1:60472990-60922990 GCA_963082715.1 Harpalus rubripes
CCGCCATTATCGGTAATTGATTTTCCTATTTATTTGTAATAAATGTTATATTATATTAGAAAATAATATTAAATAATCACACTGTGAATTTATAAAGGTAAGAAAAATTAATTTATTTAAGAGATACACAATTATTATTAAGATATACATTTAGAGGTTATGTAGAATATATGACATGGGTTGTTATTATCACATTTAATTTAATATCTGTAGTTCTTATTTACATAATAATTGTATATTCTAAACTTACCTTTTAAAAATTTAAATGATTGTGCTTAATATTGGTAATTTTTAGTTGTTTTCAGTGACAGTAATCGTGGTGGGTATCTTAACAAACTACACAAGTAAATAAGATAAAATATATTACTTACACTTTAAATACATATTAAAATGATAATTAAATGTGTTTTTCATTAAAATAAAACAAATATCTACGAAAATACATAATAATTTGTGCAAGAACAACACATATAACAGATGTCCCGGTAATGGCGGACGAAAAGTGAGCCACGCCATGGCCATACCCTGGTTATAAAGGTACCCTAGCTCTAGAGTCAGTAGTGGCGTCATCTGTCAATTGATGGTGTACTAACACTCTCCTATTACAGTTTTCTTGAACTGTTGGAGATTTACTAAATACCTTACAAACATTTAATCCACGAAATACAATAATCTATAAAATACGTATACCTTAGAAAATACTTTATCAATATAACGTACGGCAAACAATAATAATTGTATTGTATTCACAATTTTAACTAGTTTAGAATATCTACTAACCTTCAATATTTTTTAAATTCTAATTTGAATGTGCTGCCATCTATTATCACATAGTGAGATATCGAATGTATTTGATCTATGTAGGTAAAATCAAATATTGTAAACATTCCCAACACACACATACATTGACAGATGACATAGAAACTGTAAAATCGAGAGCCGGCATGTGACGTCATTGGCTGGCAGCGTTTCAAACGCAGTATAATCTTTTCAGTCATTTAAAAAAAATTGAAAAGCTATTTAACCATTTAATTAGTGTTTTCAGAAATGTTTTATGTTATACTTTAGTGTAATAGTATTATTTTTCACTATTTTGATTACGGTGGAAACCCCCATTTATCTCGTGACATTGATCAAAAATCACTCGTTTGACAACTCGTGATTTTTTGTCGATGTCACTCAATAAATTGCTAGGCAACTAGCTCTCGTAACAATCTGAAAAATTTTCCGTCAAAAATGTACCACTTATGATATTATATATGAAAAACTACATTATAATATAATCCAAAACTTTTCAATTTTAGCATTTAAGACTTTTATATCATGGGAAACAACATATTAGATTTTGGCTAAAATTAATCAACCAGAAGTGATATTTTACTTGAAGCTCTGAACAGATTCTCGTGAAAAATATATTATGATATACTACAAAATTTGTCAAATTTAGTATTTGCGACTTTTATATGAAGGGGAACAACATATTAGATTTTGGATACAATTGATATACCGGAAGTCATACTTTATTTGAAGCTCTGAACTGATTTTCGTGAAAAATATATTGATACAATCGTAAACTTTTCAAATTTGGTATTTAAGACTTTCATATTAATAAGAACGACATATTAGATGTTTTTTTAAAATTGACAAACAGGAAGTACTACTATACAGGACGCTATAAACAGATTTTCTTGAAAAAATATATTAAAACATGATCCAAAACTTCTCAAATTTGGTAGGTATTTAAAACACGTGTATAATTTCAAACAACATTAGATTTTGATTACCTATATGATAAACCGGAAGTGGTACTTAATTTGGAGCTCTTACCAGATTTTCGAGGAAAAACATAATAAAATATAATCCAAAATTTGGTATTACATACTTTTCTATTTATTGGAATAACAAATTAGATTTTGTTTATGAACGATCAACCGGAAGTGATACTTTACTTAAAGTTCATTGCTATTTCAAATATGGAATTGACGGGAGGTCATGTGTTGGCTACATCAGATTTTTTCACATTTAATGTTATAAATATTAAAGAATATTGTATTCTCTATACGATTTGACTGCATTTTATACTTCATATTAAATGGATACAGAGTTATAAAATTATTAAGAAATTAAATTTCATAAATTAGCCAGCTACGCTAGAAACAGCTACTATATTAAGAAAATACTGATTGAAAGATGTCAAGTGTTAATTGGAATTGACATTCGTAATATATTTGTGTTATAATTTTACTCGAAATATAGGATCTTTTTGTTCGAAACTTTCTGTATGGAATTTGTATAAAATACATACAACTGTCGAAAGGTAATATTCATACAAGAAATTTAGAATCTTTTGCAAGGAACTTATATTTTAATATTTATTTATCGTTTTAATAAACATCCATTTTAATTAAGAATAATTTATTTATTTTTACACTTTACCCAAATAAATAAAAACGTTACACTCTTTTACTGTTCGATCAGCAGAATTCATGAAATAATTTTTATTTTTCAAATTATATATATATATATATATATATATATATATATATATATATATATATATATATATATATATATATATACCGTGTGTCTATCTTAAAGGTGTACATAGGAGATTAACATGGGAAATCAGTTTTTTACAAATTATTGCTCGTCTAATTATTTTAAACAAAAACGCGTCAAATAAAAGTTATAGGGCATAAAATTCTGTATCTAAATCAATAAATAGAATTACCTTTACATGCTTTGTAACGACAAAAATTAATTATGAAAATGTTAAAAATTACGTTGAAAATATCGACAGCCATGGAATTGGACAAAAAATAAATAAATGCTTGACGTTTTATCTGTCACAACGTAATTTCACTTATTTGACGTTTCTGACAATTTGATAAAACGTCAAGCATTTATTTATTTTTTGTTCAATTCCATGGCTGTCGATATTTTCAACGTAATTTTCGACATTTTCATATTTAATTTCTGTCGTTACAAAGCATGTAAAGGTAATTCTGTTTATTGATTTAAATGCAGAATTCTAGGTCCTAAAACTTTTATTTGATACGTTTTTGCTTAAAATAATTAGGCGAGCAGGAAATTGCAAAAAACCAATTTCCCATGTTAATCTCCTATGTACACCTTTAAGACAGACACACGGTATATATATATATATATATATATATATATATATATATATATATATATATATATATATATATATATATCACGGAAGGTAGATTTTTATAAGAAATTAATTTATTATAAACAAAACATGTTAACTCTTACATTAATTACAAAATTTTTGCTATAATAGGTACTTTTCATTGTGATTAAAAATCTATAAAACTACAATCTACAATAAACTGTTATTAACAATATTTTAAGGATGGATTTATTTACATTTATACATACATTTACTATGATTTAATATTGATACATTTCACTAATTTTTCCCCCAAACTACTTTTTCTATCCAAGGGACATAATATGATACTCTGGTGTACACACCCGGAGAAGCACCGCAATATGGATTTCCAATTGATGTGACTCCGATGATGTATGGCATGCCTGAATTGTCGATTATTTGCAAAGGGCCACCTGAATCTCCCTGCAAAAATGTAAAATTACGAATTATGAAAGAAAATTTAAATTTTTAAGATGACCGTATGTGAAAATTATTTTTTATTATACCTGTATCATAAACCAGCTTAAAATTTAAAAAAATTAAAAATTTCAACTTTCTTAATTATTTATTACTATTTCATAAAAAAATTGTATATCGGAAATCATTTAGTAATTTGGTCATCGCAAATTATTAATATTGTTATAAAGAATGTGCCCTATAAATTTGAACTACTTCTCTATGCTCTCAACAAAGTTATAAACAATTATTTATACCGCAGTCAAATTACTAAATGATTTTTAATTTATCCTTATTGTCCTGAAGGATGTCTGTGGAATTTGGTCATCACAAATTATTAATATTGTTATAAACAATGTTTCCTGTAAAGTTGAACTACTTATGTATGCTATCAACAAAATTATAAACAATTGTTTACACCGAAGTGACTTACTAAATGATTTTTAATTTATCCTTATTGTCCTGAAGGATGTCTGTGGAATTTGGTCATCACAAATTATTAATATTGTTATAAACAATGTTTCCTCTAAATTTGAACTACTTCTTTATGCTATCAACAAAGTTATAAACAATTGTTTATATCGAAGTCCCCTCAGTAAATGATTTTTAATTTATCCTTATTTTCCTGAAGGATGTCTGTGGAATTTGGTCATCTCTAATTATTAATACCATTATAAACAAAATATGCATGAAATTTGAAGTATTTGAGCTTAATATTAACAAAGTTATAAACAACAATTCATTTATAAGTGGTCTTATAATATTATTTTTAATTTATCCTTATTGTCTTGAAGGATACCCGTTGAATTATTATTATTATTTTTATAGTATGTTACTAATCTGAACATCTACTGTCAGAATTTTATAATTCTGTACCTGTATAGCACATAAATTTGATATTTATTATGAAATAATATTATAACACCTATACAGTGGGCCATGGTCTAACACAGCGTAAGACTGCCACACACTGGCTGAAATTTTGAATCGTCTGCCAACTTCACCGTCGTAAAATCTCGGTTTATCATAGGAGTAAACCTGACTCAAAATATAAAATAAAAATATTTTCTGTTATTAGTAGGTACTGAAAAAATATGTCATAGTAGTATTTATGTTATTTGTAATAATTTATTGAAATAACGAAATTCACAAACCTACCACTACAATGTCATTATGTCTGCGTGTTTATTCATGTTTTTGTTAATATATATATATATATATATATATATATATATATATATATATATATATATATATATATATATATACAGGGTGTAAATGAAATAAGTACATTAAATTTAACCAGTAATATAACTCGTCGAGAGCAACAATATTTCTTAATAACTTTTTCTCGAAATCGCATATTTTTTTTAGCAATTTTAGAACCTCGTAAATTGACGAGTCGTTCCAAGTATTTTTCATATAATTGAATGCAGTAGCAATAGCTCTGAAAAATTTTGTTTTAGCAATTGACAGTCCTGTATATATAAAGACAGTGTTATGGAGTTGCCAAGGCATTTAGACGGAGCGTTTCCAAATCATACGTTCCTAATATGCGCACATTTGTTAATCTTGTACATCTTTATCCCAATACGGAGTGTCACATATGACAATGTTAAAAAAAGCAACAGTTGTATCCATACTATGTGCAAAAAGTTCAATGTTTTCAGCACATATCAGACTTCAATTTTAGGAATGGCTCATAATATTCATTAATGAGACTGAATTTGCTTGGGAAGGTGTATTTATTATGCATACACAATACACATCTCGACAGACGAAAATACTGTAAAAATTTTCATTAAAAAATGTTTGGGCGGGAACAATAAATGGACGACTAATTATTGGTACTCATGTACCTCGTTTAAATGGACAAAAGTTCGTACTTACATTTTTTTAATAACATATTTAAAGTATTATGATTTGTCGACGATAAATAATCAGCTCATAACCTAATAACTATGCTTTTGCTCTTTTTTGTTACCTCGTTCCTCCTTGTCTTTCTCTATTCACAGGTGATTAAAAGCCTGGTTTAATACACAACTTTATAATTTTGTTATCCAAAATTTAAATTTCTTTATTTTAAAAATTGTACTATTACGAATTAATAATAAATGTTATTTCTGTTCATTCGTTTACTGTGACTGCAAGTGTAACCGATAACCGACAATTTTTGAGCTTTTTGTATCCCACTTGAATACGGCAGCAGCCATTTGTTCTCCATGGGCGGTTAACGAAATATGCAGTAAATCTTTAAAGAATTTTAACTCAAAATCTAAAAGACTTAGAAAAAAAAGTTATTTAGAAATATTGTTGCTCTCGTCGAGTTCCATTACTGGTTAAATTTAATGCACTTATTTCATTTACACCCTTTACATATATATACACATATATATATATACATATATATATATATATATATATATATATATATATATATATATATATATATATATATATATATATATATATATATATATATATATATATATATATATACAGTGGACCCCCGGTAATCCGACAAACGTTTTGCAGGGCAGTGTCGGACTATCGAATTTGTCGGATTATAGAGTACTGCCTAAGACCCCCTATAGTCCAGAATTTTTTACAAACGAGTACCTTGTAATCCGACAAATTACAGATCCAGTGATAAGATTCTATATGTTATACTCTGAAGTACAAATCATACTTCATATCTAATTTAGTAAATTAAACAACACAATAGAGAGCTTACGTTTTATTATGAAATTAACGTCATTAATGCTATAGAACTTACAAACAATAATAACTTTACATTATCACATGTAGTCAAATTCAAACTAAGCAATCAGAATCAAAACAATACCTACGCGTCGTCGAGCACATTAGTGGTGGAGCGTACAATATTCAATAATAAGAGTCATGTCGGATTACAGGGGGTGCCGGATTAGACAGGGGCCGGATTACCGGGGGTCCACTATATATATATATATATATATATATATATATATATATATATATATATATATATATATATATGTGAATCATTCAAAACACAGGGAAAACACATGTCATGTCAAAACTAAATATCCCTACTATCAAGTGAGTCAATATCTCAACAAGCACCAGCAAAATAGGTAGTGCTGCATATGCAAGGGGGGAAGTGAGTTACCTCACTTTGATTCAGTAATGCAAGGTCAAATCGAATGACAAAAAAAACTGTCAAACTGAAGTGAGCTAAGATTAAGTGAGAGTTGTGGCATATCGAACACAACTATTGCAACCTTGTTTATTAATTGGTAACGTATGACACATTACTTACATAACACTCTCTTACATAACTCATCCGGTTTGATCATTTTTGTGGTTTAGCGTTAATGCAGAATTGTTTAAATTTAATGAAAAATATGGTGTGAAAAAGAAACTCGCTCTAATTTCACAAATTTTAACTTTAATCTTTTGAAGATGGCGTAACAGTGGAGAGTGCTGTGTGGCGGTAGAAATTAAAATCTAGGACACTTAAGCAAACTTGTTTTCGAAAATCAACAGCTTCCTCTATCGAATTTATTAATAAATACGTTGTGATTGTGAATTACCTTGCAAGTATCTTTGTTTTCGTCTCCAGCGCATAGTTGAGTTCTAAAGTCAAGTCCACGAGGAAGTTTCCTAACATCGTGTTCATAAAATTTTGAACATTCGTCGTATGATTTCATTGATACCTTTACTTCTTGAAGAATGTATGATCCTTTTCCTTCACCTACAACAACATAATAGGAAATCTTTAAGTACAAATTAAAAATCTGATGTGGCCAACACAACCTCTCGCCAGATATTTTACCTGGTTGTACGCATAAAACGAAAAATATTTTTAAATACAAATACATATTCATGTCTCACTACAAAATAATCCTCACATATATTTGCAAAATCTATGGGATATTTTAATATACATTATGTACAATACATACATTTTCTTTATATTCAATATCCTGATTTTTTTTCTACTTTCCTTTTCTTTTTCTTTATATTCGTCATTTTTTCGCAAATTCCTTTTATATTCTTTTTTACGTATATTCTTTTGCGTTGTTGACTTTTTATTTATTTTCATAATCTTCATAATGATGTACAAATATTTTTGACAGTGACATACAAATATTTTTGAGTGACATTTATGTGTCAATTACAAACATTTGAATTTCTAGCCTTGAAGTAGTTTGATCTGAGAATTTTTACATCAAATTATTTTATATGCATTTCTTTATTTCTAAATCTATAGAAGATATAATAATGCATTTATATTTATCGAATAAAGAATTGAGCGTTCTTTAATATAAGTATTTACGTAAATTTTCGATATATAATATTTAGATGATTTTTTTCTTGTAACTACTACTTCCGGTTGTCCAATTGTTACCAAAATTTAATCAACTCTTCTCATTATTGTTAGATTGATGAGTCCGTAGTTAAAAATGTCTTAAGTCTTATAGTGTTTGAAAAATCGTGGATCCAACACACACACACACATACACACACACGCGCGCACACGCGCACATGCGCACACGCACGCACACGCAAACACACACACACACACACACACACACACACACACACACACACGCACACACGCACACACACACACGGTAAAAAGGACCTTACCGGGTTTCAACTCTCCCCATCCAAGAGCTGTTGCCTTGGGAAATTTAATATCTTGTATAGGGTGCAAACAAGCCGGATAAGTACTCGTAGTAAATCTGACAGGACTTTCGAGTTCTAGCAGACCTATATCATTATATTGCTCAGGTGGGGTACGGTGTGGGTGGTTAATAATTTTAGATACTCCGTATTCCTGCAAAGTTCCAAAGGCGTTGCTGTTTTGTTTTCGTTTGTCAATCAAACCTAACTGCACCCTTGAAACTGGATATTCCCTAGAATAAATAATACGTAAATTATTGCAGCAGTGTGATTATCAGTTACTAATGAGTTATTCAGAAATATTTTGACATTTTTCGTTATTATAAATATTATAGAATATTTTAGTTTCTATACGATTTGATTGCATTTATTTCTTTATATTTAATTTATATATTTGAAGATAAAAAAATTATATAAATATTGTGGAGAGTGTAGTGAGACAACGCCATTAGGCGAAACGTGTCTAAACCAATTGGCGAGCTAATTACGGTCGAAATAAATTTCGTGTAGATAAATAGGGCGTTGTGCTAATTGTTTAAGGCCCGGTCTTGATATAATAGGGGATTACAGCTCAACCGAATTAAGAGAAATTAGTAAAAAAATAGTGAAAGTAGCTGCTTAATAATGAATATTAATAAAGAAATAAAATGATGTAATTAAAATACTTCGGAAATAAGAGGGTTTTTGTTTTAGCAGCTCGTCACTCATATGAAATCCATACATATTATTTTGATTGGCGACTCAAAGACCACCTATAAATATATAATGAATACCGAGTTAGGAGTGGAGTCTACTACCAATGGAAGTAGACAAATTCAAATAGCGGCCACGTGGCTACCAGTCTACTGCAATTCTCAACCAGTTTTTATTTGAATATAAATTTCTTGCATTAAACTTAATAATTTTGATACACTTGCAATTATAAAGCATGTAGACTTGTACAGTGTTACAATATTAATTTGTTTTTTTTTTAAATATAATTTAAAAATAGCATACATTTCAAGAACATTTTACATTCACGAAGAAAACAGTTTTATATAAAAACTTATATTCGTGACGTCACATCTATTTTCAAACTTCAGGGGACTATAGCTCGCTTATTAATAGGCATTTTTTCATCGGATTTTCACCAATAGTCTTAGTTTTACTTATACTTTCTGACGAAATTATTTATAAAAAATGATGGAATCCCCTATTATGTCAATTTACGCTGTAATATCGATGCGATATTTTTATTTTATCTGGCAGTTAAGTTAACTGACACTTTACCTAGAGGTGAAAAACCGGGCCTAAATAAATAATCTTAGACCCGATTTCATCAACATAAGATACATCCTCTAACAGCTTATTCTTCGAATAAGTGAAAAATATCGCATCAACATATGATAGCTAGAATATAAATACCGTTATTTGTGTCATGGTTTCGATGCGATTGACAGATGTCAGTATGAAATTGTTTTACTTAGAGTACCTTTACACAACAGAGTATGGACATGAGTGGTTCCCGCTCTATTGTGATATAAGGTCGAAAATCGTTTGTCAGTGGAAGACAAATGGCTGACGTCTTAAGTGACAGTTGTGTATAATGCGGTAGTTGTATTTGAGTGTTTTGTTGCGATTTATTAAGTGTTTTCTTTCGTGTTATATAATTTGAATTAACATTGGACTTCATATTAAGTGTGTCTAGTATCCAGAACGTATTTGCTATTTATAAGGTACGTAGTTTTTTGGAAAATTTTCGGCTAGTGTGTTTCAAATTACAACTTCATTTTTTTTTGTTGTTTAAATTCTATAGAATAGTAGCCGTGTTCCTTCGGCTTGTGATTTTGTGAATCCTGATTAATTCAATCGTGATCCTTTTGAAACAGGATTTAAAAATTATAGCAAGAAAACAACACAATCTAGTGTCAAATGTCAATGTCATATGCAGACTAATGCATAAAAAAAAACTATCCTGCTTTATTTTGTAAATAATCAACTGTCTAGTTTTATATTCAGAATTAAAAATGGGTTATATTGAAGTAAAAAATAATGTTCTTGATAAGGAATATGAAGTATGTTTATTTCAAACAAATCTTTGTGGTTCATTACACGCTTTTGTAGAAAAATCTTATTTCCCTTGATGCCACAAACCCCACATTCGTAAATTTCTACGCTCGAAGTAGTATATTTTCAATTTGTTCTCAACTGAATCCATGTGAATCACTCAAAAAGGTTGATTCTGAAGGGAAGGGGGAATGTTGTCTAGTGATCACAAAATGAGAAAGTGGGGATAACGAATAGGAAGCGTAAAAACATTATTCTTCTTAATCATTATCACTTTTATCATTTAGATCACGAATCACAGCCCGAAGGAACACAGCTATTATTTGAAATGGTTGGCTGTTTCTCATAACATATTTTCCAAAAAAATCCTCAACGAAGGAAGGACTGGTAGATAAAAATGAATGAGATAATGGGGTATGTGACCTTATTCGAATTTCAATATAGATGTCATAAAATATAAAAACTAACCACTGTAATAATGAAAACTAAACATTAATTTGCAATAATCTTGTTATTAACAATTTCATGTTTTGGAGAAGGGATATATGCCGTAAGTATGTTGGAATGGTGGACGAAGACAGATAGACTGCGGGAAGGAAAGAGGCAGTTATCAATCAGCCTATCAGCGTCGCGTTCAGTTCTTTATTAAGTTTATTCGGTTACTAGACGCGTATATTAAAAGATGTTGGCACCAAAAAATCCAGCCACCTGATCTCTGAATAACAATAATAAAATATTAAATAAAATTGCTTACCTAAAACTTAAGCAATGAGCAGCTGTTAAAACATGTTTCTCACTAATGAGAGTACCACCACATAACCAGTTAGTACCATCTGGTAAATCATAGCCAAGAAGTGTCTAAAATACAAAACTATTTTCAATATGAAAAAAGAGCAAAATTACAGGTGAATTTTCAAGTGATATTCTTCAATGACGACGTTTACACCGTGCGTACTGTTCTGATACGCAGACCAAGTGTATACTAAAATTTATCTTAGTATAGTAAGTATACACCGGTATTTAAATAAACATACTAAATATTTTGGTACGTTATACGCGCTTGCGCATATTTAACTGTCAGAGTCGCCCTAACCTAAAATTACTTAACAAGGAAAAATAGTTGTGAATATATGTTATTTACATCGCCACACTATTAAAATTGTAAATATTACTAAATTTACACAATTTCCTTAAAGGTTAATACACAATTTAATTGAATTAACAGTAGTTATAGATGGCAGAAAAATCGCATTGGTACGCTTGCTGTTTACACCGTGCATGAGTATGGTCTGGTACATTCCTCTTTGAACGGACTAAAAATGTGTACCTATTGCATACCAAAGGTTTGGTAGAGTGCCCGTCAGCTAAGAAAAAGCCACTTGCGTCATCAATAGATGCGCGAAGCAATGACGTAGTGATGACGTAGACTCACAGATTTTGTAGGAAGTGGCGTGCCATCTTATTTTTTACCAAATAGCGAAAGCGCACTTCAGTTGTTATTTTTTCTATTTATTTTAGTTGATTACCACAAATTATTGATAAATGACTTGTAAATTTGCTAAAGAGACATTTTTAAATACCTATTCACTACGTCTGCTTTGATTTTCATTTAGGAAGCACATTAGGCCATCACACGACGTAGTTCCATAATAATCCAAATACTTTCATATTATATACTTATTATAAAAATAGTATATTACTAAACGAGTGCGAAGGATTATGATACGAAGATGAGGTTTGCTTCCCGAGCCATAGGCCAGTGAAGCAAATTAACCGAGTGAATAATGACCATAGTCCCGAATATACTACTAAAATTTCTCTACTCCTGTAAATTTGGAAATAACTTGAATAAATATTTTAGAAATTTACAATTTATTGAAACAATATTCATCAGACAGAACATTAAACGACTTGACACAAAAATATTTCATAAACACTCGATAAGGCAGAGGTAAACTGAAATATAACTAAATTATCAAGTTGTTGTACTACTTGTACCAAATACTTATCCCTTCTCTGCTCAAATCTTTAATTTTTCCCTGTTTGAAAACTTATGGAACATCATTGCGTTGTATACAAGACAATTGGATTCCGTTAATCTTTTGGACGTTTTGGACCTAATGGATAAGATCGTAATAACATAAGTAATCTTAAGTCGGTGTAATGGTCATGTAAAATTTCAGTGTAATTACATCTTTAATCTCTTCTGGTATTAAGTTTAATCTCTTACAGGTACAACATCTGCGTAAATTGTTTGGTAGAAATTAATCTGCAAAGCGTAGTACAGTTTCTACATTTATTCTTAATACATTTATATTTACCTTTTTTTAAACCTAGAAATACACTTCATATATTGATTAATCATATGATACTTCAAATGATACATTTTCATTAGAACTAAACGTCAGAATAAGACACGAACGACACTGGCGTACCACGTGAACAAGCTAAGTTGTTGCTATGACGACCAAGGGCAATGACAAAAATTGGTTTCTGCGCTGATGACGTAAATGGCTTTTTCTTAGCTGACGGGCACTCTACATAGTGTTTACACCATTCATCGCCATCTTGTTACATCACTTGGTATGCGGATTAAATGTTTAGTACGCGTGGTGTAAACGTACTCATTGCCCTTACCATATGTGGATACTGATTTACATCTGTAACATTTTCACCTCCAATACCTCCACTAGGTCTATACAACACTGGGACCCCTCGAGGGTTCTGCAGAATACTTTTTTTACCTCTATATTCCTGGCATTCTAGAAAGAAAAAACATGATTTAATAATTGTCTATTAATATGTAAAATAGTTCCAATTTCCTAAAATGACATTACTTTTTCCCGTGCAATATGTTTTCCAATTTCAAGTATATTTTGTATTCTAAATATTTCGTATAATATTTCCATACTTAATAATGTCTATAGATATATAGTTCGTCTAAAGAATGAAAGTTGGTATAGTATGACTAGCGAATGAAAGTTGACGTTTAGATTATTTAATAGATGTGGTTTCTTTTGAAAACATTTCCCTATATTTGATTTGAAAGAAAACTGACCCTTATGTATTCCGTTACAGAAGATTACAAAAAATATTGTGTACACCTTGTCCGCCAAATCCTTTAGCGCCTTCGAGATTGTCTTGCCTCGGCGACAATTTTTCTCTCGGTACGCTAAAGACAAAGAGTGATTTCGCGGCCTTGATATACAAATAACTATTAAACGCACCCCTGTTTTGATATTCAGTTACCATAGTCGGCCATCTATATTCAGCCAGACCTAGTAATTTATTTCTGTGCTCTCCTAGTTCAGTATTTACATGGGTTCATGCAAAATTTGCATACCTGAATATTTCGTACAATTCTATTCTCTAGGGTTTCAAAATAAATCACATCTATAAAATAATTTAAACGTCAACTTTCATTCGCTAGTCGTACCATATAGACATGTATGAATCTATGTAAAATAGTGTATAATTCTGAAATTTGTTTTTCTACAAATTTATGACACCAGTGTTAAAAATTGACGGAACATTGTTACTTTGAACACTAGTGTTAAAAGCGAATTATTTATCTTGGAATGGAACAACAAATTTTTGACATGAGATATTGTCAAAAATGTTATTTAAAGAAATCAAAGTTTTTCTCCGTAAATCTTATTTTAGAATTGGAAACAAATTAGAAAACGGCGAATGTCAGTATATTGTATACTTCTTTATTATTTTTTTCCTTAAAATTACATTTCAAGATCAATTTTGACATCTTGACTTTTGAATTGAATAATGATCAGGGGGTCTATTCTAATTCATATAGCGTGAGGCTATCATAGCCCATTCCCGCTATCCGACTCTGACTCCATCTGTTGGCCAGTAGTGGAATTTATAGTAATACAGCCACATGTGGCTATCCGTAGCGAGAGCTCCAGTGGTACCGCTACGAGCAAAGTGTCATGCTATAATTTGAATGTTTGTTTTGAAAGTGATTGATAACTCTGAATGACAAGTTGACAAGCAGTTTTTCAATTTTGTGTTAAAATACGTTTGTTATATCATAATATTTGATTTATATCTATATATTGTAATTACATATTTAAATTATAATAATTATTAATAATTCTGTAAAAATAATTTTAGATTATGGCATATATTTATAGGGTTTTATTAGCCGCAGATATGATTGAAGAAGAGGAAAGACAGGAAGAAATTCGATTGAATAGACGAACGGTTAGGGATACGCAAAATCCATTCAGTTTAACTGAAAGGGAATTTATTTTAAATTTTAAACGACCTAAAATTGCTACAGTAGAAATTAAATCTATCGAAAATTTAAAAATGTAATATATAAATAAAACTATTAAATGAACTAAGTAATCCTACGCACTATTACTAATAAAAAAATTAAGAACTATAACTATAATAATTTATTTTAAATTTTAAACGACCTAAAATTGCTACAGTAGAAATTAAATCTATCGAAAATTTAAAAATGTAATATATAAATAAAACTATTAAATGAACTAAGTAATCCTACGCACTATTACTAATAAAAAAATTAAGAACTATAACAAAACTACTAAATTAATCCTAGAACAAACCTAAATAAAGAGGCACACCAAGAACTAATACAAATTAAACACAAATAAGTACTATAGGAACAAAGCCACGATCATCCACAGTCAAACTAGAGTGAAAGTTATCAGCACGTTTGACATCTGTCATTATAGCGGATAGCACATGTGGCTATCAGACTTGAATCCATCTGTTGGCTAGTATAGTGGAACTTACATAGCGGATAGCACATGTGGCTATCCGACTTGAATCCATCTGTTGGCTAGTAGTGAAACTTATATAGTGGATAACACATGTGGCTATGAATTAGAATAGACTCCCTGGGGTCTATTCTAATTTACAGCCACATGTGCTATCCGCTATACAAGTTCCACTACTAGCCAACATATGGATTCAAGTCGGATAGCCACATGTGCTATCCGCTATATAAGTTCTACTACTAGCCAACAGATGGATTCAAGTCGGATAGCCACTTGTGCTATCCGCTATAATGACAGATGTCAAACGTGCTGACAGCTTTCACTCTAGTTTGACTGTGGATGATCTTGATAGTACCTAGTTGTATTTAATTTGTGTTAGTTCTTGGTGTTGCTCTTCATTTAGGTGGAACTATGGATAGCCACATCTGGCTATTTTAATATAAGTTCCACTACTGGCCAACAGATGGAGTCGAAGTCGAATAGCGGGATTGGGCTATGATAGCCTCATGCTATATGACAATATGAATTAGAATAGACCCCCACATGTTTCTCTGTTCATAGTGTTTATAGTCTACTCCGATTTAGGAATTTTATCGAACACACTGTATATGGTTTAATTTGGCACACCCCTTTGTAACATTTACTACGTTTACATGCAGTTTTGAAAATGGTTTCACTTTTCAGTCAAAATTATGCAAAACTGTTTACATGCAGTTTTCAAAACAAGTTTAAAAATTGATTTGAAATAAGTTTCGGCGCATGCGCATTTAGCTGATGTAAGTGACAGATCCTCTTCACTCCAAATACTTTGTTTTGCTATTATTCCAATTATTTTTTATACTTCGTACCACTACGCACTAAAACTACACAACTGTCAGTATATTTGAAGGTTAGTAACACAAAGCGACAGAAACGTTATGCTCTGTACGCATGCGCATTATCGAAACTGAATTTTAAGTGTTTACATGAGTAGTTTTGAACCAGTTTTCAAGTCCAACCCATGAATTTTAGTTTTGGTTTTAGATAATTCAAAACCGTTTTGACACTGTATACATGGCGTTTTCAAAACTAAAAACGTTTTAAAAACGGTTTCAAAACTGCATGTAAACTCAGTAATTATGTAAGTATACTAAATCAGAAAACTTTAAGTGAATCTTACTTTGCTTAGCTAAATCACCAGGCCTTAATTGTGGTCGTGGACGTAATTGTGGTCGTGGACGTAATTGTTGTCGTGGACGTCCAGAGGTAGGACAACACACGATGGCTTCAATAGACACCCATGCACAAATGGTGGGCTGTGGTTCTCTGGTTAGCAGACTCTGAGCACAATTGTCGAAGTATTTGCACACTCCGGGAATGTTACCGTTTGTTCGACATGGATCTCCCACTCCTACAAACCAAATTTATTTATTACAATATTAGAACCACAAATTTTGCATTTTATAGCAAAAAGAAATAGATCCATTACATTGCTAGATGAAACCGAAAGTGCGATTGTTAAAAAAGAAAATGTTCTTTTTACCTTCCGTCACCTTTAGGTAAGGAAGGTATTGTCTTTGGTCAAAAAATTCGGTGGTGAGTTTTTGATGAATAAGCACGTTTTAGGGTCCATACAATACGATTTTACTATTTTTACGATGATGTCTGTATGGGTGTGTGTATGTGTGTGTGTGTGTGTGTGTGTGTGTGTGTGTGTGTGTGTGCGCGCGTGTGTGTGTGTGTGTGTGTGTGGGTGCGTGTGCGTGTGTGTGTGTGGGTGTGCGCGTGCGCGTGTGTGTGTATGTGTGTGTGTGTATGTGTGTGTATGTGTGTGTATGTGTGTATGTGTGTGTATGTGTGTGTATGTGTGTGTATGTGTGTGTATATGTGTGTATGTGTGTGTATGTGTGTGTATGTGTGTGTATGTGTGTGTATGTGTGTATGTGTGTGTATGTGTGTGTATGTGTGTGTATGTGTGTGTGTGTGTGTGTGTGTGTGTGTGTGTGTGTGTGTGTGTGCGCGTGTGCGTGTGTGTGTAACAAAATTTTCGTCTACGATAACTTCCATACTACAATTCTAAAAATTGTAATTCTTTCGTATTTCTCTTCGTTACATCCATGCGAAGATTAGATTTTGGTTGGAATTGGACAACCGGAAGTACCCTCATTTGAAGATTTTAACAGTTTTTCTTGAAAAAAACTATGTTAAATATCATTTTTTCACATTTAATGTTATTATAAATATTAAAGAATATTTTATTTTCTATACGGTTTGACTGCATTTTATACCTAATATTAAATGGATATAGAGTTAAAAAAAAAAGAAATTAAATTTCATAAAATAGCCATAGCTGTGGAAACAGCTACTATATTAAGAAAATTTTGATTGAAAGATGTCAGTGTCAAGTGAAATTGACATAGTGTGTTTGTCTTATAATTTTACTGGATATAGGTATAGGATCTTTTGCTTTCTGTATGGAATTTGTATAAAATACATACAACTGCTTTAAGGTAATGTACAAGAAATAATAATAATAAATCTTTTATTTCTGCAGATACATTACACTGTATATAGAAAACGTCACAAAATAATAATTTTCTGTATGAAATTTGCATAAAATACATGCAACTGCCGGAAGGTAATGTACAAGAAATAGAATATTTAATTTAGCAAGGAACTTTCCGTATGAAATTTGTACAAAATACATAGAATTGACGGAAGGTAATGTGCTGGCCACATCAGATTTTTTTATTTTATTTTGGAATCATAAACTTGTTTATTCGTCCTCAAAAAAGGGGGCAATTTGGGTTTTATTGCCCGAGGGCCTATAAAGTTGCCAAGCAACATCTATTCAAACATATCAAAATTGTGGTTTATGAATAAATGTCAAACAATACAACAAATTCGATAAATCACATTTTTTGAAAACCGTCAGTCGCAAAACTTTCGTATTCTTTCTCGTATACGTCTTCTGACTTCTGTGGGACCAACTTGCCTTTTGCAGCTTCAAATTCATCCGATATTTGTTTGGAATAACCGATATCTATCATTGAGTATGTTTATATCTATACTGTATCTGGTATAAGAATGCATGTAGCTTGGTATAGGGACAACATTTCACGGCTTGTGATTGGTGCAAACGCGAGACAGTTTTAAACTGTCCCAATGTTATTTAAGTATTGCAACTTTTTTCCTGCATTTGCCTACAATAATTGAGGATAGCTGACTTGAATTTAAGTGAAATAAATAATATCACTATAAATATAATTGAAAATAACTGATAATATAATGTAAATACTTAATATAAATACAAAAGACACATCACCTGTCAATCTGTCAATAACTGTCAAAAATATTTCATTATTTATTCAATTTCGCATGTCTGATAAAAATGGTTCTCAAATGGATGATATTGAAGAACTTCCTACCTATAAATGATGTGTCTGAAAGTTTCGATTAATGTAATATTTTAATTTTATCGAAATAAATCTTAGAATCGCATTCAACCTTAAAATGTTGCTGTGTAAACCGCTTCTCCCACCACTGCAATCTTAAACCAGATGCAGTATACGTATTTAATCGGACTTAAGTGGATGTAGGATTAGAAATTGTTTTTAAGAAAACGATGTAAACGATTATCATTACCGAAATCTGCGTACAAAGCAGATTGGCACATCCAGCAATGGGTAATATGCCATGATGATATATTTATTTATTTATGTGTAAATGATCTGGATTGGATTTAGAATCGGATTCTAAATCGACTTTACCAACGAGATTTATACATAAATCCGATTTACTTTCGCGAGATAAACAGCGATTTAACAGAAAATTCAATAGTAGGTACTGAAACAATGAAAAAAACGCAGAGTAATTTATTCATCTTTCATAGTTTGACAGTTAATATATGTCAACGTGATGTCAACGATAAGTTAGCATAATTATTAGAAGAGCAATGAGAAATCCGTGGACGAAACAAGAAATAGAATATTTTTTTAAAATTAATCCTGGAAAGAAAAATAATTGATTTGTTAGATGAAAAAACTAAGTAAATGTTAGGTGAAAAATCTAAGTAAATGTGAAGTCAAAATTGTCAATAGTCAAAATTAATACTAGTCAATAATGATCTACGCATTTTATGCTGCTATGCCAACAGTGTCAGTAGTAAATCCAATTAAATCCAGGGTAAATTCAAATGTACTTGATAGCCTTAAATTTTTCTGATATAAACAGTCAAGATTTAGGATTTATTTAAATCCGATTGGATTAGAAATCCGATTAAGGACTTCGATATAAACTTACTCATTTTCATTTGACACTAAATTATAATTGTTTATAATAAATAACAGCAACACCAATTAATTACGTACAAACCACAGCATACAATTCACAACGCCAGCATAACGATAACGAATATACAAATATACCTATTGAATCCTTGAATTTCGAGAACCAAAGTAAAATAAAACGTTGTATGTACCACGGGCATAATCAAAATTATAGCCCATTATATGCCCAACTAAACCGTTGACACTTAAATCAAGAAATATGCCCAATTGCACCAAGAAGGCTCAAATTTTAAGGCAGATTTAAACAAAAAAATGCGAATCGAAATTTTAACAGCAATACATAATAATTTATTCGACATTTCATTTTGTGGCATACAGAAAATCACGGAAATTAGCAAACCACTTGTTAAGTCTCAGAGTTTTGCAAAATTAAACAGTTATACATTATTTATTTACAATTATTACGGAACAATTTTTATGCAAATAAATACAATTTTTAATTATAATGAATGATAGGCATCTGACTGCTTTCGATAATACGATAATTGCCATGAAAATAAATAAACAAATATGTTCGTACAAGAAGTCTAAGCGCCTTACGTGTCTCGCAAAATAAGCGTTTGTCAACAAGTTTTGATGAACGATTAAATTTTAAGTTACGTTGGTGTAACCCAGGTGGCACAGGACATTAGTAATATACAGAGAATTTATTTTAAAATGCAACATATGGTTTATCACTTCCATGGTTACACACTACTGTCAAAAAATGAGAGCAATGTAATATTTGTCCATTTTAAAAAGCAACATTATGAATAGTATTGCAGCACAGGAGATACCTCCAGAACACATCACAAATAGTGTCAATTCTTTCTACGAGCGACTAGGATATCGTATCAGTGTGAATGGAGGTATTTTTGAACATTTATTGCATTAAAATTTTGAATTTTTGTGAGACAAAGTTTGTTAAGATGTGCTACATTAAAATTTTGATTTTTTGGTAATAGCATGTAGGTTAATTTATTGGAATTTAGTATTGATAATACATAACTACAAATTTTTGTATGTTGCATTTTAAAATGGACAAATATTACATTGCTGTCATTTTTGACAGTAGTGTGTAACCATGGAAGTGATTGACCATATGTTGCACGTTAAAATAAATTCTCTGTATTTACCTATATGTAGTATACACTCCTGAAGTTTGACATTTTCCTTTGGAATTAATTTGTATATATGTCATAAAAAAGAGAACAATTTTCATAGAATCCAACCCTGGATCTGTGTACAAATTTTACATAATTTCAGCCAATAGTTGACCTTATTACGCGTTTTTCCAAACTGCGGATAGCAAAACTTCGGATATGGCGGGCGTACTATTTATCGAAAAAAAAGTTGTACTACTTTTGTTAATAAACGGATAAATTTATTATTTCCAAACTGCGTTTTTAATAGTAAATAATAAATTAAAAAAATCTAGTTACGTTTGTAAAACTGTGCAGTAGTAAGTCCAAAAAAGATCCCCAGAAAAAACGTCACTTTGAGCATGTGTCTCACCATTTTCACCTAACACGTGTAGACTGTAGACAACAAAGTGAAGCAAATTTTGAAAACACTTATCCACGATGGTCTAAGTCGAAGACAACTAATCTTCTCGAGCACTGTCCGAGGAATCACAACGCCGATAGAATTGGTTTGGTTTTATTGAGACAGAGACGCGGAAAAGAAACAGCGAGCGCGCGTTTTCCGTATGGGTTTTTCAAATAGAGGCTATTTTTATTTACTTTTTTTGAAAGATTCTATTCAACTTGTGGTTTTTAACGATTATTAGTCCTATGAAGTCTGCAAGGATTATGAAAGAAAATATAGCTTGTCTCAACTTATAGTGAATCGATTTGCCTTCAATGGCTGCACGAATGATGCGGCTAACGGCGTTTCTGCAGGAAATTTTCGTATGGACATCGGTCACTCGGTCAGGATAGGATTAGAAAAATCGGAAAATCTAGAAAAAAAATACTCTTAATGGGCTAGTTGCGTGGCATTTTTTATTTAATATTTTTTAAGAGACGATAAAAACTTGCTACCCATATTTTTTCTTTTGGCAAAATTTTCATTAATTGGCCAGAAAAAAAATAATGAAATTTTAATATTTAAATTACCGCCATGTATGACGAATCCTGCTTAACAAATCGAAATACGTAATGAAAGTAACAGAAACCACGCAAATTGTAAATAATAAAGAAGAGAGACAGTGACAGAAAAATGAACTAATGTCAAAATCAAATTAAAACTCGCACTCGCTCGCCATCTACAGGTTACATTCTTAAATATGCATCTCTTTCTCCAGTTCAAAATAATGACGTCAAAGAAAATCTTCTTTCTTAATTTATTAAAAAACATATAATGAAAGAATAAAACAGTGTAAAAATAGCAGATATAGTATTAAAATCTCGAGTATTCCTGATTACGAAACCCAACATTCGCATAGCTGAGTTGTAAACATCACGAATATGGGGCACAAATGATAATGTAGGGTCAAATTTGACTCCTAGATCTTTAACTACTGTAGATCTTTGCAAGGTTATATTATTCAGTGAATAATTAAATGAGAAGGGTGTCATTTTCCTAGTGAATGTCATAACTGTACATTTGTTTATATTGAGATGGAGGTTATTTAAAAAACACCAATTAAAAAGGTTATCCAGATCATTTTGAAGCAGAATGCAATGAGCTGGGGAAGAAATGGGATAAAAGATTTTCATATCATCGGCAAATAGTAGTTTATCACAATGCAACACACTCGTGACGTCATTTATGAAAATAAGAAAAAGCAAAGGTCCAGGGTTAGAGCCTTGAGGAACACCGGAAGTGGCGAAAAAATAAGAAGAATTAGTATTGAGATAATGAACATAGAGTTGACGATTTTGTAAGTAAGAAGAGATGAGATTAATAAGGGGAGTAGAAAAAGAAAAGGTACACAGTTTGCTGACCAAAATATTGTGATCTATACGGTCAAATCTGTAAAAATGCAGTCAAGTTGGCCATTAGAGTCGAGTACAGTTGAATTTTTTTGCGTTAAATACATTAGATTGGTCACTGTAGACCGCTTACTGATGAAGCCATGTTGACAAGGAGAAAGCTGATGTTTAATTTTATCATAAACGCTAGTGTAAATAATTTTTTGGCCTCCTAAAGTGTAAACATAACAATCACACATCGTTGGCGTCCATGGTAGTTGCGATTTTACACATGCCATGACTTTATCGCACCGAATAAAGTAATACACACCCATATTTTTAAGTTTTAATAGGCCACTAATAAAGAAATCTACTTTGTAATAATAAAGAGTGCCTACAAAAACACTAGCTACCGCAATTTTCGTACAATAATAGTAAATAAATAAATAAATAAAACTGAATTTCTTTTAATTTAATCCGCCAGCGCCATATTTTGGCATAAGTCTCAGTCGGCAATGTGAATATGTCAAAATTGTCAAATGATAAAATAAGTGGAATGATTGATGAGAATTATTTATTTTATTTCAAATGTTTGAAATTAATTTTAATGAAGAATGTCGAAAAGGGTAGGTAACATTAGAATCATTCATGTAGTCTGTAGGAACTACGTATGTAGGAACTAATCTACCTAACCTTAATTTCCTTCCAGCATAGCAGCATAGACAATAGACATCCCTAATAAATAAAATAATCAAAGTGCAAATTCTTGGTCTTGTCCCAACCCAACCTCTCAATTGTTGACTTTTTTTCGTCACATCACCATATGAAAACTTGATAATATCTCTTGTAACGGGCATTTGATTTTTCAGGGAGTAATTCCGATGAAACACTTTTTGCTTGTTCACGTAACTCTGGCGTCTGGCGGAGTAGATGTTATAGATTCGTCATTGTCTGACATTTTTCTCTTTGATAGATATGATTTACAAATATAACAAGAAATACAATTTTTTGATTATTTTGACGTTTCGCTGGTTTTCAAAGCGCCTTGATGCTGAGCCTACAATAAATTGTTTCGATAGCAGCTCGCTTGATGACAACAATGGTTTAAGGTTAAGCAAAATTTATAGAAAATACATATTTTAGTAGATATCTCGGCCAAAAAAATTAATACATAATGTGTGCGTTAGGTATTTGTACAACGCTCGGTTTTATTGCAGCACTCCGCTGCGCGTCGTGCTTCAATATAAAACCTCGCGTTGTAAAATAACACCTACCGCACGTATAATGTAAATAACTATTTTCAAATATTTTACTGAAATTTGACAACATGGCTATAGGTCGATAATTAGCAACATTGGAAACTTCTTCTGACTTAAAGAGTGGGGTTATTCTGATGGTTTTCCAAACTTGAGGAAATGAACAAGATTTAATACTAAGATTAAAAATATAGAATAGTGCCTTTGACAGAGGAAAAGCACAATCTTTAATCAGCAAACTGGGTATACGGTCAGGGCCGCTGGAAAGAGAGGATTTTAGTGTTTTAATAGCTGATTCAATGTCCTTTATGGAAATATGAGTAAGGTTAACAGAGTCGTGAGAAAGTGGTGCAGGTGAAGAAGGAGAAAATAGAGGACTATTAGAAGAAGATGAATAAGCAGATCTTGAAATCTGTGTCAAAGCGAACTATGGCGTTGATATATTCGTAAAAATAATTTAACTTACGCAAAAGTAATTGGTTAAGACAAATTCTGAGATATATTAATTAATTGATTTGGAAAAAAATAAACAAATGAGGACCTGTAATTAATTTGTTCATTTGTTTTTTATTAATCATTAATTTTTTCATTCTACTAAATTAACTATTTTTTTATTCATTATTACATGTTACATTTCATTGTAAAGCAACTTTAGCAGTTGGGGAGGTCATTAGGTCATTTTTTATAATGGTAATTAAGAATTTATGGGTCATAAAACTTATTAAATAACAAACTAAACATAGATAAAGTAAACCACAGAAAAGTAATTTATTGAGCAAACTTCTATTTATAAATAATAATCATCATTTATTAAGAAAATCATAATTTTGAGTTTTATCCAAAATATTATATTTTACCAGTTTTCTTTATTTAATTATAAATTATAATTTATACTAACATTAAAATTTATTATTAAAAGAACAAGATTATTGCATTTTAATAAATATCGTGTTAAAAATGTCGTTGAGAGGAGTTTTAAAAGTAGTCCAAATTTTTTTTTATCTTAAGAATAAAAAAGTTTGTATTATTTTTATCCCCACCACTCCTCAATAACCAATCAAAGATATACACATGATATAGTAAACAACTTTTAATTTTGAACAACTTAGCACTCTATAGTTTTTGTCCCTGTTTCTGTACATATACTTGGTTAGTAATTTAGTTTTTTTAATTTTAATCTAGGTACTCAATAACCATAGGTAAATGATATGAACAAAATGTTGGTTAATAAAAATAATATTTAATATTTATTTGTACAATACACAATAAAGGCAATTAGAATGTTAAAAAACACGGAGTAGACTATGAACCGTATGTTCATTATTCAATTCAAAAGTCAAATTTTCAAAATTGATCTTGAAATGTAATTTTAAAGTGAAAAGTTAATAAAGAAAGGAAACAGAATATTGCCATTCGCCGTTTTCTAATTATTTATTCATATTTCTAAAATAAGATTCAAGAAAAAAGCTTTGATTTCTTTACACGTTTGACAATATCTTGAATCAAATTGACATTCAATAGGGGATTCCGATCGTGACGTCACAATGTGCGCCATTTGCGGTGAAATCTTGAACTATGTGGACAAGTAGACATGTTTTCGATTAGTGATGAAAATGAATTTTTTTAGTGCAGAGTTAGTGCCGGGGGCAAAATTAAAAAAGAAAAATATTGAAAATCATTCTGTGAATGACCTCAAAAAGATGGTTAGTGTGGCGGTCTGAAAAAAGGCGGAAAAAGAGCGATCTTATTTTAAGGTTTTAGTTTCGGTTAGTTACTGGGTATTTACTGATTTATACTAACTCAAAATGTTTCAACGTTTTCAGAAATCAAAATTATATGAATGCGGGACGCAGTGATAATATATTACCCTGCATTGATGGTGGTAAATGGGTATCTGCAGTAATTTCATGTAATACGTGTGTGGAAGTTGATGTAAATATAAAGTGGGGCTATTTTCTATCTCATAACATATCAAATCTATTTAACTACGGACACATATACCACTACTTCCACGAAACCATTTAGTTTGATCTAGTTACGCATAAACCATGAGAGATGAGATTGGCTTGGAAATTGGCATAAATAAACTCCTCTCGTATATTTTTTATATTTATTCCTGTAATCACTCTTACAGAGGCCATACGAGTACCTAATACCCATGTTTTTAATATAAAACATAAATTTCGCAAAGCAATCAACTTGACAGCACAATGACAGTTACTTGTATGTCCACATAGTTCATAAAAATACCGCGACGGGGCGCTTAAAATTGGCTTAATCGGAATCCCCTATTAAATACTTTTAAATTAAGGCATACGTTCCTTTGTTCATAGGTTCCTCCAGGTTAGTTTTTTTAACACACTGTACAATATCTCATACATTTAGAAAAAGTATGTATATAAGGATTAAATAGGTTAAAAAAGTATTAAAATTAAAAATTACTTAAAATATCAAAATAAATAATTTTACATGTACATGTTATATGTTGACTAGGGCCAAACAATGCTTTCTATCCAAGGTACATAGTGCGACACTCTTGTGTAAACACCAGGAACTAGACCACAGTACCAGCCAAAAGAAATGACACCGATTATATTAGCCATACCCGAAGTATCGAGAATTTGTAATGGGCCACCTGAATCACCCTAAAACAGAACCATAAAAATCCATGTATTAGCTGAAATCTTATCATATTTAACAAGAATAGGGATTCAACCATTTTTTACTCCCGCTACCCTTGGTAAGGGAGGTATAGGGATCGTGCTAAAAATCGCATATCGAGATTTTAGTAAATGACCACGTTTTAAGGTCCCTAGAATCCAATTTTAACATTTTCACGATGATGTCTGTGTGTATGTGTGTGTGGATCCTCCACTCTAACTCAAATACTATCATTCAGAAAATTTTGAAATCTTGTATTTCGAACTTATTCTGTATTGGAAAGAGCCCATTAGATTTTGGTGAAAATCGGATAACCGAAAATGGCACTTTACTATTTTTACCTTTAGGTAAGGAAGGTATTGTCTTTGGTCAAAAAATTCGATGATGAGTTTTTAATCAATAAGCACGTTTTAGGGTCCCTAGAATACGAATTTACTATTTTTACGATGATGTCTGTATGTGTGTGTGTGTATGTGTGGATGTGTGTGTGTGTGTGTGTGTGTGTGTGTGTGTGTGTTGTGTGTGTGTGTGTGTGTGTGTGTGTGTGTGTGTGTGTGTGTGTGTGTGTGTGTGTGTGTGTGTGTGTGTGTAACAAAATTTTCGTCTGCGATAACTCTAATACTACAGTTACAAAAATTATAATTTTTCGTGTACTTCTTCGTTACATCCATATGAAGAGCTGATTAGATTTTGGTTACAATTGGTCATCATTTGAAGATTTTAACAGTTTTTATTGAAAAAACTATGTTGAATACAATTTTTTCACATTTGATGTTATTATAAATATTAAAGAATATTTTATTCTCTATACGATTTGACTGTATTTTATACTTAATATTAAATGGATATAGAGTTAAAAAATTATAAAGAAATTAAATTTCATAAAGTAGCTATAGCTATGAAAACAGCTACTATATTAAGAAAATTCTGATTGAAAGATGTCAGTGTCAAGTGAAATTGACATAGTGTGCTTGTCATAATTTTTACTGGAAATATAGGATCTTTTGCTTTCCGTATGGAATTTGTATAAAATACATACAACTGCTTTAAGGTAATGTACAAGAAATAGAATATTTAATTTAATAATAATAATAAATCTTTTATTTCTGCAGATACATTATACTGCATATAGAAAACGTCACAAAATAATAATTTTCTGTATGAAATTTGCATAAAATACATGCAACTGCCGGAAGGTAATGTACAAGAAATAGAATATTTAATTTAGCAAGGAACTTTCCGTATGAAATTTGTACAAAATACATAGAACTGACGGAAGGTAATGTGCTGGCCACATCAGATTTTTTTGAGATAACGTTATTATAAAAATTAAAGATTATTAAATTTTTTATAGATTTGCATTAATACTTTTTCTATATATTTTATGGATAAATTTATAAAATTATTTATAATTTAAATCCCAGAGCCTACGCTTTAAACAAATAAAACGCAGCTATTCAAATGTATGTAACTGACAGATAAATGTCACTATCAATCAACTAATCATTTCAAAATAATATTAATAACGTTTTAAAAAGGAAAAAGTAAATAGAACGATAGTAAAGGAATTGAATACAGTTTCCAGCATAAGTAAATATGTAGATTCCACTAAGGCATGGATGTGTATGAATAGAAACCCACTATGTAATTGGTATTTTATCCTGTTGAGGGGTTTAAAAAAAGGTAGATACTTGGATTAGATTAGACTATATTTTAAGAAATACACTGTCAAAATTAGAGTAAAATTCGCTAATCCAAAAATCTTTATTGTGACCCGGGCTGAAAATGGCGGGAGGTATAGTGTTGAACACACCAAATTTTTTAATATAAATTCATCTGAACGTATAATTAAAACTAAGTCTAACGGTGAAAATCCAGCGAAAAATTCCTATTAATAAGCGAATTATAGGCCTCCGAAATTTGAAAATATAGATGTGACGTCACGAATGTAAGTTTTTATACCAAACTGTTTTCTTCGTGGACCTAAATGTTCTTGAAATATATGCTACTTGTATTTCTAAATTATATTTATAAAAAATAAATGAATATGAATATTAACTGTACAAGTCTACATGCTTTATAACTGTAAATGTAAATTATTAAGTTGCAAAACAATTATTTTCAAATAAAAACTGTTTAAGAATTGCAATACTGGACTAATAGCCACGCCTCCGCTATTTGAATTTCTCTACTTCCATTACTAATAGGCTTCTCCCTGTAAATAGGTATTCGTTATACAGGGTGTTCATTTTAAATGGGCCACCATTGCTACCTCGAGAACTATAAGAGCTACAAAGACGGTTAAATGGGCAAACAATTTATATTTCACAAGAAAAATTTAAAGAAAGAAAAATTATTTTTTTTGGACCAGTGGTTCTCAAAATACGGGACCTAAGTTTTTTATTTTAAATGAGAACATATATTTTTTTAATTACTCATTCGTTAGAGAATTTAATTCTGAATTAAGTGATATACTATTTTTATTCCCTTACATAACAATTTTTTTTAGAAAAATGCATGTAAAGTTTCATATTAATTTGATTAAAATATGGCTATAATAAGAGGGGCATGAATGGAAAAAACCAATACGTGTTATTTTTTTTACATAGAATTAGAGTGCCATGAAAGAAATACGTGAATATATTGTTTGCGTTGACATTTATGATCAATTACAAGAACAAAACATTCACTTCTTTGATCAGGGCACTCTAATTCTATGTACCTAATAAAAATATCATGTATTCATTTTTTCCATTCGTGGCACTCTTATTATAGCCATATGCATTTTTCTCAAAAAAATCGTTATGTAAGTGTATGAAAATATTAAATCACTGAATTCAGAATTAAATTCTCTAACGAATGATCTAATAATATATATATATATATATATATATATATATATATATATATATATATATATATATATATATATATATATATATATATACAGGGTGTTAATTAAAAAGCGGGCCATAGGCGTTTAACATGGGAAATCAGTTATTCCTTGCGCAAAAGTTCTCAATTAATTTTAGACAAAAGTGTTTCAAATGAAAGTTGTAGATAATTAAATTATACACCAGCATCACTAAACAGATTTAGATTGTTTAGTAACCTGCAAAATCCGAATTGAAATTCTATAAATATTGCTCATTTGTGGTGATAGCCATGGAATTTAAACAATTTACAAAGAAATACATATCATTTGAACTGTCAGAAATTCGATTTTCAAATAAAAATTACTGATAATTATATTCTATCCTACGTCCTTCAAACTATTTTGTTTTTATAATCTACATCTTAATTATTGCTTAGATTTTATTTATTTTTATTTTGTAACCTGCAAAATCGAAATTCTGACAATTCAATCGATATGCATTTCTTTGTAATTTTGTTTAAATTTCATGGCTATCATTAAAATGAGTAATATTTATAAAATTTCAAACTGGATTTTACAAGTTACTAAACATGCAAAATAAAATCTGTTTAGTGATGCTGGTGTAGAATTTAATTCTTTACAACATTTATTTGGAACATTTTTGTATAAAATTAAATGGGAAGTTTTGCGCAAGGAAAAACTGATTTCCCATGTTAAACGCCTATGGTCCGCTTTTTAATTAACACCCTGTATATATATATATATATATATATATATATATATATATATATATATATAACCACTGGTCGAAAAAAATAATATTTCTTTTCTTTTAATTTGTCTTGTGAAATAGAAATTGTTTGCCCATTTAACTATCTTTGTAACTCTTATAGTTCTCGAGATAGCAATGGTGGCCCATTTAAAATGAACACCCTATATATTTATAGGCCGTTTTTAAGTCGCCAATCAATATAATAGACAGGGTGTTAATAAAAAAGCGGGCCATATGCGTTTAAATGGGGAATCTGTTTTTCCTTGCGCAAAAGTTCCCAATAAATTTGAACAAAAATGTTTGAAAGATAATTAAATTATACTCTTAAATCACTAAACAGATTTAATTTTTCACTTTTGGGGACCTTTAAAATCGAATTTAAAATAGAATCAAAGGTATAAAGGCTAAAGAATGCGTATCGTTTAAAGTGTAAGAATCGGTAGCGGAAATTATCTATTTCATACAAGTTATAGAATATATTATTCCATAAACAAGAAAATACCTTGCATGCATCCTCGCCTGATTCACCAGCACAAAATTGAGATGTATAATCAAGCCCACGTGGCAGTTTTTCCATTGGTGAATAATGGAGAGCACATTGTTCTTCCGTGTGTAATTTTAAGGATACTCTTTGAAGTATGTCTGCCACCATACCGTCTGAAATTGTAATAATATAAGCAAGCATATTTTTTGAACATTTCTTTTATTACATTGCTAACATTAATTGTATGAAAGCTCGCATAAGTTTTTTATAAATATAAATTGTAGGTATGCTACTCTATAAGAAACTTATGGACCAATTTCAAAAGGTTGCTAAATACAGGTGTTCCCTGAGGAAACCGACAAAATATATTCTAGGAGTCTAAATAAAAAAAGGTCATATTAAACTATGGGTCAATTCTTCTCTGTTTTCGAGATATCGACAAACACATGCAAAATCTTTAGTAATCAAATATTCTATTCTAATAGGCTACCTGAACTTTACGTGATCGAACGGATAACTAGCTTGCTTCTCTCGCTCGTTAGGTGCCGTGCACGCAAGTTCTGAGTAACGGTCTTGCAATGTAAACTACTATTACATTTTTATTATTATTAGTATGTCCAAATATGTCATCAACAGTATTTTTTTTTTTTTTGTATAAAAATAGTGTTGTTGTACCCAAAATTGTATAGACAGTTGCTCTGATTTCACGATCATAATTTTGTTAACAAACTTCACGAAAGATGACTATTTAAGGTCATTTGTGAGCCGTCTGAAATAATGTTACTTGCAGATAACTTCATTGCATTTCGTTTGCATAGGCGTGCAACATGAAATATTTGTGGACACATTTTAACTGAAAAAATAAGAGGAATTCATTTGAAAATTATGTTTCTTTCTAAATAATGCCTTTCTGAAAGATTTATGTTCTTCACTTATGTTTTTGCAAAATACAAAAACATAGACTTAACATATAAACTAAGGAATAATAATTTGATTTAAACGTCAACGCCACTGGGTAAATATTAGCACAGAGGGCAATTTATGATATTTGTGATGGAACATCCTATTTGTCCATAAACATTCGTTTCCAATGAAACCAATTTGTTACCTAACTTATTACCAATTTGTTAACAAATTTGATAACAGCTTATGACTGTGTTAAACAGGCTTAAATGTACATAGACACAATCACGTGATACGAACGTGACCCGCCGGGCGTGAGTGCCAAAATAAAATCGTGAGCGTGAGTGATCGTTCATCAAACATAAAAAGTCGTGCGTGATTGATCGTGATTACATTTTTAGTTACGTGAGCGTGCGTGAACAAAAAGTTACTCACGCGCCCACTTCTACGTCTGATACCCTCTTTACGTGTAGAATGGAGTTTTGTATATAATCGTACCATTTTGGCAATTTCAAATATTTTTAATAGTACCGCGTGATACAAAAAACACAACTCGAAAAACAGTTACTGCTTGTATTGAAAAATACAGATTTGATACGCTACAATGCGACAGTAATGAAATTCTAAGAATACACAACGAACAACGTAGACAAATGTTAATCAGACGAAAAAGTAAAAACGAATGACGAATGACTAATGGCCAGTAGTTGAGTGATACGTGGATAATTTCAGGTCAAATGAAAATTATATTTATAAAAATTAATAGAATGATGTTATATTAATATATTATATCATTTCTATCAAATATTTAGATATGTAATTCTCAATTTACAGTCAATATATTTTTTTTCTTTTGGAAATTCTGTGTCGATATGATAAGGCTGTATGAAATGAGACTGAACTTGCAGTGTGAAACGCTGACGTCACAACATGGCTGGTTTTTTGCAATTTTTAAAAATGTCGTACTATTCATTTTTATAAATATAATTTTCATTTGACCTGAAGTTATCCACATATCACTCAGCTGCTGGTCATTAGTCATTCGTTTTTACTTTTTCGTCTGATTAAGATTTGTCTACGTTGATCGTTGTGTATTCTTAGAATTTCATTATTGTTGCATTGTGGCATATCAAATCTGTATTTTTCAATATAAACAGTAACTGTTTTTTGAGTTGTGTTTTTTTTGTATCACGCGGTACTATTAAAAATATTTTCTCACTATTTTCGCTAGTATTTTGGCACGATGGCACAAAACAGCGTTTCACCGACATGTTTACTTTCGTAAATTTTAGGTTATCTTTAAATGTCACTTTGATGTTTAACCTAATGTGAAAATCAAAATGGCCGCGTTGATGAAACGCTGACGTCACTGGGCAAGGGACGAGGCGGAGAAAATCAGCCGCGTTTTAAACAATATCATTTATAATTGCAATTTTTTCAGTATTAAAAGATCGATTTGCGGAAATGTAAAAAATACGGGTCTATTATTTTTCATTACTCTATCGATTAAAGTTAAAAAGGAAAAATCGTGCATGACCTTATTATATTACAAAAACAAAAAAAAAAACTGATGTAGACACCACGCGACTTCCTTGTACGCAAGACCAATATGAAGATGAAGTATAGACCCAATTATAAAATAGCACGTGTTTGACGTAATTTGACATTAACATCTATTCTTTTTTTTGTTATTTTTTTGTCCTAATCCATAGCAAACTTCATTACAAAAACCAAAAAGTATATAAGTTTTAAATTTACATATCTCGCTTATACAAAGGGCTAATTTAATAATACTTGATTTGCTAGACGCAGAATTTAATTCTCTAAAACTCTTATTTGAAGCATTTATTTCATTTCTAAAATCAAAATGAAACCATTTTATTCAAGATAAACTGTTAACAACTTCAGGTAATATATCACTTCCGGTTAGCATGTTTTAACCAAAATCTGCTATGTTATTCCAATTGATATAAAAGTCTTATATAACAAATTTGAAACTTTTTGGATTATATTTTAATATAGTTTTTCATTAAAATCTATTATAGGCTTCAAATAAACCACCGTTTCAGGAAATTATGTAATGACCAAAAAGGGAGGTGCACAACTAGATGTTATAGAAGTCCTAAATACAAAATTTCAACTTTCTACGGCTTACCGTTTTTGAGTTATGCGAGATACGTACGTGCAGACGTCACGACGAAATTAGTCAGAATGAATTCAGGAATGGTCAAAATGGATAGTTCCGTTGAAATCTCGAAACCGAAATTTTTCGCGATTACAATACTTTCTTTACTTCGTACAAGGAAGTAAAAAAATAAGAAGTAACTCACCAAATTCTAATTTCCCCCATCCAATAGCCGTGGCTCGTTCTGATTTAATATCATAATCCGAATACAGACATGCTGGATATGTTGCATTAGTAAATTTGACTGGTTTCTCAAGTTCGAGTAAGGCTATATCATGATATTGTTCTCGAGGATTTCGATCAGGATGGCTATGAAATTTGATTACTTTATATTCCTGCAGAGTTCCAGATGCATTCCTCTCTCGTTTGTCAAGTAAACCAAACTGTATTCTTGAGACACTGACACGACTTAAATTAAATTTATATATTAATGTTACGATGACATTGAATTTGTTTATATTATAAATAAACATACTTATAATTTGAGCAATGAGCTGCTGTTAAAACGAATCTGTCGCTGATGAGGGTTCCTCCACAAGCCCATACTGTACCTGTCTCCAAGTCGTATCCAAGCAACGCCTATAAACAATAAAATAATGTTTCAAATATCAATAATTTAATGTCTATACCTTGTTCCATTTAAGCCATTCAGTATTGCGGAGCATAGGGAATAGTTTTGACCTCTCTGATTGGCTGAAATTAGAGACAAGAGACAAGTTTACCCAATGTAATTTCAGCTACTTCAGATTTGCGCTGTTGCCAGTGCCATCTACTGAATGGTTTAAATGGAACAGAGCATACCTGAAATACAGCAAGAAACTTAACGCAATGTAATTGTTGATAATTTAATAATTAGGCGGTTTATTTTAATTAAACTTCAATTATATATTACATAGTACATCAGGGCCGCTCCGTGGATATTAGGCGCCTTTGTGCTATGCTACGGTACCTTTATAACCAGGGTATGGCCATGGCGTGGCTCACGTTTCGTCCGCCATTACCGGGACATCTGTTATATGTGTTGTTCTTGCGCAAATTATTATGTATTTTCATGGATATTTGTTTTATTTTAATGAAACACACATTTAATTATCATTTTAATATGTATTTAAAGTGTAAGCAATATATTTTATCTTATTTACTTGTGTAGTTTGTTAAGATACCCACCACGATTACTGTCACTGAAAACAACTAAAAATTACCAATATTAAGCACAATCATTTAAATTTTTAAAAGGTAAGTTTAGAATATACAATTATTATGTAAATAAGAACTACAGATATTAAATTGGATGTGATAATAACAACCCATGTCATATATTCCACATAACCTCTAAATGTAAATATTAATAATAATTGTGTATCTCTTAAATTAATGAATTTTTATTACCTTTATAAGTTCACAGTGTGATAATTTAATATTCTTTTATAATATATCACATTTATTACAAATAAATAAGGAAATGAATTACCGACAATGGCGGCAATCTTGGCCCATGGCCATACCCTGGTTATAAAGGTACCCTATGCTATGCCACATTTTAGCGCCCCTTCCCCTAATGATGTAAAATTTGCAAATTAAAGTTTAAACTAGTTTTTGTTCTTCAAAAATGCTAGATTTAATATATTAATGAAATTTTCCTAGATTCATTCTTGTAATCAATAGGTTATAATCAAAATCATTTGTTGTAATCAACAATTTTACAACAGATTTCAAAATTGTATATGCATTTGATTCTTTGCAAAATGATAATAGGTATTTAAATATTGGATTCATTCTTGTAATCATCAATATTGTTGAGTTTTAATTAATATATTCATTGTTGTAATCAACATTTTCATAGTTCTTATTTCAATATAACAATGCTAGAATACTAATGAACTGATTGATATGATAATTATTTTACCTAGAGCTCTAATGCAAACAAAAAAAAATATATTGTTCACTTCTATCACGTTAATTTGTAAGTTTTATAGTAATTTTGTGTTTACGGATAAGAGCATTTTGTAAAAATTTGCTGTTATTTACTTTACTGTCTTGAAACGGCGCCCCTCAAAGTCAGGCGCCTTTGTGCGGGGCACAACCTGCCCACCCGCACGGCGCGGCCCTGTAGTACATTAAATGTAACGACGTAGGAAAAACGAACAATAACATTACACTTATTAATAATATGTAGATGGAGTCTAAGGTTAAATTTAACTTAACCTTAAAATTAATTTTAACAAAATTTAGATACGTATTTCGAGAACTAAGTTCTCATCATCAGTAATACAACAAGTGAAAGTTAAACAGAGTAGTCAAGATTACATGGTTGACATGTTGAGTAATCTTGACTACTCTGTTTAACTTTCACTTGTTGTATTACTGATAATGAGAACTTAGTTCTCGAAATACGTATCTAGTTTTTGTTAAAATTAATTTTAAGGTTAAGGGGTAATTATAATAGTTTTAGTACACTTATCCTTACTTATTACTATTTATGCTAGATGACGCCATCAGTCAATATCGAAAATCAAATAAATAAATTTAAATTTCAACAGTAATGGACCTTTCCAATTTAAAGAGATCCATTAATGCAATCTCCACCACAACCACGATAGTAATAAATTAGAAAAATTATAATTTAAATATATTGAAATTGTATGAAACGGACCGTCAAAATCAAAATCTACAAATAATGATTACGTTTATCTCGACGTTTAAAGTCGTTTGAATTTAGTAAATCCCTTCTCATTGACTACGTTTACACGTACGAGAAAAATTTACTTTGACTTGACTTTGAAAAGGCGACTTATGACAAGTAAATTATTGGTGCGTTTACACAAAAGATCAAATCTACTTTACTTTAGATTCGTTACTTGCCCTTCACTTAACTTCTTGTTGACAGCAAAGCAAATTTGGTTATGTCGAATTGTCGAATACAAGTACTAACGATGTAAGTTAATTATTTAACTTTTATAATGTTAATTATTAGTAACTTATTTACAGAAAAATTACCGTGGTTAGTAATATGTACTTACTAAATATGAGTGTGATATTTTTAAACAATATAACCAGGCAATCACAATATTGGATGCGTAATAAAATGAAAAACCATCGCATATAATATTTTAAAAAGTGAGAATATTTTGTATTTGTAAATAAAACACAGAATTATATGGCTTGCTGCACTTTTATAACATCAATAGATGTCACTGATGATAAAGTAAAGTACATTTCGTTCACACGACTTTCTGAAAGTCACTTACACGAGTCAAGTCTGATTTATTTTGGGCTTGACTTTAGGAAGAAAAGTAATTAGGCGAGAGTGTTCACACAGCGGTAAAAGTCGCCTTTTCAAAGTAAAAGTCAAGGCAAAGTACGTTTTCCTATACGTGTAAACGTAGTCATCTTCGAAATAAACGATCGAGGTTAATATTTCAAGCCGCTTGAAAATTTCAAATCAAGCCTATAAAATAACAGGCTTGAACTTATGAAGCGGATTGACTTTTGTCGAAATAAACAGTGTAGCTTCAAATAATGTAACTACGCATGCGTACATACATTCGCAATATGTTGCAGTGTTACTAAATTCATATCATTTGTTGGTTGTTTGCATTTTACCCCATTTTATAAAAGTCGCGCCATAAAATTGTCGAAAAGCGAAATATTTGGAATGAAGGAGAAATAAATCTTTTTTTAATGCTTTTGAAAGATAAATAACAACATGACAATTTTTAGATTTTGGGGTTATGGTTATATATCCAGGATGAAATTAGATCTTATACCTTTTCCCGTCTGTCTGCATAATCGAGTATTTAACTATCTTTTTTTAGTGGATACGAATTTAAAGAAGATTGAAAATAACTCAATCCTATTTTCAATCCGCTGAGATAAACCAATAGGATTTTTCAAGTCATAATATACTTGAAGCCGCTTAAATTATCGAGAGAAACGTAGTCAATGATTAGTTTTAATAGTTATTTGTATATCAAGGTCGCAAAATCTCTCTTTAGCGTTCTGAGAGAAAATTTGTCTCCGAAGTCGCTTGCGGCCGAGGCAGCACAATCTCGAGGCCGCTAAAGCTAAAGGAATTCGCGGACATGGTATACAACTAGATTTTGTGCAACCGTAAAGAATAGGTAATTTCAAATTTTATTGTATTTAAATAGTTTAATTTTTTGAAATAGAAAGGAGGCTTAATTAATTTTGTAAAAAATAGGTGAAAAGAGTTTAAATAATTTCTAAAATAACTATTTTACAATCTTTATTGTACCTGTATATTTTAAAAAACAAACCAGGAAACTTATTGTTCTTTTTACTATTTTATTTTACATCTCCACGCCAGCAATGAGTGCCCGTGTGGTGACGCTTGGTTAACGCTCACACAGTACAAATATGTCATCATCATTACCGAATTCTGTGTACAAAGCAGATTGGCACACCCAACAATGGGTAATATACCGTGATGATATATTTATTTATTTTATTTATTTATCCATTTTCGTGGCCGTTACCATAACGAAAATATTTAATAAATAAATATCATCACGGAATATTAGCCATTGCTGGGTGTGCCAGTCTGCTTTGTACGCAGATGTCTGTAATGATGATGTTATATTAGTACTTTGTGGACGTTTACCAGGCGTCACCTCACGGGCACTCATTACTGGTCTGGAGAGTGCACAGAGGTCACTTTTGTGCCAATTAAATTCCGAAATAATTATTGGCGTCGGGCGGGATCGAACCCGGGTCCCCAAATTCGCGACCAGACACTCAGGCACAAGACCACCAGACCCCATTTAAAATATTTCGATTTTTAATTCTCTTTATATCTACGTCACACATCTACTTTATTTTAAATTTTTACTAATTTTAAGCCTTCTGTTATTGGTTTTTTACAAATTAGGAATCCATTTTAAAGTAATTTAATAGTAAACCAAATATGACTTATTTAAATTTATTATGCCACGCTAAATAGAAACCAAGTGTGTTTGTTTGAAAGTGTAAGATATGTTGAATGACATCATAAATTTGATCTAATTTTTTTTAAATGTGCTTCAATATATTCTTACCATGTGTGGATATTTATAAACGGATACCACATCTTCTCCACCGTGTATAGTTCTAGTAGCCTTAAGAGATTTCTTTTTTGTATATTCTTCACATTCTGCAATATAAACAATAATTGTTTTATAAACAACCTGTTCTTAACTTTTCATATATCTGAATATAATAAATACTCGTTTAATGCCCGTTTTTATAAACATCGAATAAACTGTTGAGTTATTACTTTGAAAATAAATTTAATGGGCGAGTAAATAAAAATATGTTTTACAAAACAAGTTACAGAGTAAAATAACTACTTGCCAAAGGCGCCCACAGGGGGGGGGGTCGAAAGGGTCGACTGACCACCTTTTCATTTATGGACTGTATCCATTTTTAAAAATAAAATTATAATTTTATTTTTTCATTTCAATGTATCATTGTATTTTTTAATAATTATTGGTAATATTTTCTTATATTTTAATCAAAAATTTATTACATACTATCTAAGTACGAAATAGCTGAAGTGTCAGAATGAGTAAATTATGTTATGTACTGTTATATTACATTATCGTCGGTGTTGTATTTTCTTTAATATGCCGTAGTTTATTTTAATCATAATATGATCACGTTCTTCTCAAAACTTTCACAATTATCGATTTTACTGTTATATAGAAATAAAGAAATAGAAAAGTAAATAATGAATAGACATTGCATATTTATTTATATTAAAAGTACCTACGTATGATTAGGGTTGCCGTATTTGGTGAGGAGCGCGATTTAATTATCATGTAATTATTATACATTTTATTTTGAGCAGTTCAATAGAATAATTATATTGTTACTCAGTAATATATTATAATTTTATGCAGCATCGTATTTTCAGATTGTCTGTTTCTATAGTTATTGCTTATGCTCGCATCTCGCATCATAAAGCCTAGTAGAAGGGGCAATTCTACGCTTTTAGAGCGTACATACGCATTTTCGTCATAAAATATTGATTTTAATTTTTTAAGAATTTGTTAAATTTGCTTCATTGTAAAGAACTCTATATTATCTTACTTTGCATTAAAACACGTTTGATCTTGAAAATTATTAAAAATTCGCCTATGGCGCATTTTTTTCTTACAACAAACATTTCGACCCACCTTGTAAAAAAGTCTGCGGGCGCCCATGCTACTTGCAGAGTAAATATTTTATCCTAGTGGTTTACCGACAGAGATATGACATCTGTTATAATTTTGTGATTTTTGCATATAAATATTTTAATATTTTCTATAATTATATACATTTAATATTGTTTTTCACTATATTGGGAACTTATACGCCAGAGTGGTAATAAAATTTTATTTTTTTATGAATTTGCAACTACAATTTTAACTAGGGAGAAGGAAAAGAGCTTCCATGAAGAGTGTGTGAATACCGTAGTACATTCAGGCTACGGTTTCTTATACCGTCTAATCTTTCCACTACTGGAGTACTAGAGCATAAGAGAAATTGATAAAACCAGGATAAAACTTGTAAACGGTATCCCTTAAAACCACTACTGACGATAATGTTAATCTCCAACTGAAGAGGATCTATTCCAAGCAATGTGCCGCAGAATATTTTAATAATATTGTATTCTGTATGTTCCTGACACGAAATAAATCCGAAAGTCAAAATAAAAAATAAAGTGTCATAAAGTGCCAGCTGTCAACTAACATGGAAAAAAGAGAGAACGGGGAAAAAATTATACAAAGCAAATAAATATTGGATATAAATAAATAAATGTAAAAATAATGCAAGAGATGAAATTTATAATGAATTTAATTTAATTAATGTTGATGTGTCAAATTTATTATACAGAATAAAATTTACTTCCTCGAAAATCGGCGGAGTAATTTATTCTCTAGATTTACTTAGCTAGTATTTTTATTCTTGCTTTATAAAATGAAAATCTCTGGAATAAACTATTTTACATTAAGAGTAAATTTTACTCTGCTAGTAATTTACTTATCTATCTTTTATAAAACTGGGCATAAATTTAAGGATTCAATGGATATATATTCTACCGATGTGCTGGCGTTGTGAATTTTAAGTATGCTGTGGTTTCGAGCTATATTGTTTGTTTATAACAAATTTTAATTTAGTGTCAAATGAAAATGGAAGTTATCGATTATTCAAAAGAAATATAGAAGAAATTTGACGCTGCCCAGAGCAAGTTGGTTCTACAGAAGTGAAAAGACGTATACGAGAAAGGATACGAATAGTTTTACGAGCAGCGGTGTTCAAAAAATGTGATTTATCGAATTAATTATGTAGTCTGACATTTATCTAAGAACGACGATTTTGACGTTTGAATAGCTGTTGCTTGGCAACTTTATAAGCTCTCGGGCGATAAAAGACAAATTGCGCCCGTTTTTAAGAGCGAATATACAAGTTTATGATTCCCAAATAAAATAAATAATAATAATTATTATTATTATTATTATTATTATTATTATTATTGTTATTATTATTATTATTATTATTATTATTATTATTATTATTATTATTATTATTATTATTATTATTATTATTATTATTATTATTATTATTATTATTATTATTATTATTATTATTATTATTATTATTATTATTATTATTATTATTATTATTATTATTATTATTATTATTATTATTATTATTATTATTATTATTATTATTATTATTATTATTATTATTATTATTATTATTATTATTATTATTATTATTATTATTATTATTATTATTATTATTATTATTATTATTATTATTATTATTATTATTATTATTATTATTATTATTATTATTATTATTATTATTATTATTATTATTATTATTATTATTATTATTATTATTATTATTATTATTATTATTATTATTATTATTATTATTATTATTATTATTATTATTATTATTATTATTATTATTATTATTATTATTATTATTATTATTATTATTATTATTATTATTATTATTATTATTATTATTATTATTATTATTATTATTATTATTATTATTATTATTATTATTATTATTATTATTATTATTATTATTATTATTATTATTATTATTATTATTATTATTATTATTATTATTATTATTATTATTATTATTATTATTATTATTATTATTATTATTATTATTATTATTATTATTATTATTATTATTATTATTATTATTATTAAATAAAACCTACTACCTTGGAAATCCTATCGGTAAACATTTAAAAAACACGATGCTGCAAAAAATAAATTAACATTGTATTCTCAAATTGTATTAGTATGTAAAATGTTCAAGTAGACATTCGATGTAATGACATTAATGAATAAAAATACTGACCAAATAAATAGAAGTGTATATTTTGTATTTACTTTGTTTCGCTTTGGTGAAATCTGGTTTTTTGGTAATTGCAGTTTTAGGGCAGCAAATAATCAATTCATCGCCCTGCCAATCACAGATAGCGGGTTCAGGTCCTTCTGACAATATACGAGAATCACAATGTTCCCAAAATGTGCACGTTCCAGAATCTCCTGTTTTTGTTTTACAGGAATCCCCAACATCTGCAAAGAGAAGCAAATTTGCTAATAAATCTGTAAAAAACTATAAGAATAATAATGAATTGTTTTCTTTACAAATATAATAGTGCTTCAAAACTTTGAAAAAACAAAGAATGTTCGGACTAAAATACATACAACTGCCTTAAGGAAATGAACAAGAAATATAATCTTTTGCAAGGAACTTTCTGAGATTCTTTGAAAAACAACACATTATTATATTGTTTTTACAAAAAATTAATGTATACCTTTTAGATAAATGTCTAAGCAATTCTGTTGAAGACAAAATATAAACTGAGATGAAATATTTCGTTATATTGAATTGTGCGTTATTCTCAATAGTTAAATATTGTTATATTTAAATATTGCTTTTCCAAACTTACCTTTAGTGATTTTGCCAACAGCACATCCAACCAAAATCAAAACAAAGATCTTTTGAAAACACAAATAACCCATTCGTGTAATATAAAAATTTACAAGAGAACGCACTAAAAAGTTTAAAATCTTATACAAGCCACGGTTCTAAACTCGCGAAAGTTGATTGAAAAGTTGCTACTAAAATCAAATTCATCAGCTTTATGAAGGCAGAAGGGGATCATTATGATCTGATTTTCCCAGATTATTGCGCAGCTCGATTCTCAGAATCTGTGGCACATTTAGTAATAAATTGTGAACGCTGAAGCCTACGGCAGCAAATTAAAATAATTAGATGGCTAGACGTAGACGCAGTATTTTTTAAATTTATTTCCCTGAACTTACTTATTTTTCTGTTGTACACTGGCCGGCAAAAAACAGACCACTTAAAAATATTCATATATTTTCACATTTGAGACATTAGATATATGTATACCATATTAAACTATGAACTACGACCTATCTGGTTTATTAACAACCTAAAGTGGAATCTCGTATATGAAATTACAGTTTTTATTTAACTATAGAAATTCTTCTTTTGTTCTGAACAAATGTGTAAGTCTTAGGGCATGGTTATGATGGATTTAATTTATAAATTTAGATTTATGAATTTAGACTTATAATTTAGATTTAGTGGACGTGTTCATGATGAATTTAGATTTATAAATTAATCCAATCAAATAAATGATCATCTTGAATGATTTGGTTTTCTTGTCTTACGAATTACTATGTAATTCTACATCACAAATTAATTCCATACCTAGTTTATATTGAATATATCCATTATGAACTACATTTGTTATGTAAATATCCCCTATTTACATAATATATATGGAATTCATATGAGTGACGAGCTATAACAAAAACCCCCTTATTTCCGAAGTATTTCAATTATATGGCTTTATTTCCTTATTAATATTGAAAGTATATGCTTAATAATGAATATTAATAAGGAAATAAAGCCATATAATTGAAATACTTCGGAAATAAGGGGGTTTTTGTTATAGCTCGTCACTCATATGAATTCCATATATATTATTTTGATTAGCGACTCAAAAACAGCCCATAAATATATAACGAATACCCAGTTAGGGGGAGGAGCGTACTACTAATGGAAATAGAGAAATTCAAATAGCGGAGGCGTGGCTTTCCGTCCAGTACTGCAATTCTCAAACAATTTTTATTTGAATATAAATATTTTGCATTAAACTTAATAATTTGAATACACTACCATTTATAAATCGTATAGACTTGTACAGTATAATAATATTCATTTATTTTTTATAAATATAATTTAGAAATAGCATATATTTGAAGAACATTTAGGTCCACGAAGAAAACAGACGTCACATCTGTATTTTCAAATTTCGGGGGACTATAACTAGCTTATTAATAGGAACTTTTTCACCGGATTTTCACCGACAGTCCTAGTTTTACTTATGCGTTCAGATGCAATTATATTTTAAAAATGGTGGAATCCCCTATTATCTATTTGTAGACGGAATTTTGATAATGTCAACAACTGTCGCATCATTTTGTTTATTTAGTTATTTTTGTTGCTATGAATTTGAAAGAAAACTGTACTCTGATTGGTGTGATTTTAAAAATTTAAAATAAAATTTCAAATATAAAAATTTGTAAATCTAAATACATCATGAACCAGCAAATGCATTTATGAACATTTTATATTTCTAAATTCGAATTTATAAATTTAAATTTATAAATTAAATCCATCATAAACAAGCCCTGACATCTGTAAATACTGAACAACAATCAACAAAAATATATGCAGTTTTTTACAGATTTACAGATCTGTAAGACTTGCAGATTTTTTCAGAATTGGGCCTATAAGTTTGCATATTTTGTTTAAGAAAATTATAAAGGCAAAAGCCTTAAGATGCATTCACAAATGAAAATTGCTTTTAGATTTATGGTTTATACTTTAGATTTAAAGACTTTGGCCGCATATTATGTTTATTCACACTTCAGAATTTAGGGTCTCTAAATCCAAATCATAAAACTAAACATTGCAAGGTCCAAGCTTTAGGTTTATAATTTAGTGTGACATCACAATCTTCACCAATGAGAACGAGTCTGAAATTATATAGACAAATACACCCATCTTTATTTAGTATCCACTTGGTGGATTCGGCTTTTTACACAAATGCGAGAAGAACATGGAGACTGTCATAATTTAATTGCTGAAATATAACCAATAATGCCAAGCGAATGATAGTTTCACGGCGCGCAGGTGTCTTGTTGAGTACTGCTCTACCGATATTTTAATCTTGTTTTTGAAGCATTTACGTAGAAGTCTGTACATATCAAAACTAATTTTCAGGTAATTTAAACTTAAATTTATGAATGACTAAGGTACATTCACAAATGAAAATTAGGTTTAGATTTATGGTTTATACTTTAGATTTAAAGACTTTGGCCGCGTAGTATGTAATGACTCCATTCACACTTCAGAATTTAGTGTCTCTAAATCCAAATCATAAAGCCAAACATTGCAAGGTCCAAACTTTAAGCTTATGATTTAGTTTGACGTCACGAACTTCACCAATGAGAACGAGTCTGCAACGATATAGATTTATACACCCGTCTTTATTTAGTATTCACTTGGTGGAATCAGCTTTTTAAATAAATGCGAGAAGAACATAGGACTGTCAAAATTTATTTGCTGAAATATAATCAATAATGCCAAGCGAATGACCGTTTCACGGCGCACGGATATCTATTAAAGGCGCTTTCTTTTTAGGGGGAAAATGAACTGATCTTACCTCGTACTGAACTGAACTGAACTGAACTACTCCTGAAAAGAACAGTATATTTTTTTTAAATGAGAAGTAGAAGATAAAATATGTATAGAATTATATTTATGATATTATAATATGCTGAATTTGCTTGTGGTGATAGTCGGTTGTATATGTGATTTGATTTTGACATAATAAATTTTTTTACTTTGAATATTTAAATATGGATGTATTTCTTATGGTAATGAAACATGATATAACGTTTCAAACTAATTAATTTCTTCTATTCATGTCATTTTAATATCAAATACTTACAAAAAAGACAAAATACGTAGCAGTCAGTCATATTGCCGTGACATTGACATTCGGGATCAGTTGAGGATCTATATGATCCTGTTTCAAAGGTGGCGCTTCGCGGGGGCGGGGACGAAGAAAATGGGTAGTACAAGATCATTTATCCCCTTTTAAAAAGAACGATTTAGGGAGATGTGTGCTACTCGGAGTTGATCTTCTTGATAAAAAGAAAGCGGCTTAAGTATTGCTCTACCGATATTTTAATCTTGTTTTTGAAGTACAGTCAGTACAATCAAAACTAAATTAGAGTTAAATTAAACTTGCATTTATGAATGACTTACTCAAATCTAAACAAAAACCGTAAACCTAATTATCGTTTGTGAATACATCAAAACTAAACAAAAACCATAAACCTAATTTTCATTTGTGAATGCACCTTTAAAGCCCCTAAAATGTAACCATTCACCTTGCCTTATAAAATGTGTACAATATTACGCAATATAAAAGAATGAGTTTACACATTCTGCAATGCGGAAAATCCATTTCAGAGCAAAACATCTGTTCTATATAATTAATGTTAATATATAATTGCTCTACATAATTAATGGCAACATGTAATATTATTTTTCAAGATCTACTTCAACGAACTTTAAATCTATCGTGTAATTAAATGCTGATTTATTTATTTTGCCTTGTGTCTTAAATTCAGTAAAATTATTTGTACATTTCTTAAGAAATTAATTTTAATTCTTTCTGAAAACGCATCTAGAATGTTCTACATATATATATGAGACTCAACGATAAACTATGTAAATCTTTGAAAGAAAAAAAACGAGATACGTCATACTAGTTGTTCGAGAAATTTCTATTCTTTTTTACACTTTTTTCATAAATCATGGTTGAAATATTTTTTCCTCAATGAATCATCAGTGGTAGGGATTCACTCAATCTAGAGCTTTTGCCCGCTCCGATTTCGCGTTGATCAGCAAGTCAGGTTGAAGTTGTTTTGTCAGTCCGATCATTTTGAAAACTTGCGCCAAGTCAGTATGATCTTGGCTCAGACAGAAAAATATGATAGTTAAGTCAAATTGATAGTTTCATTTAATTTAATAAAAATGGATGGTTTTAAACAGGACCGGATACGAGGTCTAAAGCCGGCCCGGGCAAATAGTAGCAGACCGGCCCGAATTAAAAATTAATTTCGAATTGAAAAAAGAATTATTTTAAATTATTGTTTTTGAAGCTGGATTCTAGAATATCTACCACCCTTGAAATTGTATTTTTTTGTTGTAATGAAGTAACCCAAAATTAAACCGCGGAAGCAGATATCTTTATAATTTTTTTGCAGAAATAAAGTCGGATTTTGCCTCATCTAAAGGCTCTTGTGAAAATTATGACTTCTTCGTTCGCAAATTTTTAAAAAATACTTGAACGTAATGTCACCTAATGCGCTGAACTCAATTTGGCAAAATTCGGGTGGTGCATGCATTTTAGGTATTTCGCGCCGAAATGATTATTAGTCCTTATTTGTGAAAAAAGTGACTATATCGCTTGCAAATTAAAAAATACTTTAATGTAATATTAACCCAACGCACAGAACTCAATTTGACGAAACTCGGATAGTTATACATTCATTTTATAGGAATTAAACCCTTCAGAAATAAATCCAAGATGACTAGAAATATTGATTTCCGCGCTCTAATTTTTGTGGAATTCAGTGTTTTTATTGGTTTTACAAATATATTCCGGGTGTCTACTTTTTATGGACCATAGGAAATACAAAGGTAAAAATTTTCAAATGGCTCTAAATTCTTCCCTATTAATTTTAGAACTAAAGTTTAAATACAAAAAAATGTTGATAATTAAAAACTGTAGCAAAAGAGTCTAAATTTATTGATATAATAGATTCTTGTCACGAGACAACCATAAAATAAAATATCCGTCTTTAAGCACGACAGAACATACAATTCCATAGTCGTATTGTTTCACTTTGACATCTGCGATGGTAAATGTATCCATGATTACTGTTAAATAAATTAATGAATTTAATAATTATTAAAACTTTATGAGAGATGTCATCTGCGAAACTTAAGAAATACAACTGTTTAACATTTTGTGCTATTGTTCGTGGCTCACTCTAAATAGCTAACGAAGCGCATGCAAACAATAATTTTGGACTTGTTAAACGCAGTTTTTAATGTTGAACATCTTTGTAATTACACTTTTGTTACAAAATTAATAGGGCAAAATTTTAACATTGTATTTCCTATGGTCCACAAAAACATTAGTACAACCGGTATATAATGATCAAAATAAAATTCTTGACTGGTTGGTATTCTAGACTTGTCGTTTTTGCTCAGATTAAGGTTCGGCCCACCGGGCATTTGCCCGGTTGCCCGGTGGCCGTATCCGGGCCTGGTTTTAAACAGGATCAAAATTATGTAATTTAACAACATATCCATTACATTCTAGTCAGGGCCGATCCTAACCTATCAGCCGCCTTTGTTCTTATATAAAAATGCCCCCCCCCCTTTTATTTTTTCAGGTATTTAAGCCATTCATATTGCAGAGAATAGGGAATAGTTTTGAGCTCTCTGATTGGTTGAAATTGGAGACAAGAGACAAGTTTACTTAAAACTGGCGCTGATGCGAGCACCATCTGCTGAATGGTTTAAATGGAACATAGCATCGTTCTAAACAAAAGCACACAATGAAGTTTAGTGAATTCGGCGTATAATTTAATTATATATAGTTTTATATGAAACATTTTTGTCTAAAATGAATTGAGAACTTTTACGCAACGGAAAACTGATTTCCAATGTTAAACGCCTATGACCCTGTACCTATGTATTTCTGTATCAAGAGTTGGGTACTTTAATGAAAATATGTTACTCTGATTATATTCCTTAAGAGTTTTTTTTAAAAAGATATTTGATTACAACAAAGAAAAATTAATTAATAATTACTTAAAAAAAAATTATTATAATATTACTGTCACCGTATAATGTAAAAATTAATTTTTTTTTTTTTGCTTTTAAATCTTTTCTCATAGGGGCACAATATATCTAGTTACGCCACTAATTGTCATCATAACTATACTCAGTCTTTTAATAAAATAAACTATATACCTATTAGGATAGATATGTTACCAGTCAGCCAAATCAAGTATTTAAAAGAATAATGCTTTATTAATATGTTTATTTCATAAATTGTTGATATTTTTAAAATTCTTAAATAATTTTTTTTTTCTATAAAAAGTTAGGATGGTTTGCCGCCCCATGCTTGGCCGCCTTTGTTCTGGGAACAAAATGAACACCCGCTAGGATCGGGCCTGATTCTAGTAGAAAAGAAAACAAAAAATGTTCAGAATTAAAAATTGCATTAAACAGGTAATAGTTATTTACATAATCAGTTTTTTCCGCCTCGTCCCTTGCTCAGTGACGTCAGCGTTTCATCAACGCGGCCATTTTGATTGTCACATTAGATTTAACGTCAAAGTGACATTTAAAGATAACCTGAAATTTACGAAAGTAAACATGTCGGATAAACGCTGTTTTGTGCCACCGTGCCAAAATACTAGCGAAAATAGTGAGAAAATATTTTTAATAGTATCGCGTGATACAAAAAACACAACTCGAAAAATAGTTACTGTTTGTATTGAAAAATACAGATTTGATACGCAACAAAGCAACAGTAATGAAATTCTAAGAATACACAACGAACAACGTAGACAATTAATGTTAATCAGACAAAAAGTAAAAACGAATGACTAATGACCAGCAGTTGAATGATACGTGGATAACTTCAGGTCAAATGAAAATTATATTTATAAAAATGTATAGAATGATGTTATATTAATATATTACAGCATTTCTATCAAATATTTAGATATGTAATTCTCAATTTATAGACTATAGGTATAATTTTTTCTTTTAGAAATTCTGTGTCGGTATAATAAGGCTGTATGAAATGAGTCTGAACTTGCAGTGTGAGACGCTGACGTTACAACATGGCTGGTTTTTTGCAACTTTTTAAAAATGTCATACTTTAAAACGATTTTATACAACAAAAAATGTAAATAAAAAATAATTTATGCACACAGATCGATAAATTAGGCTATGCTTGTTTGTGAAATAATTACGTAGGCTTCCACAGTCTGAGTCATGATAAATATTCATTTTCCGGGAATGGACTGTTCATATTTTGAGGTAGAGCTCAACGTTTCGCCCGCAGTCGTAAGGGGCATCTTCAGGAGCAAGGGGGATAGTACTGTCTTAAACAAGGTTACCCGACATGTCAACCACGCTAGAGGCCGAGCTTATGTACCAAGAGGGGGAGACTCAGTTTACAAGGTTACCCGACGTGTAAACCACGCTAGAGGCCCTTGGTTTATTTGGCCTCAGTCCATTCCCGGAAAACGAATATTTCTTATGCTTGTTTGATTTAAAAAAAATTATATATTTATTAAAATGTAAAACTGTCTTTATTGTCAACTTGTTGTATGGAGGCTTTCTCCGAACGCAAATCATTAACAAATAAAAAATAACATTTTTCATTTCAATTTATTTGTAATGCATATATAAAAACATTGCCAATATTAAAATTATAAGTAGAAATTTTAATTATTTTATCGTAGTAGGCCTTGTTGATGCGGGCTATGCATTACGCAATGGCCAGTTATTAATTTGTTTTTACGGTGAACGAATGTAATTGTTTGTATCGTAATTTTTCTCAAAAATTCATTATAAATATGTGGAAAAGTATTGCTCAATATAATGCATCATGTTTAAAATTTAATTATCTTTCCAGTGATATAAATTTCATGTAGGAAAAGTGTTAGTGTTTTAGGTTATGTTCAAATAAATAAACGAGGTATATAGAACATTCACAAACATTCAACAAAACTAAAATATAAATTTTTATTATTTAACATATTTTTTATTTTATTTTTACAGAGTTTTGCGTTGAAGTGAACTTGGAAATCGACAAATTCTTCGGGTAAACTGCAGCAGAATATAAGGTAAGAAAACCTAAATCACAAAATTATTATTTTTCATAATAAAAATGATTATTAAATTTTATGCATTTGATGAGAAACATAAAAATATCATTTTTCGTAGTATAAAATTATGTTAATATCTTAATTGAAACATTTTACTTCATAAGAGTACTAAATAATACAATATTGAATATTTTCTAATGAGAAATTTTTAAGATCCAATCCCAATGTTGTAGAAATGAAATAAGTGCCATAAAATTTTACTTGTGGCTGTAATGTAATCGAAAAATGGTACTAGTTTTATGTAGAAGTCTAAAAATATTTTGACACTTAAACAAAAGTAATAAATATTAATAGAAGATGTATATATTTCTAGTGTTTCTTACAATAGTATATAGTGTTATTAGGAGTAAAATTGATACTGTGTATGTGTGTGTGGCGAGCATGGAAGTTTGCAAGACGAGCGAAGCGAGGCACACAAAGACACTTTTACTCCGAATGACACATTAAATTTTTTTTTCAAACACTACTTTACTTCTCATTCGCTGATTCTATATAGTTTCTATGGATATTTATTTATTACCTTGTGAATCAAGTCTCAAAAGATGCCATTTTTATGACGTTTGAAAAGAAAAACTTTTTATAAATAATTTTAAAACAAAAATTACATTTTAATCGGTAAATTAAATGTTTCAATTTATTTTAAAAATATATAAACATAAATACACTCTAAAAAATTACATTTTGTAAAATCTGATTTGGCCAACACAATGCCTCCGGCTATTTAATTTTTATTAGGTAATTTAAATATACATATTTACATGATTAGTTCTTTGACATTGATATTTTTCTGTCAGTTACATACATGAGATATGAACTGGGTAACCAAAGAGGTGTGCTTGTTTAAAGTGTAGGCTCCGGGATTTAAATTGTAGATAATTTTATAAATTTATCCATAAAATTTATAAAAAAAGTAATTATGCAAATCTGTAGAAAATTTAATAATCTATAATTTTTATAATTACAAAAATCTCGAAAAAATGACATTTGAAGGTATTTTTCGAAGAAAAACTATTTTGAGCTTCAAGTAAAGTACCAATTTACACCAAAATCTAATGGCTTCTTCCCATATTAGAATAAGGTAGAAGTACAAGTTTTCAAACTTTTGTGAATGATAATATTTGAGTTAGAGTGGAGGATCCACACGAGATCCACACACACATACATCATCGTGAAAATGTTAAAATTGGATTCTAGGGACCTTAAAATGTGGTCATTTACCAAAATCCCGATATGCGATTTTTAGCATGAGCCCTATACCTCCCTTACCAAGGGTAAAGGGAGGTAAAAAAAAGTGGTAGAAATTTTTATGTCGCTACAAAAATAAAGTTATAGTTATACAAATTGATTAATAGTTATTTATTATACAAGACTATAAAGAGATACTTTCATGAGTCGATAAAGACTCTTTATCGTCGCGTATAATATATTATTTTATCCACAACTGTCAAATAATATACCCATAATTCAACCGATATTTATCAATTAATAACCTTCGTTACTGTTGCTTATGGAATAATATTGACAGTTTAATGGAATAATATTATTCAATCGTTATGTCAAATTCAAATTCTACCTTTTAAAGAGTACACCCAAAATTACTTTTAATAAATAATTCTTTCCACATAAAAAGCCAAAATTAAACTAGTTTTGTCATTTTTCATACTTTTATTTTCTTCTTAAGCTTTAATTGTATCTGAATAGTCGGTTTTAAGATTTTCTGTTAAATGTCAAATCACTTCATAATTTTATTACAACTACACCGATAACTAGATTTGTCTATCTAAACAAAAACATTTTTGCATTTGTCAGTGAAAAAATCCTACTTATTTTTCAAAACAAATATGTCACTGATATGATATTATTGAACAATTGTGGATAAAGTATAGTATTCTATTCGCAGGTAATGGCTATTACTCATTCGAATGATTTACATCACTCGCGTTCGCTCATGATGCAAACTTCATTCTCATGAGTAATACCATACATTACATGCTCATTGAATAATATACTATTATTTTGTACCTGATGTTAAATAATAAATAATATTTCATTTCGATATTAAAACATTGTTCCTAAACTTACTATCACCAACTTTACGCGGGTTTGTCAAAATTATAATGTAGATAAAAATTCAAAGTGTAGATTAAAAGTCAAAGTGTAGATAAAAAAATACTTTTTCTAAAAAACTTTTATGACACCAGTGTCAAAAAGTGACAGGCCATTGTTACTTTTAATACTAGTGTTAAAAGCGAATTAGTTACCTTGGTAATGACGAATGGAACAATAAATTAACATTTTTGACATATGTCAAAAAATGATTAGAAATACAAATTTAATTGAAAAAATAGTGTTTGTAGAAAAAATAGTGTAAAATATACTCGTTAAAAGTGATTCTATTTTGTTCGCGTCGTGTTCCTAGTCGAAACTTCCTTCTCACAAAATAAAATGCCACTTTTAACACATATCATAAATTACTATTAGCTACTGTTACTGTTAATTACTTTTCCTACAACCGTGCGTGAAAAGTATTTTTCACGCGTTCATTACAGTGTGTAAAGTGTCACTTTTCAAGCACTAGTGCGTGAAAGGTACTTTTCATACACTAGTGCTTGAAAAGTAAATAAGCGTTGCTAGGCAACATTAAAATTCGGTTAATTTACCTGTCAAATATATAATTAGGTAGTAAATAATAATGAAAGTAATAAAGTTTATTAAGAAATATGAATATACACTGTAAATGAAACAAATCTAATATTTTTTTTAACAGATTGAGTACTAATCTAATTTTGAAGAACATTAACCTTTTTTTTGACATGTATTCTAATCTAACCTAAATTTTAATATTATTAAATGTACATTTTGTACATTATAAAAGACTAATCATCGTCTGTCTGAGATTCTTTCAAGTGTTTAAGTTACATTTTGTACAGTGTTATGAGAAAAAGTACTAACAGCATTTGAAGCTGCTGGATGCCTGCACACTCAGTATTATGAGAAACATCAATACTATTTCGGTAAAACGTCGCACCCGTCCAAAAGAGTACTACTTTACACACTTGTTACATAAATAACTATTATCTACTTTTGATGTTAAATTGTTACTTATCAATAAAAAATAAACGCAAAAAGCCTACTTTTAACATCAGGTAAAAATACATTTTATAAATTTAATTAAGTTATTTTAACGTAAAATTTAAAATTCCCCTTGTGAATAATTGAAAATTTTAAAGGTTGCTATATTTATGGTCAATACTGTACATCGGAAACGAAATTTTCTTATCATTGACATTTTGTTAAAATGAAAGTAAATCATTTGTTTTTATAAATGATAGAACTTTTATTCCATATTATTTTATTAATATGTATGTATAATCAACTATTACATATACAATATAAAATTTCCTAAAATAGAATCATCATTTATTAATTATTTCTCTCTTTGTCATCTTCTCACGGGCACTAATAATTATAGTGGAGAGTCCACGACAGGGGTACTTTTCTTCAAGAAGTTATCTGTAAACAATTAACTTAACCAGATTAGAATTCAGCATACTTAAAGCAGTTATTAATATGCTATTGTTAAAATTTAAAAAAATAATAATTTAGTTCCAAACAATGGTCTCGATCCATGGTACATAGTGCGACACTCTGGTGTAGACTCCTGGAACTATTCCACAATTTAGGCCGAATGAAGTGATACCAATGATATTTGGCATTGCGGTTTCATCGTAGATGAGCAATGGACCACCTGAGTCACCCTATAAATCAGTCGGAATAAAAAAAATATAAATTTTATTGCATTAACAGATGAGATGTTGAAAAAAACATAACTCGGAGCAGAACTGGGCAATACTTGAAAGAAAAGTACTTCATTAGGCTTGCAAGTACTTTCAGTACTTCAAATACTGTACTTGAAGTACTTTATATTTACAATTCTTGACAAAATAAGCCTATTCACATGTACTTGGTACTTAATACTTGGAAAAATACTTCAAGTACAATGAAAAGTACTTGAAGTATTTTTAAATACTTGAAGTACTTTAAATGTACTTGAAGTATTTTAAATGTATTTGATTTACTTTAATGTACTTGCAGTTCAATGAATAATTTAAAAGTTAACAATGTTATGAGAATTGTTTGTCTGTCAGTGTTTCTTTTGCAGTGGTGTGGTGTTATTCCTGTAGTACATAATCGTGTGAATTTCATTAATAAATATATTTTCAATAATATGAAAGTAAATATTTATTTGCAAATTTTTTGGCATAAATAAATTAATTCTAATCTGCATACGGCATATACATATAATGTTTGTATTACCCGGCCATAGTGCTGGGACTTTGCCGTATCGCCTGGCGAACGCATGACGTGAAAATGACGTCATTCTAACATCTCGGTACAGCTTCTCGTATCGCTTGGCAATCATATGACGTCAATTTTACGTCATGAGATCGCTAGGTGATACGGCAGTCCCAGCGAGGAAGTCATGTTTTTAATAACCAAGTAAATATCGTATATTGAAATTTTTGTCAATAATCATCCAAATTTACAAGTACTTTTTCAAATACTTGGTACTTTCAAATACTTTAGAAACCAAAAAACTACTTGTACTTCAAGTACATATAGAAACATCAAGATACTTGGTACTTGTACTTCAAGTACTACTTTCCGGTACTTTGCCCAGCTCTGACTCGGAGTAGGCTATGAAGAGAGAAATTTCTGATCATTATTCAATTCAAAAGTCAAGTTGTCAAAGTTGATCATGTAATTTCTAAAATAAAACTAAAGAAAAGTTTGATTTCTTTAGATACCGTTTTTGAAAATATCTCGTGTCAAATTGACATTTTATTATACACTTTTTCTATTCATAGCCTACTCCCATTTATTTAATTTTTTTTTATTTTAGATTTAGATCCATAACTTTTTTACTCCAGTCTACTTATAAATTAGGGTGGTATTGTCAGAAGTAATATCACAAGACCTCCTGATTTTATCGATAAATTTTTATTTTGTACGAATTTTTTGTTTTGTAAGAAACACGAAAGCAAACTGCATGGTAAATCCTGACTCCGAAGGAGGAGGGGTTTTATCTAATGTCAGTTTGCTTGAGTGATTTTGCTTGAAAGCAAAAAGAATGACTGCTTAAAAATAAAAGTGTATCTGAGAAAATCAGAGAGGTTGTGTGGTATTTGGTGAGATAAATTCGAAAGACAATGCAAAATGAAACAATTTAATTATTATTATTATTTTATTTTTAAACTTGAAATATTAATTAACTGTTACACTGACAGTTATAAACAATATCAACTGTTTATTTATCGGGGTAACGGAGATTTATCATATATAATATCATAAGTGGTAAATTTTTGCCGGAAAATTTTTCAGATTCTTACGAGAGCCGGTTGCCTAGCAATTTATTGAGTGGCATTGACAAAAAAATTACGAGTTGTCAAACGAGTAATTTTTGATCAATGTCACGAAATAAATTGGCAACAGGCTCGAGTAAAGCAATCGGAAAATTTTTCCAGGATAAAATTTAACCACGAATGGTATTCGGATGACTATTTCCAAAATAAAAATCAGGTAATCATTTATATATTTTTTTTCTTGACAAAAATCTTGTAAATATTTATTGTGTTTCGAGGTATTATGTTTCAGTTTGCTTTTTCAACGTTTTAAATATACTCCTGTCCAAATCGACTCGTTTTTAATAAAAACTGATAACACTGAAAATATACAGACTTCGACAGGTATGTAAAGAGTATGTTTCTAAATGTCAAATTTTTTTCGCTTATCAAAACTCACTTACTTGTAAAAATACGACATCTTATTGGCTTAAAGGGTGCGAAAAAACTTTTGTGACGGTGTTTTGTCGAAATGAAACTTGGTAACTAGGTAAAATCCTGAATTTGGATTGGTTTATATATTTATGAGTGAAATAGTCATACATATATAATATAAGTGGTAAATTTTTGCCGGAAAATTTTTCAGATTGTTACGAGAGCCGGTTGCCTAGTAATTTATTGAGTGGCATTGACATAAAAAATCACGAGTTGTCAAACGAGTGATTTTTGATCAATGTCACGAGATAAATTGGCAAAGGGCTCGAGTAAAGCAATCGAAAAATTTTTCCAGGATAAAATTTAACCACGAATGGTATTTGGATGACTATTTCCAAAATATAAATCAGGTAATCATTTATATGATTTTTTTTATTGGCAAAAATCTTTTAATTTTTATTTTTTTCTTTATAATTTTATAACTCTATATCCATTTAATATGAAGTAAAATGCAGTCAAATCGTATAGAGAATACAATGTTCTTTAATATTTATAATAACATTAAATGTGAAAAAATGATATTTAACATCATTTTTTTCAAGAAAAACTGTTAAAATCTTAAAATGAGGGTACTTCTGGTTGACCAATTATAACCAAAATCTAATCAGCTCTTCATATGGATGCAACGAAGAGGAATACGAAAGAATTATAATTATTGGAATTGTAGTATTAGAGTTATTGTAGACGAAAATTTTTGTTACACACACACATCCACTCACACATACAGACATCATCGTAACAATAGTAAAATCGTATTCTAGGGACCTTAAAAAGTACTTATTCATTAAAAACTCACCACCGAATTTTTTGACCAAAGACAATACCTTCCTTACCTAAAGGTGACGGAAGGTAAAAAAGTACATCGCTAGAAATTGGTATAACTGTTTTGGCATCAAACTCAAATTTTATTTACTTATATAATTTTACATTTTTTTTTTTTTTTTTTCAGGAGTTAAATACTTTTGAATTTATATACCTATGTACATATCTAAATATTAACCAACTTTTGGTCTGAGTATTAGTGAAAATTATTTTAAATTTTAAGTTACCTGACAAACATCTTTATTGTCGTCTCCAGCACAAAGTTGAGTAGTAAAATCAAGTCCATTTCGAAGTTTACGTGTTCGAGGATAAATATCTAAGCATTCTTCATATTTTTGCAAATTTAATTTTACTTTTTGAAGTATATTTGATTCTTGTCCGGCTGTAATATTTTTAAAATGTTAGTTTATCTCCCCAGAAGATAAAATATGATAGGCAGCATTTTTTAAATGTTTTTGTTAACTAAAATGCATATATGTATATGAAAATATTACCGTGTTCTAAAAGTCCCCATCCAATAGCGGTAGCTTTCGAGCGTTTAATGTCATACTCAGAATAAAGACAAGCTGGGTATGTTGCTCTATTGAATTTAACTGAACTGTTTAGCTTTAACAATGCAATGTCGTTATATTTTGTTAGTGCTGACCGGTCAGGGTGATAGTAACTTCTAATAACTTTATATTCCTGTAGAGTTCCAAATTCGTTCTTATTTCTTTTATCCAGAAAACCAAACTGCACTCTGGAAACTGGGTAATTGCTGAAATCATATATTGCTGCCTTTAGACATTTCCATTGGGGTATGAAATACAATGATGTCTATAGAACTATAATTGAGAATAAGTTTATTCATGCAACTATTCTTAAATTTTACAAAGTCAGTGACAATACCAAGGTTGCCTTATAGCTCAGAAACTTTGGCCTTAACAAAACAACAAAGAAAACGAATTACAGCACCGGAAATAAATATTCTCAGACCACTACCCCAGTGGCGCCGACTATGTGGGTGTTCCAGGGCTTGAGCACCCACGTTAGAGAACGATATATACGAGTATATCTATTAAACTATATCTATATACCGCTAAAAGGCACACAGGAAATGTCCGGAACATTATATATTTGCGTGGACAGGACCCCTTGCAGTGCGCGCATAAGCTTGTAGACGCGTGCCCGAGTGCTAGACAAGAATGATTCACGACATCTACTGTATATTTTAGCAAGCCAGATTAGACGTTTGGGGTGTAATCTGTAATCGCTATGTTAATTTTAACATCCTGTTTAAATTTTTCAATAATAATAATCAGGGCCGATCCTATCCTATCAGCCGCCTTTGTTCTTATATATAAATGCCGCCCCCCCCCCCATTTTTTTCAAGTATTTAAGCTATTCATATTGCAGAGAATAGGGAATTGTTTTGACCTCTCTGACTGGCTGAAATTGGAGACAAGAGACAAGTTTACTTAAAACTGGCGCTGATGCGAGCACCATCTGCTGAATGGCTTAAATGGAACAGAGAATAGTTCTAAACACAATGAATTAGAAATAAAATCATTCACCTAATACTATGTTAAAAAACAAGTTTAGTGAATTAGGCATATACTTTAATTATCTACAAGTTTTATTTGAAACTTTTTTGTCTAAAATTAATTGGGAAGTTTTACGCAAAGGAAAACTGATTTCCAATGTTAAACGACTTTCGCCCGCTTTTTGATTAACACCCTGTACCTATGTGTACCTGTATCAAGAGTTGAGTAATGTAATGTTACTCTGATTATATTCCTTAGGGTTTTTTCTAAAGATTTTTGATTACAACCAAAAAACCTTGATTAAAACAAAGAAAATTTGATTACAATAATGAAAAAGTTTAATTAATAATTACGTAAAAAAATATTACTGTCACCGTATAATGTAAAAATCATATTTTTTTCTTGGAGTGGCCCAGAAAATTTTCTCATAGGGGCACAATATTTCTAGTTACGCCACTGATTGACATCATAAGTATAATCAGTTTTTTAATAAAATAAACTATATACCCATTAGTTACATATGTTACCAGTCAGCCAAACCAAGTATTTAAAAGAATAATGCTTCAGTAATATGTTTATTTCATAAATTGTAGATATTTTTAAAATTCTTAAATGTTTTTTATTAGCAATCGGTTAGTAATATGACGATTTCTGATTTTTAAAAAGTTGGGAAGTTAGTTATTGTTAACCTCATATTCCAAAAGGTTGGAAAGTATAACGTGAAGATAGCTGGGGTTGGAAAGTTGATACTTTCCAACCTCAGCTATACTCACGCTATACTTTCCAACCTCGTGGCGGGAAATAGCTGCCCCCCGCTTTGAGAGATCTATGCGTATCAATGATGGGTATTTACATATAAACAAAGCATCTTTACAATTCATATGATAAAAATATGGAATAAACCTGTAAATAATACAAGTAATGAATGAAATCAATATTTAAGGTTAGAAATCAAACTGACAGTTCATGTGACAAATGAACATTCTCAGACCATTCGTTTAATAATGTTAAGTTATTATTATTTAAATATCAAATATTAATTTTTTATTTCAGATTGTGAATAAAATAGTATACAAACCTCCGTGAAAAGTTTCATTGTCTCGGGCTGTAGATAACCTCGGCGCTTCGCGCTTTGGTTAACTATCTTCGCCCTCGACAATGAAATACTTTACATCTCGGTTAGTAATATACTATTTTTTGTCTTTAAAAAGTTAGGATGGTTTTGCCGCCCCCGCTTAGCCGCCTTTGTTCTAGGAACAAAATGAACACCCGTTAGGATCGGGCCTGCTAATAATAATAGGTAGACAGCGAATAATTTTTTTAAATGATAATACATTTGTTTCTACTGGCTACAAATTTTAACAGACTGTAAAAATGAACATGATAGGTACGATACAGAATACATAAGTGCATATTGCATTAGAAAATCGAACATAAACATAACCATAACCTGTCCAGCACGTTTATTATAATGTAATTTAGGCCATGTATAATAGTCACACATTGTGTTTATTCAAGATAAGTCAACAATCAGTTAAATATATTCTCTTTTCTAAAATGTTCCGAGATCTGGCAATCTATTTTTGTATATGAAAGGGAAAAAATATGCAGCTTCACATCCCTTAAAAATATATAACTTTCAATTATAAGGCATTTGACCTTGAATGGAAAAAAAATTTCGCCTGCTGCGCCTTTTTCCTGGATACCTTGCGTCACCAAAGTTTTGGTGCACAAACCGCCATTGTATACCTAAAATACTTCTTTTTAGGTTTCGAGCACCCGACAGAAATATAAAAAGTCGGCGCCACTGTACTACCCGGTAAAATTAACAAAATCGACAAACGAAACAATTAGAGTTCAGATTCAGGAAAAATGTAAACAATTTCAATATTCTAAGATATGGAACAGGCTAATTAACCTTAAATCGAAGAAATTATGATAATTTTACAAAAGATAAAGATTAAGTCTTATTTTTAATTCATATAAATAAGTTTTATGGGCATGAAAACTGAAGTTCCAAACTTTATTTCCAACAAAAATAGCGTTTATGTTAAAGGAATCTTCTTATATAAATTTATAAATAACAATTACTTACTTGTATACTGAACAATGTGCTGCTGTTAATACAAAGTTTTCACTAATAAGAGTTCCTCCGCATAGCCATTTAGTGTCATCCTCTGTATCAAATCCAAGAAGTGCCTGAAAATATTTTGATTTTATTTGTACATATTTGTTTGGAAAAGGAAAGTACACTATTATTCACGAAAGATGACTATTCAAGGTCATTCTTTCGAAGAAAGAATACACATCACTTTATAGCAGTAGCTTAGCAACATTTTGTATTAGAAAGAGAAAGATTATTTGACCTATGTCTATTTAATTTATGTGGAGTGACAGGTATATGTAAATAATAGCATCACTTTCTAACACACTATAAATAATAATGACGTTAGTCGTAGAATTACAGATACCTAATTATCTACTACACTGCCCTCTGTGCAAATATTTACCCAGTGGCGTTGACGTTTAAATCAAATTATTATTCCTTGGTTTATAATTAAGTCTATGTTTTTGTATTTTGCAAAAACATAAGTGAAAAACATAAATCTTTCAGAAAGACATTATTTAGAAAGAAACATAATTTTCAAATAAATTACTCTTATTTTTCTGTAAAAATGTGTCCATAAATATTTCATGTTGCACGCCTATGCATTCGAAATGCAATGAAGTTATCTGCAAGTAATATTATATCAGACGGCTCACAAATGACCTTGAATAGTCATCTTTCGTGAATAATAGTTTATGTAGATTAAAATAATGTTTATACTAAATAATGATAAAAGACTTAAATTAAATATCTTTACCATATGCGGAAACTCATCTACTTCTGTAACATCTTCTCCTCCAACAACAGTTCCAGTTGATCCTAGAGGTTTACCCTTTCTGTATTCCTTGCATTCTATAAAAAAAAAAAAACACAGATGAAAATACAGTATTATTTTCGTACAATATTTTAAATTTTAAAAATTATTAATCTAATGCGAATTTCCACGTTTTTCTGAATTTATATGTTAATCAGTGCTGACTAATTTTGTTGACCAGCAAAAAACTTGCTGACTGGCTATTTAGAATTTACGGATTTGCTTTAATTTCAATAATCTACGTCACAGGGCCATATGGCATTATATAATAACGTATCAATCTTGTGCTCTCCTTCACAGACTACTCTAGTGAATTATCACAAAGTTAGTACGGAACTGTCCGACGCATGTGCAGTATTAAAATGAGAACGCCATTTTAAAACTGCGCATGCATCGTATAGTTTCTTATGGATTTGATAGTACTAGAACAAACCTAATATAAACATAAACAAATAATTAATGAACTGCAAAGTTTCCTCGTTGGCTTATTACATATAATTATTACTTTTTTCCTTTAATTCCAAGAAAAATATATATATTGAGAAATTTCTGGTACAATATGTTTCAAGATAAATTACTAGAGAGAGATTAGTCAGGATGAAATTAGCAGATAATTAGAAATTATTTTCCCCAATTTTCGAACGTGTTTCTATTCCGAAGAAGCAGCCTAACGAAGACAATTGAATATTGAAATTCTTTTCATATTACGCAAGTTACGCAATAAAAAATCTGATGTGGCCAGCACATAACCTCTCGCCAGATATTTTACCTGGTTGTACGCATAAAACGAAAAATATTTTTAAATACAAATACATATATTCATGTCTCACTACAAAATAATTCTCACATATATTTGCAAAATCTATGGGAAATTTTAATATAAATTATATATAATACATACATTTTCTTTATATTCAATATCCTGAGTTTTCTTTTTCTTTATATTCGTCATTTTTTCGCAAATTTCTTTTATATTCTTTTTTACGTACATTCTTTTGCGTTGTTAACTTTTTTTTTTATTTTCATAATCTTCATAATGATGTACAAATATTTTTGGCAGTGGCATACAAATATTTTTGACAGTGACATTTATGTCTCAATTACAAACATTTGAATTTCTTGCCTTGAAGTAGTTTGATCTGAGATTTTTTACATCAAATTATATTATATGCACTTCTTTAACTCTAAATCTATAGAAGATATAATAATGAATTTATATTTATCGAATAAAGAAATTAACGTTCTTTAATATAAGTATTTACATAAATTTTCGATAACCTATGAAGCTGCACCACCACTTGTCACAGCGGTTAAATTTGACCGGGCCTATTTCGGCCACTTCAGCGGGAATGTCATCAACTCCCGAATATTCAAAACCAGAATATTCCAAACCAGAATATACATGCAGAGTCATTCAAATCCCGAATATTCAAAAACAGAATCGCACATCGTCAGAAAGCGCTTCGCCCGAATCATACTGCCAAAAAATTCATAATTTTTTTTTAGTTATCCATTCTTTATAACAAATTGCTTGCTGTGAAAGTCGGCTAAAGTCATTCGACTACTATATCTTAAAACAAACTATATCATCAAATTACCAATAATTATTTTAATTAGCTCTTACTTTGTTTAGCTATCTGACTGTTTGTAGGACAGCATACTATAGGTTGACCATTGTCAGTAGAACATTCAACCACCTCAGGTTCATCAGCTAATAGTTGTAAATCACAATATTCGAAGTCTTTGCAGATTCCTGCCTTACCCGATTGGGTTGTACAAGAATCCCCGTTTTCTATAAACATTAATTAAAACTCAAAATTTATACGTTTATTATATTTTCATTAAATATTAGTGATGCACGCGAGGCGAGACGAGACAAGAAATATAAAATATCGATCTCGTCTCGTTTTCGGATCTGAATTCACGATCTCGCTCTCGTTCTCGCATTTTTTTTTTTAGTGTCATCTCGTTCTCGCACGAGATTCTCGCGAGAGTCTCGCTATAAAAATAAGCGCTTGCGCATTACATATTTACGTAACTGTTTAAGTACAAGAGACGAGTTCGCACCAATAGCACCGTCTTCTATGTATTTGCAATCGTATAACTATAATAAAGAGACGAAACACTAAATTCTGGTCACTAAATTATTTCAATACGAACATAATATTTATTCATTTACGGTCACTAGAAAATGTGATAAGTTAGTAAATAATTGAATTTACCTGTAAAATATCCAATTTATCATCAAATTGTGATCTCTAAACTATTTCAATACGAACATCTGTTAACACATTCTGTCATGAGTAAAACGAATTAAACATTAAAAAATTATTTTTTGTAACTAAAAGTACCTACACTTTTTCTTTAAATATATGCCAATATTTAAGTAAGATTAAGTCATAAAAAACCGTTACACTGGTAACCCGCCGGCAACCAATCACTCCGTTTTTCTCCCTGTTGGCTCCCATCGACGCTTAATTTAACATCCTTTTTTTCAGGGGCGACAATAGTTTTATTAACTGTGGTTTTAACTGGGGTAAAATAGGGGATGAAATATTGGAAAAAACTAGTTCTATTGGATGCAATACCGATTTTGTCTTTATTTTTGCATTTCCTCGCTCTGGGAACGATACTAATCGAATCGCCTCTAGATAAACTCAAAAAAATATAGTGAATTCATATAATTTTCACAATTAGGTGTTCTATGCATGAATTAGCGTTGACTCCACTCCTTGTACAGTGCATTTTTCATTGAATTTATGAATCAAAGCTATAAAGTTACAAATACTTTATATTGCGAGACTCTCGCGAGAATCTCGCGAGATTCCTCGCTTCTCGCAGTTGTTATATCGATCTCGCCTCGAATTTTAAACTGCAATCTCGCTCTCGTTCTCGTCTCGCATAATGCAACGAGACGAGATGAGATGCGAGAGTACTCTCGCCTCGTTGTGCATCACTATTAAATATAATATTTTATAGTACGACTTACCTAATTCCTCAGAATATCCTACTACAATCACTACAAATATAACTATGCACCATACCTGAGCCATGTTTAACTCTTTATGAGGAAAATATTTATATATTTCACCGAAACCAAGACCCTCGTCGAGGTTAACACGTTTCACAATCACCGGTAAGATTTAAATCATTGGACAAATATGTCAACTTTTTTTGTAAATAAACAGAAGATCATAATCAAGAAATTCCAAAGTTATCTCTCGTTCCATATGCAGATATATGTAAATTTAATTGTAAAATAATTACCACGAGAATATTAAGTTTCCTCCAATAAAATTTATTTATTATTGTTACTGAATAATTGTAAAACTAGATAATGTTTGTGTAAATTTTTCTATAATGTTTAAGGGGCATAAAAAGATCGTGAAAAAATCCTAGAATTATCTTTCAATAAGCATTAGTAATAAATTTGATTTAAGATTTTTTTAGAGCTGATTATTACCTCCCGTCATACCGTAAGTAAGGGAGGTAATGTTATCGGTCCAAAAATTCGATGGTGAGTGTTCAGTAAATAAGCACGAATTATGGTCCCCACAACACGTTTTTACTATTTTTACGATGATCTCTGTGTGTGACGATTTTTGCCTCCACGATAACTCATATCAAACAAATATTTCTATTTTCCATATTTAAGCTATCTGCATTCGTGTAAAGAGTTGATTTGATTTTGGGTAAAATTGGATAACCGGAAATAATACTTTACTTTACTTTTAGTATTTAAGACTTTTATATCAAAGGGAATAACATATTAGATTTTAGCTAAATTTAATAACCCGGAAGTGATACTTTACTTGAAGCTCTGAACAGATTTTCGTGAAAAATATGTATAGTATGATATTCTAAAAAACTTTTAAAATTTAGTATTTTACACTTTTATTTGAAGAAGAACAACATATTAGATTTTGGCTAAAATTGATAATCCGGAAGTGATACATTAGATTTTGACTATACCTATATGATAAACCGGAAACCGGAAGTGGTATTTAATTTGGAGCACTTAACAGATTTCCGAGGAAAAACATAATAAAATATAATCCAAAATTTCGTATTACAGACTTTTTCCATTTATTAGAACAACAAATGAGATTTTGTTTACAAACGATCAACCGGAAGTGATACTTTACTTAAAGCTCATTGCTATTTCAACCATGGGATTGACGGGAGGGTATGTGCTAGCCACATCAGATTTTTATTTGTAAGCATTGATTAACTTCTTATTACAAATATTGCAATATATTTTATTTTCTATAAAATGTATATTTTCTCCTTACAATAAATGAATTTAAAAATGCAGAAGGTAAATATGGTGCTTGAAGAAGTAAACCCGAATGGGATCTCATAACATTTTTTTTTTAATTTAGCTTAAAATAAAAGTACTTTAAATTACTTACGGATTATTTTCGAATTTTGAATTCCGAATATATCTACTAGTACTAGTTGTTAGTAAGACGAGGAATTGAAATATTATTACATTACGAAATAGGTATGAAATGTATTTCATATTGCAAAAAATAAAAACTAAGCTAATTTTTCATTTAAACCGAAACTGAAAAGAACCAAAATCGTAACGAAAACGAAATTTATTTGTTTATTTAATCGAAACGAAAACTGATATATTTTCAAAAAAACCGAATTTTTATTGATGTAAAAACCGTTAACAGTAACGGAACCACAAATTTCGGTTCGAGTCCCTGCATGTAAGTGTTATTTTTGTGAAACCTGTTTTTTTAAAGAAATTGCTGTTTTCGATTTGCCACAAATCTCAATTTTAGCTCTCTTCAGTTTGACAGTCTTTTTGCCGTTTGATATTGGAATAATGGACGTGGAAAATGGTGTAGGTACATGTCACAAGACAAATTTTCTTCATCACAGAATTTATTTTTTATATAGACAAACAAAAATTATTTTTTATGTAGATCACAGCAATAAATTATTTTATTTGTTTATCAATTCGATCCCCAAACAATATTTTCTATCCAGGGAATGAAACTTTGAACATTCGTGTAAATAGCTGGTTGATTCGCGAAGCCACAAAACTTTCCGAAAGATACGACGCCCACTATGTTATACATGCAGTAGGGCTCCGCTAGTACCACTTGTAAAGGGCCACCCGAGTCGCCCTGGCAAGTATCTTTACCGCCCTTTAGCTCCCCTACGCAAAGCTGACTTGATACGATGCCTTTGGAAAGGTGGCCATCTGGGGTTATGTCACGTTTGAAGAATTTTTCACAGAATTTGACATCTAGGACGTTTAAGGTGACTTTCATAAGGAGCTTGCTGCCTTCGGTATTATCTGAAAGAATTAATAAATAAAATATTATCATGGCTTATGAAACTGGGCGTAAAAGCAGTGGCGGCTCGTGGATTGAAGATTTGGTGGGACAAATTTGGTAAATATTTGAACTTCCCTACGTCCATCCTTCGTAATTTGTTTTAATTTCAGATCTGGGCGTCGACTTTGTAACTTTAAATTCTGTCTGGTTTCAAATTCTGTCAGAATTGGGTTTTCCCCACTACAAATTCTACTGCTTCAGACCAGTAAAATTTGAAATCTATGCGGAGAAAGAATTGGGGAAATCTCAATTCTGTCAGATTTCAAATTCTACTGGTCTGGAGCAGTAGAATTCGTAGTGGGGAAAACCCAATTTCGACAGAATTTGAAATCAGAATTTAAAGTTACAAAATCAAAGCCATGGCTTCGGACGACTTTTCCTCTTTGTTTCCAAATGTTTTTCATAATTTAATGATTTTTGATTTTAAGTTTTTTAAATTCTTAAACTGCCATGATAAAATACACAACCGAATTATCCGCTACTAGACTGATGCCTTAGCCTTTAGTCATTGACCGTGTGTATTCGAATAGGGTGGTGGTTGTCTTCGTCTAACGCAAGCAAAGTTACAATTCGTTTGTCTTTGTCTGACGCATGGGCTTGTATATGCAGAATATAACACAACGTGGTCACAACTTTGATGCGATCCAAAAAGCGCGCGCACTCGCGCCGTTTGATATATCAACACAATGGTTTTGTGTGCAAACAATGCTAACAATACGATGAACTGACTTATTAAAATTATTAATTTATAAATACATATTTTATTATTTTTATTCTTTCTGTTTTGTTAAATTTGGGAGGTCATAGACCAAATGACCTAATGGCAGAACCACCGCTGCCTAAAAGTAACACATTTTTACCTCCCGCTACCCTTTGTAAGGGAGGTATAGGGATCGTGCTAAAAATCGCATATCGAGATTTTGGTAAATGACCACGTTTTAAGGTCCCTAGAACCCAATTTTAACATTTTACGATGATGTCTGTGTGTGTATATGTTTGTGTGGATCTTTCACTCTAACTCAAATACTATATGATCCAGAAAATTTTGAAACCTTGTATTTCGACCTTTTTCTAATATGCAAAGAGCCCATTAGATTTTCGTGTAAATTGGATGACCGGAAGTGGCACTTTACATGAAGCTCAAAATATTATAAAAATTAAAGATTATTAAATTTTTTACAGCTTTGCATTAATACTTTTTCTACATATATTATGGATAAATTTATAAAATTATCTGTAATTTAAATCCCTGCGCCTTAAACATACAAAACTCCGTGATTACGCAGTTATTCATTTATGTAACTAACAGATAAATGTCACTGTCAAAGAACTAATAATTTCAAATTAATAATAGTAACATTTTAAAAAGAAAAAAATAAATAGAGCAATAGGAAAGGAATTCAATACAGTTTCCAGCATAAGTAAATATGTAGGTATGTATTTAGATTAATAAAAATAATAAAAATTAACGATAAACGAAAAAGTTTAAGCTAATCCTCATTTTTGGATTAGTGAATAATATTCTTTCCCGCTATTTAAAATTTACTCTTCGTTATCATAAAAGAAAGTTACTTGGATTAGATTAGACTATATTTTAAAAAATAAACTGCAAAAATTAGAGTAATATTCGCAAATCCAAAAATAAAGATTAGCTTAATCTTTTTTGTGACTCGGACTGTAAATTACAGGAAGTATTGTGCTGGCCACATTAGATTCAGTCATGATACATTTGTACGTAAAATTTATCAATATTCATTAATGAAATAGTATTGATACGGGTAATCTTCTTTTACGTAAATATAGAATCAAAACCGCATATTTGTGGTTGTTTTTGCTATCATATATCTGACCGCGTTTAATAATAATTCGGGGATTTCAGAGCTCTTTTCGACAAAGATAAAATGATGTACACAAATTTAATATCAATCAATTTTTCCGTAAGCATCTAATTTCAAAAGAATTTCCCGTATAATATACGAATGTTTATTTTTCCTTCAATTCTGGAAAAAAAATGTATGTACCGTAAATACGTATTAGGAAAAACTCATTTATGAAATTATTTTATAGATGTTTTCCGCAATTTAATTACCTGATATAAATGTTAAAAATACCAATAAAATTTAGATCTAGAACTAAGATTTAAGATACATAAAATTGATTGCGGGAACTCGGAGCAATAGAGTAGTAGAAAATTATTCTAGATGCACCTTATATCTTTCACAAAGAATTGTAAAAACTTTTAGATCATCATCATCATCACTATAGCTCTTGTAAGGCTAGGGCCTCAAGTACCGTAGACAGTAGCGTAAATAAGAGTTCGGGGGCCCGCCCGCAAAAAGTTTTTGGGGCCGTTTTAATTGTAGCGTTTATCATGAGGAACTACATACCACAAGAACTTGTGGAAATTGTGACTAGACTCACTTTCATCTGAGTTGACATGTTAAGAAGCAAAATAACCAATATGGGAGGCCTGAAAACCCAAGATTAGGCACCTTTACATCCCACCAAAATCATTGTATGTTGTGGCATTTACTATGAAAATGTGGATAGCCCGTATTTTTTTTTCTTTTTTTAGAAAATGAAATTGGTGGCACAGTCCACTGCTGAAAGTTACAGGGAATTGATACATACATTTTTGGTATCCCAAATGACTGAACTTGGACAAAATATGGTATTAGAAAGATGGATCAGTATAATACAGTTTAAATAGTAGCAATTTTGCGAAAATCATTCTCGTATCGTTATTTAATCCCACGTTTTGGTAATACACATTGGTCGCCAGGTGTCCTGATTTGACAGCCCCAGACTTCTTTTTATGAGGTTATTTTAAAGGAAAACTTTGCATCAGTTGCAGGAAAATATTTGCTAAGAAATCGAAACTCTAACGGCCAAAACGTGATAGAAAATAAAGAGCTTGATTTTGCGTAGCGGATAAGGGGCCCCTTAGGCAATATTATTTATGGAAATTGACATTAAAAAAATAAAGGACTAAATAAATTTGTATGTTGCTACAAAAAAAAGATTAAATTCAAAATTTCGCAGTAATAAAAAAATTAAAAATCATGTAAATTGGGGCCTCTCTAGAGCCGGGGGCCCGCCCGCAATGCGGACCCGTTAGTTACGCCACTGACCGTAGAACCGTCATGGCGGATCTACACATTTGCACCCGTGTTTTGCCTCGTCATTCGCCGAAATTCGCGAGTGGCATTCGCACGTTCGTCCCCACTACACGAATGACCGTCTTCACACTTGCCGAGTGTAAAGACTGAGTTCGCCGCATCGCTACAAACCTTTGGCTCGTCCCCAAAACCGCTCCTGGAGCGAGCGCTACGAGCTGCGAGGCGAAGACCGACGCGAATGACGAGGTGACAGACTACACATTTGCCACGCCACTCGTCTTGCGATTCGACTCGCCATTCATGCGAATGTGTAGATGCGTTGTCAGAACCACGACCGGTCACGTAACGCACTCGGCCATACGATGTCATTAAAATAAAAGTGTGTGTTACAAAAAAATAAAATCTCACCGAAATTAGTCTTCCCAAAGCCTGATGCGACAGCTCTAGGTTTGATATCTGATGATTTGGTATTGAGACATGCAGGTCTCACATAAGCTGTGAAAGCTACCGGTGAATCCAGTTCTAGCAGAGCGATGTCGTTGTACTTGCTACCGGCCGTGTACTCAGGGTATTTGATTTCGCGCGAAATTCCTCGGTCTTGGGTCTCGGATTCGTCAGTGGAGTCTAGGTTTACTTCGCCTACGCGAACTTTTTGTGGCCTGCCTCTGAATAATAAGACTCCAGATTATACAGGCTGTCTCATTTTCGATGTTTTTTTAAGGTATCTCGGGTAATATTAATGATAGAGCAAAACCGTTTGCACATTACAGGGTCAACTTTTCGAGAAAAGTTTAATAGTCACCACAAGAATTTTCTTTTGTTTTTGAGATACAGGCATATCTTATTTATTATGATAGTTAGAGGAAAAATGTTTTTACAAAAATTTTATCGTTTTTTAAATAGAATAAAATGGCGTAATTAGATTTTTTGAAAACTTAATAATTCTCGAGATATAACACAAACTTATGATTTTTTAAATGGGACCCTATGTTGAAAATAGTCTCGTCTTTTTGCTTATTTTATAAGCTTTTCAATGATATATAACAAGCCTACATTCTTTTGTTTTAAACATTAATAAAAGAAGAATTATTAATTTATTGAGGTGAAAATATTGGAAATTATTAAAAAAACAAATGAAAAAAAATTATTACAAATCATCATTTGTTTATTTTGATTTAATATCTATTAATCATGTTCTCAAAATTATTCTTAACCAATTATTTTCGAGAAAATTAAATTACTAGTTACCGACGTTACAGTTGGCTTTGACACAATCCGAAAAAGATGGTTTAATACGCTTTTGAAGTAAATAAATTGAAAAAATGAGTAAAACTGAAACAAATATTATTAGAAATATGCAAATGATGATCTGTAATAGACTTTTTCATTTGTTTCTTAATAATTTTAAAAATTTTCACCCCAATAAATTAATAATTATTTCTTATTCAAGTTTAAAACAAAAGAATATAGACTTGTTATATATCATTAAAAAGCTTATAAAATAAGCAAAAAGACGAGACTATTTTCAACATAGGTTCCCATTTAAAAAATCATAAGTTTGTGTTATATCTCGAGAATCATTAAGTTTTCAAAAAATCTAATTACGCCATTTTGTTCTATTTAAAAAACGGTAAAATTTTTGTAAAAACATTTTTTCTTTAACTATCATAATAAATAAGATATGAGATATTTTCAAAATGAGCGAAAAACGAGTTTTTGCCTGTAGCTCAGAAACAAAAGAAAATCGAAATGTCCTGTGGTGACTATTAAACATTTGTGGAAAAGTTGACCCTGGAATGTGCAAACGGTTTTGCTCTATCATTAATATTACCCGAGATACCTTAAAAAAAATTGCATATTATAGCAGAGCTATAATATGCATTTTTTGCCGAGGTGCATATTACATTTTTCTGTCTACCTTACTAATAATAGATGTAAAAGGGTAGTACAAACAATTACAATAATTATTAAATCGTAGTAGGCTTTGCGGACGAAAAAGGTTTGCAGACGAAAAATGATGGCGTAGCATAGGAAAAAGGTTTGTGGACGAAAAGTGATAACCTTCAGAAAAGTGTCATTTTTCGTCCGAAAATAAGTTCGTAAAATTTCACTTTTCGTACAGGTAAACAGAAAAATATGTTATAGCGTTTTCTATTTATATATTTAGTACATTTTTTTGTACCGAGTGTGTAACTTGTACGAGGTCTGTTAGAAAAGTATCCGACCTTATTTTTTGCGAAAACCTAATGGATTTGTATGAGCCGATCTTGAACCTTCGTGCGCATGCGTGAATTTTTTCGCGCCTGTCGATAGCGTCTATTGCTGGCAATCAGCATTTAAGTGCGATAGTGTGTAGTGCTCTCGTCGGTTTTTCATTGCAAGGAAAATTACGGAACGACTGGAGCAGCGCTATTGCATCAAATTTTGCCTGAAACTGGGCGACGGCCAGATGGAAACCATTCGGAAGATTCAGACGGCTTTCGGTGACGATGCTATGAGCATCACACAGATTAAGGAGTGGTACAACCGGTGTAAAGACGGCCGCATATCGGTGGAGAGCGAGCCACGCTCCGGTCGGCCATCAACATGCCGAAATGACCAGGTCAATGCCAAAGTTAACACTCTACTACAGGGATGTCATCCGTCGCCTACGTGATGCTGTGCGACGCAAGAGACCGGAGTTGTGGTCAACAGGAAATTGGCGCATCCTTCACGACAATGCTCCAGCACATTCCTCGCACTTGATTCAGACTATTTTGCGAAGAACAAGTCTCCTGTGGTTTAACTGGCTCCTTACTCTCCTGATATGGCCCCTGCGACATCTAGCTGTTCTCCAAACTCAAGAAGCCATTGAAAGGAACGCGATTTCAAACGAGAGACATTATGGCTGCAACGACAGCCGAGCTAAACTCAATTCCGAAAGAGGCTTTCTCGGAATGCTTCCAACAATGGCGGCACCGCTGGGAGAAGTGTGGATTCCCAAGGAGACTACTTTGAAGGTGATTAAGTTTCCAACGCTCCAGGTATGCCAGTTGTTTTCCCCGGCCAAAGGTCGGATACTTTTCTAACAGATCTCTTATTTCATTTATATAATCAGTGCACACTAGCTGAGTTTTACGTGTTTCATTATTTCATTTATACTTTTCCAGCGAACTGAACCTTACTGAATGCACACTTTCTTCTTTTTTGCATTTACTAACGTCAGTTCTTGCCAGTGCATATTCATATATTTTGAGTTGTAGAAAGTATCTATGTAAATCCAATGGATGTAAAAAATTAAGTTTGTTAATAATACAAGAATTATTGGAAACGTACGTTTATAAATATATACCTACAAACGAAGCATTCCACAGCGTCTAAATGTCATAGCGCCCAAATTTCATAGCGTCTAAATTTCACAGCGCCCAAACTTTACAGCGTCTAAATGATGCCCCACCAGCAACTGTCACAGCGTCTAAATTTGCCCTGGCTTATTTCGGCCACTACAAGTGGTATTGGTAATACATCAAACTGTAAATATGTTAACATTTGTTTTGAATTAAGCAACAGATGGCGGGTTTGTTGTGTAGTTAATAGGGTACCTTTATAACCAGTGTATGGCCATGACGTGGCTCACGTTTCGTTCACCATTGTCGGACCCTCTGTCATACGTGTTGTTCTTGCGCAAATTATTATATATTTTCGTGGCTATTTGTTTTATTTTAATGAGAAACACATTTACATATCATTTTAATATGTATTCAACGTGTAAGTAATATTTTTATTTTATTTACTTGTGTAGTTTGTTAAGATACTTACCACGATTACTGACAATATTGAAAACAACCAAAACAGGTAAGTTTAGAATATATAATTGTTATGTAAATAAGAACTACAGATATTAAATTAGATGATATAATAACAACCCATATCCTATATTCTACATAACCTCTAAATATATGTCATAATAATAGTGTATCTCTTAAATAAATAAATTTTTATTGCCTTTATAAATTCATAGTGTGATTATTTAATATTCTTTTATAATATAATATCACATTTCTTACAAATAAATCGGGAAATGAATTCTCAGTATGTTTGACATGAGCCTGTCAATGGCGGCGATCTTGGCCCATGGCCATAGCCTGGTTATAAAGGTACCCTAGTAGTTAATACAGCGCCACAATGCCTGTAGCGAGGCCCGTAGGTAGGTACTATAGTAGTTAACAGCAGTTAACCAAACAAATACTGTACAATATTTTACGAACACATTACGGGTATGTAATATAAATGAAGAATGTGCCCTGAAAGACAAATATAAATATATTTCAATATATAAAATTCGCCAGAAAGCGCTTCGCCGGAATCATTCAAAAATCGAATACGTGGGCGTATCCAAGCAAAGGTTAGGTTAGGTTTGGTTGGGCTTGGTTAGATTAGATACGATTTCCATTGCACAATTCACAATAAATGTTTACATATTTACAGTTTGCTGTATTATTAACACCACATGTAGTGGCCGAATAAGCCAGGACAAATTTAGACGCTGTGACAATTGGTGGTGGGGTATCTTTTAGACGCAGTAAAGATTTGGCGCTGTGAAATTTAGACGCTATGAAATTTGAGTATGACATTTAGACGCTATGGCACGTACTCCCTACAAATAAATAGTTGTCTAAAGTAGTCTACTTGGCAGTAATATCTAACAAACTTCCACGATGCACTCACTGGACTTTTATAACATGTTCATGTTTCTAGTGCCGAATACAGCAACTAGATAATACATAGCTGACTCGTCCGCCATATTGGTGCCAAAATAAAAGTAGTAAATTATTAAATAAAAGTGCATTTCTTACAAGTTTATGTAGTAACTGTTTTTCATAACTAAATATAACTTTCATATTTGCCATATTATATTTATCTAAAATAATAAAACGATAAAAAATACGGTTCGTTAAGATTTTTGAGGTTAGAGAAAAATATATGTATTGCATAAGTACCTGTAAAAATTAAAAAAAATTCTCAAATGATTTACACAATTTGGAGCAGAACAATCCTTCATTATGGATAATTTCTATGATTAATAATACTGCAACGCTGATATTGAATGATTTAAGTGGCTCCAAAATGGTGGACGAGTCAGCTGTAATTTATCTAGTAGCTATAGTGCCGGACATGACGCCATTAGCTGCACTAATTGCAAAACTAAATATATAAAAAATAGAAAACGCTACACAGAAAAAACACACTTTTCTTCCATTCCGTGTCTTATGTTTTGTAAACTAATATTTTATGAAGAATAATAATAGTTAACAACCATATTGAATTTGAAGTAGGAAATGAAATTTTCATTCGTCATCATTGGAATATTGTTTAGCATCGAATTTTTAGTGAATATAGGTGTTACTTTAAGTAAATGTTGGAAATAATATTAAATATAATGAATTACCCTGAATCTATTAAACAATGTGCTGCTGTAAGAACATATTTTTCACTAAGTAGAGATCCACCACATTGCCATTTCAAATTTTTATCGTCTGGAGAGTTTCCATAGCCAATTATTGCCTGAAATAAAAAGTAATTATTTTATAATACAGTGTAATCAAAAACTTAAATCAATAAATAATAATTATAACGTGTATTGATGAAAATGGATAGTGATACAGATAAAATATAAATTTATTCGAATTCCTTATACATATGAAAAACTTTAATAGACGCTACAACTTAATGCCCGTAAACTTTTCGTTACAGAGTTATAGCCCTTTGAAGGTGCACCTCATCAGACATTTTTATTAATAACTCTGGTATTAGTGCATAAAAACTTTGTAACTTGGTATTTGGTATGAGGATACTTCGTATTTAGATGCATATTAATACTTTCTTTTGTTTCTGTATCTCAACCAAAGGCGTCTCATATGGGGAAGTTATGAATGTTTTTAAACGTTAGTTTTTACCTATGATTTTTTTTCATTTTTACTTTCTTGTACAAAGTAAAGGAAGTATTGTAATCGCGAAAAATTTCAGTTTTCAGATTTCAACGGAAATATCCATTTTGACCATCCCTGAATCCATTTTGACATCTGTACGGTAAGCCGTAGAAAGTTGAAATTTTGTATTTAGCACTGCTATAACATCTAGTTGTGCACCTCCCTTTTTGGTCATTATATAATTCCAGAAATGGTACTTTATTATTATTACTTATATACTTTTTGGTTTTTGTAATGAAGCTTGCTATGGATTAGGACAAATATTGGTCTTGCGTACAAGGAAGTTTACTATTGAATGTATCTTTCTGAAAAACAATAATTTTGCGTTATCGACGTTTCTGTTAAAAAGTTATGATCTAACCAAATATAACTAGACAAAACTTCATTTGCGTTGTTTTGATTTCGGCTGGCCAGACAGAGAAACTAGAGGTATACCTTGTTCCATTTAAGCCATTCAGTATTGCGGAGCATAGGGAATAGTTTTGACCTCTCTGATTGGCTGAAATTAGAGACAAGAGACAAGTTTACCCATTGTAATTTCGGCTACTTCAGATTTGCGCTGTTGCCAGTGCCAACTACTGAATGGCTTAAATGGAACAGAGCATAGAGATATGTATTGTCTAGTCCGAGTACCTATTACTCACTAGAGGTCACCACTGAGGCCACGTAGAGTATCAGTATCTATTTTGAACGTCGCTCACTAGAGGCGCAAGTGTTCTTAGTTTAAATTTCGTGGTTAACATTTAAGGTTAAGATTAAATAATTTATAAGGTTTAATATTAAAGAAAAATAAACGTGTCACTCACAAAATCACTACAACTACAAAACAAAGATAAAATACACATGCTTCTACGTGGCCTCTAGTGAGCAACGTTCAAACTAGATACTGATACTCTACGTGGCCTCAGTGGTGACCTCTAGTGAGTGATTTTCGGACTAGACAAGACATATCTCTATCTCTAGTTTCTCTGTCTGGCCAGTCGATATCAAAACATTCAGTGAGGAGGGATAGGAAATGTTTTGTCTAGTTATATTTGGTCGTTGGTCGTGATACCCAAGTTTTATACTCTAGTCACTAGTGGTTCATTAACAATAACAAATCAAATACTATCTCAAAAGAATAACTATATCCGTATAGATTGTCATACTAAATTTCATTCAAATTGAACAAAGCGTTTCGTTATTATGCGCAATTTTTTTTAGAACGATTTTGAAATAAAATCCTGCTAAACGGTGTACCTTCGGATACAGGTAAATTTAAGGTTAAGCCATGTCCCCCTATTTCCAAGATATCCTGTATCCTCGAGTTGATACGTCATCAATTTCTGCTGCCAAGAATTACTAAACTTTTATCTAGCATCTTTGTCGTACACACATGGCTTAAATATAAGACTGTTATACGCTATCTCCGTCCAGCAAACGGCAAAAAATGAACGAATGTCACGATACGGCAGTACGCTACAGAATCGAAAGTATTTGTTTGTAGAAAAAACCTGACTCACCATATGAGGAAATTCTTTGGGAATGGCTTCTACACCACCAATAACTAAAGGCACCTCAACGATTCCGCATTGCGACACTTTGGTCATTTTGGATCTTCTGGTCATCACAGGACTGTATTCTTCACTGTACACGTACTTTGCATATTCTTGGCATTCTTTAAACACAAATTATATTAGAAGAAAATAACACTTTATGAGTACATTTTATCAAAATTAAACAAAATAAATAAATAAAAATATATGGGGTCTCGTGGCCACGTGCCTAAGTGTCTGGTCGCGAATCTGGGGAACCGGGTTCGATCCCGACCGACGCCAAATATTTCGAATTTTAAATGGCACATAATTGGCCCCTATGGTGTACTCTCAATGAGTGCCCGTGAGGTGACGCCTGGTAAACGCCCGCACGATACAAATATGTCATCATCATTACCGATATCTGCGTACAAAGCAGATTGGCACGCCCAGCAATGGTTAATGTCGTGATAATATATTTATTTATTTAAAATTAAACAAGTCAATATAAAATGTTAAAACATCCCTATATTATAAATTTCAAACAAACCTATGCTTTCAATTTTTAAGATTTTGTCTAATTCCAATAGTTAGATTCTATGAAATTTATTAGGCTTTCTTCTGAAGAAGAAATTGATTCATGATTATTTTGAAAATGAAGAGTGGAAGAGTTTCGGATTGCTTTTCTTTTTTAAGAGATTCGGTAAATTCACCACACAAAATTTACCGCGGAAATTCCAACAGAATTAATTTTTGTCCAACATTAAATTTCAGCCCCTCCTTCATCAAAATTAAAACAATGGTTAATGTAGTTCTTGCCGTCCCTGAAATAGGGATATTATATTAAGCACCGATGGGAGCCAACATGGAGCGAAGTGAATTGATTGGTTTCCGGCCGGCGGATCGCTAGTGTACCGTTTTTACCTTCCGTCATACTTTTAGGTAAGGAAGGTATTGTTTTTCGTCAAAAAATTTGATGGTGAGTTTTTAATGAATGAGCACGTTTTAAAAATCCCTAGAATACGATTTTACTATTTTTGCAATGATGTCTATATGTCTGTGTGTATGTATGTATGTATGTGTGTGTAACGATTTTTTCTCCGTCGATAACTCCAACACCACAATTCTAAAAATTATAATTCTTTCGTATTCCTTTTCGTTACATTCATATGAAGAGCTGATTAGATTTTGGTTGTAATTGGTCGACAGGAAGTACCCTCATTTGAAGATTTTAACAGTTTTTCTTGAGAAAACGCTGTTAAATATCATTTTTTCACATTTAATGTTATTATAAATATTGAAGAATATTTTATTCTCTATACGATTTGATTACATTTCATAAAGCAGCCAGCTATGCAATAACACTGGAAACAGCTAATATAAGACGTTTTTTATTCAGATCGGCTACCTCCGGTTACATTTTATTCTCCATGTCAGGTTACTATTGCTATCCTTTTCTAGCTGTCAAAACGTTGACATTTTGGCAGTTAGGCAACTTTCAGTAAAAGTAAAAATGGAATCTGTGACATTTTTTGTCAACTTATTTTGTATTAAATCAATACGCTTTAAATTAAATGTATCACACTATGAACAAGATAAAAATTCGACAAATATCAAATAATTAATTTGACAGAAACGTCTGTAGTAACCTAGCATTTTTTATTCACACCGGTTACGTGCGGTTAACCCTATGTAACCCGGTTACATGAATTAAAAATGCCTTTAATTTAAAAAATTTGTTAGACAGATGTCAATGTCAAGTGCGATGGCATAGTATGTGTTATAATTTTACTGCAAATATAGAATCAATTATAAGAAACTTTCTTCAAGGAATTTGTACAAAATATATAGAACTGGGGGAAGGTAATGTACTAGAAAAATAGAATCTTTCGCAACAAACTGTCTGTATGGAATTTGTATAAAATACTGTAACGTAGAACGCCCGCCATCGCCGTCGCATCCGCGAGTGTCTATTTATAGCGATGACGCAATCGCGCTAGTAGCCGGGCAAGATAAACAGACGAGTCGCGACCTGTTTAATTACTTCCGGTCGTCTGAACCTTTTGTGTTCATTGTTACTATGTGTTCGAATTATCTAGAGCTTTTCTAGAATGTAATGGCAGCTGTATATAAGGGACGTAGCTATGCTCGAGAAACAGTTAGTGGCATACATAGTCATAGAGAGAGTGAAGTGCAGTAAGAAGCACAGCAGTATCGTAGTGAGCGTATGCAGTTGGTGTCGAGTAGGTACTCGAGAAGTTACTGGTATATTGGGATAGCTGTGGATGTAAATACTCGGTAGTGGTGACGAGTATTGGGAAGCTATAGTGTGCAAGAACAGTAACGGCGAGTCGGAAACTTACTGGTATACCGGGATAGCTATTAAAGAGAATACTGGGTAGTGTTAAAGAGTATTGGGAAGCTAGGTATATGGGGACAGTAACGGCAAGTGGAAGCTAATAGTCGGCAGTGGTGTTGAAGAATTGTGGCATACGGACAGTCGGTGATACTGAGGCTGTGGAGGTTAGACAGAGAGTTACATAAATAGACAGACAGTGAGGCTGTGAAAGAAGTGACTTCTGTCCGAGCAGTTGAATATACAGACGCTGTTGAGTCAGTTGAGTATATAGACGCTGTGGAGGTCGGTAGGCGGACAGTTGAACGTTATAAGTATATAGTGATATAAATATAGTGTTATAAATATCGCGTAAACAGTCTACAAGAGTCTGCAACAGACCGGCAGTCTAAGATTGGAACGTGTAGTGAAATAAATAATTTGTAATATCGTGGAAATAAATAGTAGTGTTAATTGGGTAAATAAATAGTGTTAGTGTTATCTAGTTAATTATAAAATAATTAGTTTTTAATAATTGTTTAATAAATTTGTTACCATAAAAACATCCAATTTTACAAAGAAAACCACTGTCATTGATTTACCCTATATTAATGTAATACAAACAGTCATTAGCACCATTCAGACATTTTCTTATATCTATTGTGTGCGGTGAACCTTTCGTGGTGAATTGTGTTCGGTGAATGTTCCGCAGTGATTTTTTCGCGATGAATTGTGGGGGGTGAATTTTCCTAGACCCCTTGGAGAAAATCCCACTTGAACCATGCCTCAATGTCAGTAAAATCACTGTAGTTTACAATATCTTGAACCACTCCATACATTGTAAATTCACCAATTACTAAATTATTATTTTATTTTATAAGTACATACTTGCTCTACTTATGTCTCCAGGCGCAGCAAACACAAACAAAATTAATTTATAATAACACAACACTGTGCAAAACCAGTAGAAATTCAATGGAATCATTTCATTTACATCGGTTGACTAAAATTTCGAAATAAAGATATTTATAGAATTTGTATAAGCCATTGTGCATTTTGCCGATCATAAAATGAATTAACGATATCAATTGCTTTCTTTAAAAAGCATAAAGTTTTTAACAAATTAAAAAACGTCGTTCTAATGTAGCGTGAAAGTATTTTAATGGAAAAACATAAATTATAGTTTTAAATTTTAGAGGTAATTTTACGGACAAATAAAGTAACAAAATAAAGTAAAGGTATGTTTACATTCGTATACATATTTGAGAGTTTGTGTCAGAGACATGTCTAATAAACAAATTGTGAAACATTACGTCATAGAAGAGTTCATACATTTTGTTTAAACTATAAAATTACCTCATATATTTTGAGTGAGCAAGAACTATCAGAAACATTGTCTTGAATAAGTTGATTTTCATTTCCACATTGTTTTAAACAAAAATTCAATTTTGGGTCGTAAAATATAAAAATATGGTGTGGCGAACACAATACCTCCCGCCTTTACAGCCCGAGTCACAAAAAAGATTAAGTCAATCCTTATTTTTGGATTAGCGAATTTTACTCTAATTTTGACATTTTATATCTTTAAATATAGTCTAATCTAATCCAAGTTACTACCTTTTTTTAAACCCCTCAACAGGATTAAATCCCAATTACTGAGTGGGTTCACATTTACACACATCCATTTCCATGCCTTAGTGGGATTCGAACCCAGAGCCCCGAGGGCACTCATGACATGAGGCGTTGTTCTAACCATTGAGCCACCGGAGCTATAATAAAATGAAGATTAAATTTTAAATACCGGAATTCACTAATTCAAAAATTAGGATTAGCTCTCGGATTAGCTTAAACATTTTTTTTGAATTGTTAATTTTTATTATTCTAAATACATACCTACATATTTACTTATGCTGGAAACTGTATTGAATTCCTTTTCTACTGTTCTATTTACTTTTTTCTTTTTAAAACGTTACTAATATTGTTAGGAAGAAGTAATGCCGTACTTGTTGATTGATAAAATAAATAATGGATTTCTCGGCGGTGATTGGCAGGAATTATATTAAAAACCCATTTAGTTGTTAATTTTATTTAAAATTCCAATATTTCGTTACTGATTTTGTAACTTCATCAGGGAATAAAATATGTGTAACAGTTTTAAATTGGAAAATAATCGGACGTAGAAACATCTATCTTCATTAAATTTTTGTTATGAACGTTATTTTTTAAATTTGGAAAAGTTTTTTTGCTACATATTACACAGTTTAAAATAAACACTTTAAAAGTTATTTTAAACTGTGTAATATGTAACAAAAAAACTTTTCCAAATTTAAAAAATAACATGTTCATAACAAAAATTTAATGAAGATAGATGTTTCTACGTCCGATTATTTTCCAATTTAAAACTGCTAAACATATCAGTAACGAAATATTGGAATTTTAAATAAAATTAACAACTAAATGGGTTATTAATATAATTCCTGCCAATCACCGCCGAGAAATCCATTATTTATTTTATCAAGTTACTAATATTATTTTGAAATGATTAGTTCTTTGATAGTGACATTTATTTGTCAGTTACATACATTTGAATAACTGCGTTTTGTTTGTTTAAAGCGGACGCTCTGGGATTTAAATTATTGATAATTTTATAAATTTATCCATAAAATATATATGTAGAAAAAGTATTAATGCAAATATATAGAAAATTTAATAATCTACTTTTTATTATAACATTAATCTCGAAAAAATAACATTTAAAGGTATTTTTCGAAGAAAAACTATTTTGAGCTTCTAGTAAAATGCCATTTCCGGTTATCCGATTTTCACCTAAATCTAATGGGCTCTTTCCATTACAGAAAAAGTTCGAAATACAAGGTTTCAAAATTTTCCACACAGACATGATTGTGAAAATGTTAAAATTGGATTCTAGGGACCTTAAAACGTGGTCATTTACCAAAATCTCTATATGCGATTTTTAGCACGATCCCTATACCTCCCTTACCAAGGGTAGCGGGAGGTAAAAATTCTTCTTATTATAACTAAAATTAATCATTATTTCGTAATAATTCGAAACTATTAATCCTACAAAAAAAATGAATCAGGCCATTTATGCAGGAAATTTTATCAACTTTAATTTTGTATATAAAGTATTTTTCGCTAGGACCTATCGTTTCCAAGATTATTGCAAAAATCGTGATAAGAACACCTCTAAAAGTATCCCCCCCCCCCCCCCCCCCCCCGCTTACCTTCTAGCGCCGGGGACTTTTACTATGTTAGTAGACATCAAGGAATAACTGTGCCAAGTTTGAAAACTCCGGAATTTTTTCCCTTGAAAAATCTAATTTTATTGGGCTGTAAACTAATATACGAAATTGTTTACCAACAACCATGTTTTTTTCTAACTTATCAACGTGCATTATGACTTGTACGCTCACACATAATTTGTTTCATCAACCTTGTAGCTCACGCAAATTTTCATGCATGTATCTGAATGTAACCACCTTCACAAAAGCTTGTGCTTGTTATACTTTGACATTAATAATGTTTTTTAACGTAAAAAGATTTGCTGAATCTAAATTTCAAACGGTAAGCAAATAATTTTCCAGATATTAAAGGATGACCTTGGAGAAGCTAGCTGTTTCCGTAATCGATGAAAAATCTGGTTTCTAAAATCAGTACAAAGTGAACGAGAAGTTTGCAACTAAATTTAGACAAAGGCTTACTAGCACTAGGTCCAATATTTCAAATGGCAAGTAATTATCACAATTAGTTTTCGAGATATTAAAGGATGACCTGACCTTGAAGAATTTATCTGAAAACAGCGCCATGTGGGTGAGAATCCTGCAATTACTTACAAAGGCCTGCTGTGTCCAAATTTTCAAACTGCGCAGCTCACTATCACAATTAGTTTTCGATAAGGATAACCTTTAAATTGTTAGCTGAAAACTGCACTATACAACTGAGAATTCTGTAAAGGTGCGTCTGCACTAAGCAAATGTTTGTCAAACATTTGTAAAGTATTTACTATATATTTGTGAATTGTTTGTCAAATGTATAACAAACGTTTAATAAACATTTGTCTGGTTAATGCAGTAAATGTTAGCTGAAAACTGCACTATACAATCGAGAATTCTGTAAAGGTGCGTCTGCACTAAGCAAATGTTTGTCAATCATTTGTAAAGTATTTGCTAAACATATGCTAATTGTTTGTCAAATGTATAACAAACGTTTAATAAACATTTGTCTGGTTAATGCAGTAAATGTTAGCTGAAAACTGCACTATACAATCGAGAATTCTGTAAAGGTGCGTCTGCACTAAGCAAATGTTTGTCAAACATTTGTAAAGTATTTACTATACATTTGTTAATTGTTTGTCAAATGTATAACAAACGTTTAATAAACATTTGTCTGGTTAATGCAGTAAATGTTAGCTGAAAACTGCACTATACAATCGAGAATTCTGTAAAGGTGCGTCTGCACTAAGCAAATGTTTGTCAAACATTTGTAAAGTATTTGCTAAACATATGCTAATTGTTTGTCAAATGTATAACAAACGTTTAATAAACATTTGTCTGGTTAATGCAGTAAATGTTAGCTGAAAACTGCACTATACAATCGAGAATTCTGTAAAGGTGCGTCTGCACTAAGCAAATGTTTGTCAATCATTTGTAAAGTATTTGCTAAACATATGCTAATTGTTTGTCAAATGTATAACAAACGTTTAATAAACATTTGTCTGGTTAATGCAGTAAATGTTAGCTGAAAACTGCACTATACAATCGAGAATTCTGTAAAGGTGCGTCTGCACTAAGCAAATGTTTGTCAAACATTTGTAAAGTATTTGCTAAACATTTGCTAATTGTTTGTCAAATGTATAACAAACGTTTAATAAACATTTGTCTGGTTAATGCAGTAAATGTTAGCTGAAAACTGCACTATACAATCGAGAATTCTGTAAAGGTGCGTCTGCACTAAGCAAATGTTTGTCAAACATTTGTAAAGTATTTACTATACATTTGTTAATTGTTTGTCAAATGTATAACAAACGTTTAATAAACATTTGTCTGGTTAATGCAGTAAATGTTAGCTGAAAACTGCACTATACAATCGAGAATTCTGTAAAGGTGCGTCTGCACTAAGCAAATGTTTGTCAAACATTTGTAAAGTATTTGCTAAACATATGCTAATTGTTTGTCAAATGTATAACAAACGTTTAATAAACATTTGTCTGGTTAATGCAGTAAATGTTAGCTGAAAACTGCACTATACAATCGAGAATTCTGTAAAGGTGCGTCTGCACTAAGCAAATGTTTGTCAAACATTTGTAAAGTATTTGCTAAACATTTGCTAATTGTTTGTCAAATGTATAACAAACGTTTAATAAACATTTGTCTGGTTAATGCAGTAAATGTTAGCTGAAAACTGCACTATACAATCGAGAATTCTGTAAAGGTGCGTCTGCACTAAGCAAATGTTTGTCAAACATTTGTAAAGTATTTGCTAAACATTTGCTAATTGTTTGTCAAATGTATAACAAACGTTTAATAAACATTTGTCTGGTTAATGCAGTAAATGTTAGCTGAAAACTGCACTATACAATCGAGAATTCTGTAAAGGTGCGTCTGCACTAAGCAAATGTTTGTCAAACATTTGTAAAGTATTTGCTAAACATATGCTAATTGTTTGTCAAATGTATAACAAACGTTTAATAAACATTTGTCTGGTTAATGCAGTAAATGTTAGCTGAAAACTGCACTATACAATCGAGAATTCTGTAAAGGTGCGTCTGCACTAAGCAAATGTTTGTCAAACATTTGTAAAGTATTTGCTAAACATATGCTAATTGTTTGTCAAATGTATAACAAACGTTTAATAAACATTTGTCTGGTTAATGCAGTAAATGTTAGCTGAAAACTGCACTATACAATCGAGAATTCTGTAAAGGTGCGTCTGCACTAAGCAAATGTTTGTCAAACATTTGTAAAGTATTTGCTAAACATTTGCTAATTGTTTGTCAAATGTATAACAAACGTTTAATAAACATTTGTCTGGTTAATGCAGTAAATGTTAGCTGAAAACTGCACTATACAATCGAGAATTCTGTAAAGGTGCGTCTGCACTAAGCAAATGTTTGTCAAACATTTGTAAAGTATTTGCTAAACATTTGCTAATTGTTTGTCAAATGTATAACAAACGTTTAATAAACATTTGTCTGGTTAATGCAGTAAATGTTAGCTGAAAACTGCACTATACAATCGAGAATTCTGTAAAGGTGCGTCTGCACTAAGCAAATGTTTGTCAAACATTTGTAAAGTATTTACTATACATTTGTTAATTGTTTGTCAAATGTATAACAAACGTTTAATAAACATTTGTCTGGTTAATGCAGTAAATGTTAGCTGAAAACTGCACTATACAATAGAGAATTCTGTAAAGGTGCGTCTGCACTAAGCAAATGTTTGTCAATCATTTGTAAAGTATTTGCTAAACATATGCTAATTGTTTGTCAAATGTATAACAAACGTTTAATAAACATTTGTCTGGTTAATGCAGTAAATGTTAGCTGAAAACTGCACTATACAATCGAGAATTCTGTAAAGGTGCGTCTGCACTAAGCAAATGTTTGTCAAACATTTGTAAAGTATTTACTATACATTTGTTAATTGTTTGTCAAATGTATAACAAACGTTTAATAAACATTTGTCTGGTTAATGCAGTAAATGTTAGCTGAAAACTGCACTATACAATCGAGAATTCTGTAAAGGTGCGTCTGCACTAAGCAAATGTTTGTCAAACATTTGTAAAGTATTTGCTAAACATATGCTAATTGTTTGTCAAATGTATAACAAACGTTTAATAAACATTTGTCTGGTTAATGCAGTAAATGTTAGCTGAAAACTGCACTATACAATCGAGAATTCTGTAAAGGTGCGTCTGCACTAAGCAAATGTTTGTCAAACATTTGTAAAGTATTTGCTAAACATATGCTAATTGTTTGTCAAATGTATAACAAACGTTTAATAAACATTTGTCTGGTTAATGCAGTAAATGTTAGCTGAAAACTGCACTATACAATCGAGAATTCTGTAAAGGTGCGTCTGCACTAAGCAAATGTTTGTCAAACATTTGTAAAGTATTTACTATACATTTGTTAATTGTTTGTCAAATGTATAACAAACGTTTAATAAACATTTGTCTGGTTAATGCAGTAAATGTTAGCTGAAAACTGCACTATACAATCGAGAATTCTGTAAAGGTGCGTCTGCACTAAGCAAATGTTTGTCAAACATTTGTAAAGTATTTACTATACATTTGTTAATTGTTTGTCAAATGTATAACAAACGTTTAATAAACATTTGTCTGGTTAATGCAGTAAATGTTAGCTGAAAACTGCACTATACAATCGAGAATTCTGTAAAGGTGCGTCTGCACTAAGCAAATGTTTGTCAAACATTTGTAAAGTATTTACTATACATTTGTTAATTGTTTGTCAAATGTATAACAAACGTTTAATAAACATTTGTCTGGTTAATGCAGTAAATGTTAGCTGAAAACTGCACTATACAATCGAGAATTCTGTAAAGGTGCGTCTGCACTAAGCAAATGTTTGTCAAACATTTGTAAAGTATTTGCTAAACATTTGCTAATTGTTTGTCAAATGTATAACAAACGTTTAATAAACATTTGTCTGGTTAATGCAGTAAATGTTAGCTGAAAACTGCACTATACAATCGAGAATTCTGTAAAGGTGCGTCTGCACTAAGCAAATGTTTGTCAAACATTTGTAAAGTATTTACTATACATTTGTTAATTGTTTGTCAAATGTATAACAAACGTTTAATAAACATTTGTCTGGTTAATGCAGTAAATGTTAGCTGAAAACTGCACTATACAATCGAGAATTCTGTAAAGGTGCGTCTGCACTAAGCAAATGTTTGTCAAACATTTGTAAAGTATTTGCTAAACATATGCTAATTGTTTGTCAAATGTATAACAAACGTTTAATAAACATTTGTCTGGTTAATGCAGTAAATGTTAGCTGAAAACTGCACTATACAATCGAGAATTCTGTAAAGGTGCGTCTGCACTAAGCAAATGTTTGTCAAACATTTGTAAAGTATTTGCTAAACATTTGCTAATTGTTTGTCAAATGTATAACAAACGTTTAATAAACATTTGTCTGGTTAATGCAGTAAATGTTAGCTGAAAACTGCACTATACAATCGAGAATTCTGTAAAGGTGCGTCTGCACTAAGCAAATGTTTGTCAAACATTTGTAAAGTATTTACTATACATTTGTTAATTGTTTGTCAAATGTATAACAAACGTTTAATAAACATTTGTCTGGTTAATGCAGTAAATGTTAGCTGAAAACTGCACTATACAATCGAGAATTCTGTAAAGGTGCGTCTGCACTAAGCAAATGTTTGTCAAACATTTGTAAAGTATTTACTATACATTTGTTAATTGTTTGTCAAATGTATAACAAACGTTTAATAAACATTTGTCTGGTTAATGCAGTAAATGTTAGCTGAAAACTGCACTATACAATCGAGAATTCTGTAAAGGTGCGTCTGCACTAAGCAAATGTTTGTCAAACATTTGTAAAGTATTTGCTAAACATATGCTAATTGTTTGTCAAATGTATAACAAACGTTTAATAAACATTTGTCTGGTTAATGCAGTAAATGTTAGCTGAAAACTGCACTATACAATCGAGAATTCTGTAAAGGTGCGTCTGCACTAAGCAAATGTTTGTCAAACATTTGTAAAGTATTTGCTAAACATTTGCTAATTGTTTGTCAAATGTATAACAAACGTTTAATAAACATTTGTCTGGTTAATGCAGTAAATGTTAGCTGAAAACTGCACTATACAATCGAGAATTCTGTAAAGGTGCGTCTGCACTAAGCAAATGTTTGTCAAACATTTGTAAAGTATTTGCTAAACATTTGCTAATTGTTTGTCAAATGTATAACAAACGTTTAATAAACATTTGTCTGGTTAATGCAGTAAATGTTAGCTGAAAACTGCACTATACAATCGAGAATTCTGTAAAGGTGCGTCTGCACTAAGCAAATGTTTGTCAAACATTTGTAAAGTATTTACTATACATTTGTTAATTGTTTGTCAAATGTATAACAAACGTTTAATAAACATTTGTCTGGTTAATGCAGTAAATGTTAGCTGAAAACTGCACTATACAATAGAGAATTCTGTAAAGGTGCGTCTGCACTAAGCAAATGTTTGTCAATCATTTGTAAAGTATTTGCTAAACATATGCTAATTGTTTGTCAAATGTATAACAAACGTTTAATAAACATTTGTCTGGTTAATGCAGTAAATGTTAGCTGAAAACTGCACTATACAATCGAGAATTCTGTAAAGGTGCGTCTGCACTAAGCAAATGTTTGTCAAACATTTGTAAAGTATTTACTATACATTTGTTAATTGTTTGTCAAATGTATAACAAACGTTTAATAAACATTTGTCTGGTTAATGCAGTAAATGTTAGCTGAAAACTGCACTATACAATCGAGAATTCTGTAAAGGTGCGTCTGCACTAAGCAAATGTTTGTCAAACATTTGTAAAGTATTTGCTAAACATATGCTAATTGTTTGTCAAATGTATAACAAACGTTTAATAAACATTTGTCTGGTTAATGCAGTAAATGTTAGCTGAAAACTGCACTATACAATCGAGAATTCTGTAAAGGTGCGTCTGCACTAAGCAAATGTTTGTCAAACATTTGTAAAGTATTTGCTAAACATATGCTAATTGTTTGTCAAATGTATAACAAACGTTTAATAAACATTTGTCTGGTTAATGCAGTAAATGTTAGCTGAAAACTGCACTATACAATCGAGAATTCTGTAAAGGTGCGTCTGCACTAAGCAAATGTTTGTCAAACATTTGTAAAGTATTTACTATACATTTGTTAATTGTTTGTCAAATGTATAACAAACGTTTAATAAACATTTGTCTGGTTAATGCAGTAAATGTTAGCTGAAAACTGCACTATACAATCGAGAATTCTGTAAAGGTGCGTCTGCACTAAGCAAATGTTTGTCAAACATTTGTAAAGTATTTACTATACATTTGTTAATTGTTTGTCAAATGTATAACAAACGTTTAATAAACATTTGTCTGGTTAATGCAGTAAATGTTAGCTGAAAACTGCACTATACAATCGAGAATTCTGTAAAGGTGCGTCTGCACTAAGCAAATGTTTGTCAAACATTTGTAAAGTATTTACTATACATTTGTTAATTGTTTGTCAAATGTATAACAAACGTTTAATAAACATTTGTCTGGTTAATGCAGTAAATGTTAGCTGAAAACTGCACTATACAATCGAGAATTCTGTAAAGGTGCGTCTGCACTAAGCAAATGTTTGTCAAACATTTGTAAAGTATTTGCTAAACATTTGCTAATTGTTTGTCAAATGTATAACAAACGTTTAATAAACATTTGTCTGGTTAATGCAGTAAATGTTAGCTGAAAACTGCACTATACAATCGAGAATTCTGTAAAGGTGCGTCTGCACTAAGCAAATGTTTGTCAAACATTTGTAAAGTATTTACTATACATTTGTTAATTGTTTGTCAAATGTATAACAAACGTTTAATAAACATTTGTCTGGTTAATGCAGTAAATGTTAGCTGAAAACTGCACTATACAATCGAGAATTCTGTAAAGGTGCGTCTGCACTAAGCAAATGTTTGTCAAACATTTGTAAAGTATTTGCTAAACATATGCTAATTGTTTGTCAAATGTATAACAAACGTTTAATAAACATTTGTCTGGTTAATGCAGTAAATGTTAGCTGAAAACTGCACTATACAATCGAGAATTCTGTAAAGGTGCGTCTGCACTAAGCAAATGTTTGTCAAACATTTGTAAAGTATTTGCTAAACATTTGCTAATTGTTTGTCAAATGTATAACAAACGTTTAATAAACATTTGTCTGGTTAATGCAGTAAATGTTAGCTGAAAACTGCACTATACAATCGAGAATTCTGTAAAGGTGCGTCTGCACTAAGCAAATGTTTGTCAAACATTTGTAAAGTATTTACTATACATTTGTTAATTGTTTGTCAAATGTATAACAAACGTTTAATAAACATTTGTCTGGTTAATGCAGTAAATGTTAGCTGAAAACTGCACTATACAATAGAGAATTCTGTAAAGGTGCGTCTGCACTAAGCAAATGTTTGTCAATCATTTGTAAAGTATTTGCTAAACATATGCTAATTGTTTGTCAAATGTATAACAAACGTTTAATAAACATTTGTCTGGTTAATGCAGTAAATGTTAGCTGAAAACTGCACTATACAATCGAGAATTCTGTAAAGGTGCGTCTGCACTAAGCAAATGTTTGTCAAACATTTGTAAAGTATTTGCTAAACATTTGCTAATTGTTTGTCAAATGTATAACAAACGTTTAATAAACATTTGTCTGGTTAATGCAGTAAATGTTAGCTGAAAACTGCACTATACAATCGAGAATTCTGTAAAGGTGCGTCTGCACTAAGCAAATGTTTGTCAAACATTTGTAAAGTATTTACTATACATTTGTTAATTGTTTGTCAAATGTATAACAAACGTTTAATAAACATTTGTCTGGTTAATGCAGTAAATGTTAGCTGAAAACTGCACTATACAATCGAGAATTCTGTAAAGGTGCGTCTGCACTAAGCAAATGTTTGTCAAACATTTGTAAAGTATTTACTATACATTTGTTAATTGTTTGTCAAATGTATAACAAACGTTTAATAAACATTTGTCTGGTTAATGCAGTAAATGTTAGCTGAAAACTGCACTATACAATCGAGAATTCTGTAAAGGTGCGTCTGCACTAAGCAAATGTTTGTCAAACATTTGTAAAGTATTTGCTAAACATTTGCTAATTGTTTGTCAAATGTATAACAAACGTTTAATAAACATTTGTCTGGTTAATGCAGTAAATGTTAGCTGAAAACTGCACTATACAATCGAGAATTCTGTAAAGGTGCGTCTGCACTAAGCAAATGTTTGTCAAACATTTGTAAAGTATTTGCTAAACATATGCTAATTGTTTGTCAAATGTATAACAAACGTTTAATAAACATTTGTCTGGTTAATGCAGTAAATGTTAGCTGAAAACTGCACTATACAATCGAGAATTCTGTAAAGGTGCGTCTGCACTAAGCAAATGTTTGTCAAACATTTGTAAAGTATTTACTATACATTTGTTAATTGTTTGTCAAATGTATAACAAACGTTTAATAAACATTTGTCTGGTTAATGCAGTAAATGTTAGCTGAAAACTGCACTATACAATAGAGAATTCTGTAAAGGTGCGTCTGCACTAAGCAAATGTTTGTCAATCATTTGTAAAGTATTTGCTAAACATATGCTAATTGTTTGTCAAATGTATAACAAACGTTTAATAAACATTTGTCTGGTTAATGCAGTAAATGTTAGCTGAAAACTGCACTATACAATCGAGAATTCTGTAAAGGTGCGTCTGCACTAAGCAAATGTTTGTCAAACATTTGTAAAGTATTTACTATACATTTGTTAATTGTTTGTCAAATGTATAACAAACGTTTAATAAACATTTGTCTGGTTAATGCAGTAAATGTTAGCTGAAAACTGCACTATACAATAGAGAATTCTGTAAAGGTGCGTCTGCACTAAGCAAATGTTTGTCAAACATTTGTAAAGTATTTACTATACATTTGTTAATTGTTTGTCAAATGTATAACAAACGTTTAATAAACATTTGTCTGGTTAATGCAGTAAATGTTAGCTGAAAACTGCACTATACAATCGAGAATTCTGTAAAGGTGCGTCTGCACTAAGCAAATGTTTGTCAAACATTTGTAAAGTATTTGCTAAACATTTGCTAATTGTTTGTCAAATGTATAACAAACGTTTAATAAACATTTGTCTGGTTAATGCAGTAAATGTTAGCTGAAAACTGCACTATACAATCGAGAATTCTGTAAAGGTGCGTCTGCACTAAGCAAATGTTTGTCAAACATTTGTAAAGTATTTGCTAAACATATGCTAATTGTTTGTCAAATGTATAACAAACGTTTAATAAACATTTGTCTGGTTAATGCAGTAAATGTTAGCTGAAAACTGCACTATACAATCGAGAATTCTGTAAAGGTGCGTCTGCACTAAGCAAATGTTTGTCAAACATTTGTAAAGTATTTGCTAAACATTTGCTAATTGTTTGTCAAATGTATAACAAACGTTTAATAAACATTTGTCTGGTTAATGCAGTAAATGTTAGCTGAAAACTGCACTATACAATCGAGAATTCTGTAAAGGTGCGTCTGCACTAAGCAAATGTTTGTCAAACATTTGTAAAGTATTTGCTAAACATATGCTAATTGTTTGTCAAATGTATAACAAACGTTTAATAAACATTTGTCTGGTTAATGCAGTAAATGTTAGCTGAAAACTGCACTATACAATCGAGAATTCTGTAAAGGTGCGTCTGCACTAAGCAAATGTTTGTCAAACATTTGTAAAGTATTTACTATACATTTGTTAATTGTTTGTCAAATGTATAACAAACGTTTAATAAACATTTGTCTGGTTAATGCAGTAAATGTTAGCTGAAAACTGCACTATACAATAGAGAATTCTGTAAAGGTGCGTCTGCACTAAGCAAATGTTTGTCAATCATTTGTAAAGTATTTGCTAAACATATGCTAATTGTTTGTCAAATGTATAACAAACGTTTAATAAACATTTGTCTGGTTAATGCAGTAAATGTTAGCTGAAAACTGCACTATACAATCGAGAATTCTGTAAAGGTGCGTCTGCACTAAGCAAATGTTTGTCAAACATTTGTAAAGTATTTGCTAAACATTTGCTAATTGTTTGTCAAATGTATAACAAACGTTTAATAAACATTTGTCTGGTTAATGCAGTAAATGTTAGCTGAAAACTGCACTATACAATCGAGAATTCTGTAAAGGTGCGTCTGCACTAAGCAAATGTTTGTCAAACATTTGTAAAGTATTTGCTAAACATATGCTAATTGTTTGTCAAATGTATAACAAACGTTTAATAAACATTTGTCTGGTTAATGCAGTAAATGTTAGCTGAAAACTGCACTATACAATCGAGAATTCTGTAAAGGTGCGTCTGCACTAAGCAAATGTTTGTCAATCATTTGTAAAGTATTTGCTAAACATATGCTAATTGTTTGTCAAATGTATAACAAACGTTTAATAAACATTTGTCTGGTTAATGCAGTAAATGTTAGCTGAAAACTGCACTATACAATCGAGAATTCTGTAAAGGTGCGTCTGCACTAAGCAAATGTTTGTCAAACATTTGTAAAGTATTTACTATACATTTGTTAATTGTTTGTCAAATGTATAACAAACGTTTAATAAACATTTGTCTGGTTAATGCAGTAAATGTTAGCTGAAAACTGCACTATACAATCGAGAATTCTGTAAAGGTGCGTCTGCACTAAGCAAATGTTTGTCAAACATTTGTAAAGTATTTACTATACATTTGTTAATTGTTTGTCAAATGTATAACAAACGTTTAATAAACATTTGTCTGGTTAATGCAGTAAATGTTAGCTGAAAACTGCACTATACAATAGAGAATTCTGTAAAGGTGCGTCTGCACTAAGCAAATGTTTGTCAATCATTTGTAAAGTATTTGCTAAACATATGCTAATTGTTTGTCAAATGTATAACAAACGTTTAATAAACATTTGTCTGGTTAATGCAGTAAATGTTAGCTGAAAACTGCACTATACAATCGAGAATTCTGTAAAGGTGCGTCTGCACTAAGCAAATGTTTGTCAAACATTTGTAAAGTATTTACTATACATTTGTTAATTGTTTGTCAAATGTATAACAAACGTTTAATAAACATTTGTCTGGTTAATGCAGTAAATGTTAGCTGAAAACTGCACTATACAATCGAGAATTCTGTAAAGGTGCGTCTGCACTAAGCAAATGTTTGTCAAACATTTGTAAAGTATTTACTATACATTTGTTAATTGTTTGTCAAATGTATAACAAACGTTTAATAAACATTTGTCTGGTTAATGCAGTAAATGTTAGCTGAAAACTGCACTATACAATCGAGAATTCTGTAAAGGTGCGTCTGCACTAAGCAAATGTTTGTCAAACATTTGTAAAGTATTTACTATACATTTGTTAATTGTTTGTCAAATGTATAACAAACGTTTAATAAACATTTGTCTGGTTAATGCAGTAAATGTTAGCTGAAAACTGCACTATACAATAGAGAATTCTGTAAAGGTGCGTCTGCACTAAGCAAATGTTTGTCAATCATTTGTAAAGTATTTGCTAAACATATGCTAATTGTTTGTCAAATGTATAACAAACGTTTAATAAACATTTGTCTGGTTAATGCAGTAAATGTTAGCTGAAAACTGCACTATACAATCGAGAATTCTGTAAAGGTGCGTCTGCACTAAGCAAATGTTTGTCAAACATTTGTAAAGTATTTGCTAAACATATGCTAATTGTTTGTCAAATGTATAACAAACGTTTAATAAACATTTGTCTGGTTAATGCAGTAAATGTTAGCTGAAAACTGCACTATACAATCGAGAATTCTGTAAAGGTGCGTCTGCACTAAGCAAATGTTTGTCAATCATTTGTAAAGTATTTGCTAAACATATGCTAATTGTTTGTCAAATGTATAACAAACGTTTAATAAACATTTGTCTGGTTAATGCAGTAAATGTTAGCTGAAAACTGCACTATACAATCGAGAATTCTGTAAAGGTGCGTCTGCACTAAGCAAATGTTTGTCAAACATTTGTAAAGTATTTACTATACATTTGTTAATTGTTTGTCAAATGTATAACAAACGTTTAATAAACATTTGTCTGGTTAATGCAGTAAATGTTAGCTGAAAACTGCACTATACAATCGAGAATTCTGTAAAGGTGCGTCTGCACTAAGCAAATGTTTGTCAAACATTTGTAAAGTATTTACTATACATTTGTTAATTGTTTGTCAAATGTATAACAAACGTTTAATAAACATTTGTCTGGTTAATGCAGTAAATGTTAGCTGAAAACTGCACTATACAATAGAGAATTCTGTAAAGGTGCGTCTGCACTAAGCAAATGTTTGTCAATCATTTGTAAAGTATTTGCTAAACATATGCTAATTGTTTGTCAAATGTATAACAAACGTTTAATAAACATTTGTCTGGTTAATGCAGTAAATGTTAGCTGAAAACTGCACTATACAATCGAGAATTCTGTAAAGGTGCGTCTGCACTAAGCAAATGTTTGTCAAACATTTGTAAAGTATTTACTATACATTTGTTAATTGTTTGTCAAATGTATAACAAACGTTTAATAAACATTTGTCTGGTTAATGCAGTAAATGTTAGCTGAAAACTGCACTATACAATCGAGAATTCTGTAAAGGTGCGTCTGCACTAAGCAAATGTTTGTCAAACATTTGTAAAGTATTTACTATACATTTGTTAATTGTTTGTCAAATGTATAACAAACGTTTAATAAACATTTGTCTGGTTAATGCAGTAAATGTTAGCTGAAAACTGCACTATACAATAGAGAATTCTGTAAAGGTGCGTCTGCACTAAGCAAATGTTTGTCAATCATTTGTAAAGTATTTGCTAAACATATGCTAATTGTTTGTCAAATGTATAACAAACGTTTAATAAACATTTGTCTGGTTAATGCAGTAAATGTTAGCTGAAAACTGCACTATACAATCGAGAATTCTGTAAAGGTGCGTCTGCACTAAGCAAATGTTTGTCAAACATTTGTAAAGTATTTGCTAAACATTTGCTAATTGTTTGTCAAATGTATAACAAACGTTTAATAAACATTTGTCTGGTTAATGCAGTAAATGTTAGCTGAAAACTGCACTATACAATCGAGAATTCTGTAAAGGTGCGTCTGCACTAAGCAAATGTTTGTCAAACATTTGTAAAGTATTTGCTAAACATATGCTAATTGTTTGTCAAATGTATAACAAACGTTTAATAAACATTTGTCTGGTTAATGCAGTAAATGTTAGCTGAAAACTGCACTATACAATCGAGAATTCTGTAAAGGTGCGTCTGCACTAAGCAAATGTTTGTCAAACATTTGTAAAGTATTTGCTAAACATTTGCTAATTGTTTGTCAAATGTATAACAAACGTTTAATAAACATTTGTCTGGTTAATGCAGTAAATGTTAGCTGAAAACTGCACTATACAATCGAGAATTCTGTAAAGGTGCGTCTGCACTAAGCAAATGTTTGTCAAACATTTGTAAAGTATTTACTATACATTTGTTAATTGTTTGTCAAATGTATAACAAACGTTTAATAAACATTTGTCTGGTTAATGCAGTAAATGTTAGCTGAAAACTGCACTATACAATCGAGAATTCTGTAAAGGTGCGTCTGCACTAAGCAAATGTTTGTCAAACATTTGTAAAGTATTTACTATACATTTGTTAATTGTTTGTCAAATGTATAACAAACGTTTAATAAACATTTGTCTGGTTAATGCAGTAAATGTTAGCTGAAAACTGCACTATACAATCGAGAATTCTGTAAAGGTGCGTCTGCACTAAGCAAATGTTTGTCAAACATTTGTAAAGTATTTGCTAAACATATGCTAATTGTTTGTCAAATGTATAACAAACGTTTAATAAACATTTGTCTGGTTAATGCAGTAAATGTTAGCTGAAAACTGCACTATACAATCGAGAATTCTGTAAAGGTGCGTCTGCACTAAGCAAATGTTTGTCAAACATTTGTAAAGTATTTACTATACATTTGTTAATTGTTTGTCAAATGTATAACAAACGTTTAATAAACATTTGTCTGGTTAATGCAGTAAATGTTAGCTGAAAACTGCACTATACAATCGAGAATTCTGTAAAGGTGCGTCTGCACTAAGCAAATGTTTGTCAAACATTTGTAAAGTATTTGCTAAACATATGCTAATTGTTTGTCAAATGTATAACAAACGTTTAATAAACATTTGTCTGGTTAATGCAGTAAATGTTAGCTGAAAACTGCACTATACAATCGAGAATTCTGTAAAGGTGCGTCTGCACTAAGCAAATGTTTGTCAAACATTTGTAAAGTATTTGCTAAACATTTGCTAATTGTTTGTCAAATGTATAACAAACGTTTAATAAACATTTGTCTGGTTAATGCAGTAAATGTTAGCTGAAAACTGCTCTATACAATCGAGAATTCTGTAAAGGTGCGTCTGCACGAAGCAAATGTTTGTCAAACATTTGTAAAGTATTTACTAAACATTTGCTAATCGTTTGTCAAATGTTTAACAAACGTTTAATAAACATTCATCTGGTTAATGCAGTGGCCATAGGAGTATGCGCGTTGGAAAGTGTGCGTCTACGGATTTTCTCTTCGGATTATGTTTACAAAGTTGTTACAGATGCTTTTTATTTTTGTCAAATGATCTGTAGCCCATCAGTTTTTTTTAAATGCCCGCCAAACATGTACCAGTTTTAATGCATTATAAATAAATATATCATCACGGCATATTACCCATTGCTGGGTGTACCAATCTGCTTTGTTCGCAGATATCGGTAATGGTGATGACATATTTGTACCGTGCGGGCGTTTACCAGGCATTATGCATTATGGTAAAGTAAAAAAAATCTGATGTGGACACCACACGACTTCCCTGTACGCAAGACCAATATGAAGTATAGACCCAATTATAAAATTGCACGTTTGTAACGTAATTTGACATTAACATCTATTTTTTTTTTGTTATTTTTTGTCCTAACCCATAGCAAGCTTCATTGTAAAAACCAAAAAGTATATGTTTTAAATTAACATATATCGCTTATACAAAGGACTAATTTAATAATACTTGATGTGCTAGACGCAGAATTTAATTCTCTAAAACTCTTATTTGAAGCATTTATTTCTAAAATCAAAATGAAACTATTTTATTCAAGAAAAACTGTTAATAACTTCAGGTAATATATCAGTTCCGGTTAGCCTGTTTTAACCAAAATCTGCTATGTTATTCCAATTGACATAAAAGTATTATAGACCAAATTTGAAAAGTTTTGTATTATATTTTAATATAGTTTTTCATTAAAATCTATTATAGGCTTTAAGTAAAGTACCATTTCTGGAAATTATGTAATGACCAAAAAGGAAGGTGCACAACTAGATTTTATAGTTCTAAATACAAAATTTCTACGGCTTACCGTTTTTGAGTTATGCGAGATACGTACGTACGTACAGACGTCACGACGAAATTAGTCAGAATGGATTCAGGGATGGTCAAAATGGATATTTCCGTTGAAATCTGAAAACCGAAATTTTTCGTGAATACAATACTTCCTTTACTTTGTACAAGGAAGTAAAAAGGTTAAAAGAGTTAACTTTAGTTGTCTCTGATACCTTTTGACGACATTTTCATCGTTTTAATTTTTGATTTTTTGATATAATGATCTTTTTTCAAACGTCGTAAAAATGGCATCTTCTGTGACTTGATTCACAAGGTAGAAATGGCTAATTTCTACTCCGGCGGCATAGAAATAAAATAAATAAATATCCATAGAAACTATATAGAATCAGCGAATAAGAAGTAAAGTAGTGTGTTTGAAAAAAAAAATGTAATGTGTCATTCGGAGTAAAAGAGTCTTTGTGTGTCTCGCATGCAATTTTTGACTCGCTTCGCTCGTCGTGCAAACTTCCATGCTCGCCACACAAAGTATCACTTTTACTCCTAATAACCTAATATACCTACTATTTTTCCAACTTTACAATAACTATCCCTGATAGTATTAAAACTCTAAAAAGTATAATGTACCAATTACTTTAGCGTGTTATTTATGTTATTCGTTAATTGTTATATACAGGTGATACAAAAAGTATTATCGATGGTTACATGTATTTTTAATACGTATCCATGGTTACAATGTGCTGTTAAACACAATCAGCTACTGGCAACTGGCCCAGTTTTAATTTGATACCAAACATGATAGAATTCGACATAAATTACCTTTCTACCTCTTGCTACCCTTGGTAAGGGAGGTATAGAGATTGTGCAAAAAATCGCATATCGTGATTTTGGTAAATGACTACGTTGTAGGGCGGTGTTTGTAAACCTCCGTCTTGAAATGGTTTAAAGAATTCCATAAACTAATAATTATTATTTAATAGGCGGATCTTTGGCTGGTCTAAGACGTCACGAAACTTGGAAAAATTGGATTTCAACACTGCAGATCTTATAAGGCAGCTCTTGTGAAGGATTGCTGAGCTTCAGATAAATCTTCTACGGTGTAGGCAACCACCGATGGATGAACTGGTAAGAAACTTTATATTTTTATAAAATATTTTGTCTCATGTGCAACCATTCAAAGGAATATGACTAATATGTGTCTAAATATTATCTTGTACTCAGATTGGATTTTGAGTACTACTAATTGTCCATGACAGATTGTGTATATTTATTAATAATTACAGCAAAAATGGGTATGGAATATAATATACAGGTGTTTCAAAAATACTGTAAAAAAATTTAAGGGCATATAGTACTGACCAAAATGAGTAAAAAGCTTAATCAACATGGGTCCGATCTTCCATAGTTTCCGAGATTTATTGAGGCAGTGAAAAATGAGTTTTTACGGGGTTTACGTCTGCTATCTCGAAAACTATAAGAGTTACGACTTTGATTAAATGGGATTTTTTGTTTACCTTTTAGAGGTCATCATAGATGTGCTTTTGTTTTTTTTAACTTAGTAACTGAAATTGAGAAAAACATTTCATATACAATTTTATTGTTTTTTATAGTCTATATTCTGACATAGACAAAATTTTGTTCGATCACTCTTTGTCAGATTATTTCGATTTTTCGCTTTTCTCGGAAATATTTGAAGATCAGTCCTATGTTGATTAAGCTTTTTTACTTACTTTGGTTAGTACTATATGCCCTTCAATTTTTTTACAGTATTTTAAGCCACATATATTTTTTTCAAAAAACTGATGCTACAATTATTGCTCGAATAATCTCCAGCTTTTGTGCATGTCTCAAACTTTATTTTGTGTACATATTTTCGTTTACAATTAAATAAAACTTACAAATGACAATAATTAAAGAGTTTTTGTAGAATAATGGACCTTTCCAATTTAAAGAGATAGAAGATAATGGGTCGAATTCAGCACTCTTCTTTAACTAAAGAAGCTTATCTAAAAATAACAAAATAAGGAGAGACACATGCATCAATGCATTAAAAAGAAAAAGATACAAGTTGTTTCCATAGTTACCAGAGACGATCACTACACTAGTGAAGAGTGCTGAATTCGGCCCAATATGCGCAATGGGGATCTGCGCATAGTAAGAACAACTGAGATCTATGACGTTTGATTCTAAAACATTTAGACGTAAAATGTGAGAATATCTCGGATAACTTTAAAAACTCTTATCGCAATAAGTTACAAAAGCTTTTATTGAAGGTAAAATGTCTAACGATGCAAATTTTCACTGAGAATACAGGTATTTTAATGACTGCAATATTTTTGACGTTTCGTTTGACAGCCCAACTGGCAGTTGTTCGCGCCATTTTCTTACTATTTGCAGCGATAGAAAGAGATAGCCGTTAAATTGGAAAGGTCCATTAGCTATTATATTGTTCAAAATATTTGTATATTATAAAATATATATTTAATAAATGTACTTTGACCGTCCGACAGTGGCGTGACATTCACTCCTCGCAGAATCCGCTCTACGGGTAGGCAGGGATGAATTAAAAGATTTTTCGAACACCAAATATTTATACTCGTACATTATTAAATAAGAATACATACTACTTAAAAAAATTAAGTAGGAAGCGGTCCGACTTAAAAATATTGCATGCAGGAGTGTAAAATGTATATGTTACGCCACTGGTAATAGAAAACAAGTGTCGAACGTGCAGCGGCCATGATTGTTTCATTTAATGTTTAGTAGTCATTGAATTTATATCAGTTCGTTGTAAAAATCATATTATATGCATTTATTTTAATTACTACGAAGAAATAATAGTTGTATTACTATATTATACCAATCAGTAGTGTTTTCTTTGTAAAAATAATGGTACTTTATGCGACCAAAATCGTTTAACTTAAAAATTTTTGCTGGTGGCCATCTTATGTAACCGTGTTAGAAGTTCTCTCTTTTCAAAACCGAATGAAAGGTAAAATAGGATAAAAATGTCATGTTTCTTGAAAAATCATAGCTTTGAACTACTTATTTGATATTTTACCATAATTTTGTGACGAAATTTCTGTATATTTTTATATATTACTTTTTACAGGTATTGCGTTGTTACGGAAATTGTCTGGTATAGCAAATATGGTGATTGGGGCATAAAGAAGCTAATAATATAATATAAATTGATGTACATGGAAGAAATCGTTGATGATTATGCATTTTTTAGCGAGAAACTGTTCTGGATATGTAAGTATACGCTTCTTATAAACATAGTGATGATGGATGTGAGCGATAATTATTTTAATTAATACTTTTTAAAATTGTTTCAGTTCCGATGTGTTGCGAAGTGAACCTGGTGGACATTGAAGTGCTGACTTCTCAATTTCCTGATTTTCTGTTAGCAAAGATGCACAGGCTGCCGGCTGCCGATTTTAGATTGAGACCTCCTGCTAATGTAAGTTTGAAAATTATAAAGCATGTGTATGTATTTTTAAACAAGGAATAGGAATAGTAATTTTGTGGCAAGTGTGGGAAATTAGTTATTCTGAAAATTGGCATGGAGTTTCACAATCACGTTTTTCGCATGTTGTTGCAAGCTAAATTTTTTCTACTACCAGTCAAAAATAGTATATTACTAACCGAGGTGGAAAGTGTTTCATTGTCGAAGGCGAAGATAGTTAACCAAGGCGCGAAGCGCCGAGGTTAACTATAGCCCGAGACAATGAAACTTTTCACCGAGGTTTGTATACTATTTTATTCACAATCTGAAATAAAAAATTAATATTTGATATTTAAATAATAATAACCTAACATAAATAAACGAATGGTCTGAGATTGTTCATTTGTCATTATGAACTGTCACTTTGATTTCTAACCTTAAATATTGATTTCATTCATTACTTGTATTATTTACAAGTTTATTCCATATTTTTATAATATAAATTGTAAAGATGCTTTGTTTATATGTAAATACCCAACATTGATACGCATTGATCTCTCAAAGCGGAGGGCAGCTATTTTCCGCCTCGAGGTTGGAAAGTATAGCGTGAGTATAGCTGAGCTATCTTCACGTTATACTTTCCAACCTCTTGGAATATAAGGTTAACAATAACTAACTTCCCAACTTTTTAAAAGTCAGAAATCGCCATATTACTAACCGATTGTGAATAAAATGTTTTTTGTTCAATTTAATTGTTTCTTCAGTAGAGCTGCTGCCGCAACATTCATAATAATCAACATAAATCCAAGATTAAAAATTGTCAACAAACATTTAATACAAATAAAAGTTTAATTCAATAATCATAATAATAACAAACACTTAAATGTATTATACAAATTGTAAAAGAACTTTTTTATGTACGCAACATTTTAAATAAACAATCATAATATTACGCAGTATTTCAAATTTAGAATAAAAAATCCAACAAACATTTTAATTCATGTTACATTTTATTACAACAAACATATTAATAACAAACACAAATTTGCTTTTTAAATAATAAACAAACAATTTTATTCGTGTAACATTTTAATTCAACAAAAATAATGCCAAATATTTAGTATTAAAATTATCAACAAACATATTAATTCATGTAACACTTTAATTCAACAATCATATTAATACATTTTATTTTAAATTTAGATTGCAATAATCAGCAAACATTTAAATTTAACGTTTGAACAATTTTTCAAACGTTTTCATCAGACTGTTTTTCTCCAAATTTTCCCAGTATGAATTAAAATGTTTGTTGATAATTTTTATTCTAAATTTGAAATAATGTGAAATATGATTGTTTATTTAAAATGTTGCATACATAAAATAGTTCTTTTACAACTTGTGTAATAAATTTAAATGTTTGTTATTATTATGATTGTTGAATTAAAATGTTATTTGTATTAAATGTTTGTTGGCAATTTTTAATCGAAGATTTATGTTTGTTATTATTATGAATGTTGCGGTAGCAGCCAACTGAAGAAACAATTAAATTGAACAAAAAAATTTATTTACAAAATTTTAACGACAAACCTATTTATTATATCACGTAAATACAAGTAAAAATAAAGTTGAAGGAATTAGAGAGATGGTTGTTTTAAATTTTTATTAATACAATTTTAGATTAAAGAATAAAATGGCGTTCCATACTTCAGTTATATCGTCTCATTTGTAACGAAAGAAACGGTATATTGCTCTAAAAATGACAATATCCTAACCTAACGCACAAATCCCGACAGAGTTTTCCAAGCGTGACTTTTGGGGCGTTATGTTGTTATATTTAGAGATAGTAAGCTGTTCTTTGTTTTATAAAACGCCTAGACAATTATGAAGGCCTTATCACACACACTACAATCGTATCTCTGACTCTTTTTGGCTGACTTATTTTGTATGACCAACTTGATCTATCACACTGCAAGTTCGAACAACCGGTTTCTTTGACTTTTAGTGAATTTTCATACTTGAAGTTGGTTGTGATTATAGTAATTCAAATTTGTTTGGCATAAATTATTTCTAATAAAATGAATCAAAACAATGGAAAAATAATGCATAATTAAATCAGATTCTAATATCGACCCTTCAATGTTGAAGCTCGCCAATTTTTTATGTTTCTACAGTTATATTTTACTCCGTAAAGTTATATTCCTGTAATTCAGAGACAGTTGCACATGCGCAATAAGGAAGTCAGCGATAAATTGTTAGAGGAAATGAGGTAGATTCAATTTCATCTGACAATAGTACTGCTGACATGCTTGTAGTTATCACACTGGAGTAAGTCAGCGATATGAACCGAAGTCATGGATATTACGTGACTAGTCAGAGATACTAATTCTAGTGTGATAACAAAAGTTTGACAATCTGGCTGCGTTATTTGCATGAAGATAGAAATATTATTATTTGCACCACTCTATTCATGAATTGAAAGGTTCCTCTACCTGCTCTGTATAGCAAAATAATCTTACTGTTCCTTTAACATAAACGCTGTTTTTGTTTAAAATCATGTTTGGAACTGCAGTTTTCATTCCCATAATAACTTATTTCCCAAAAATAGCATTTATGTTAAAGAAACATTACTAATACAGAGCAAGTAGATAGGTAGATAAACCTTTCAATGCATAAATAGAACGACGCAAATAATATCCTCGTAATTTTTTTTTCTTAAAATGAATAATTAGAAAAATTTAAAAAGTGGTGTACTTTTCAATGGACCTTTTCAATTTAACGGCTATCTCTTTCTATCGCTGCAAATAGTAAGAAAATGGCGCGAACAACTGCCAGTTGGGCTGTCAAACGAAACGTCAAAAATATTGCAGTTATTAAAATACCTGTATCCTCAGTGAAAATTTGCATCGTTAGACATTTTACCTTCAATAAAAGCTTTTGTAACTTATTTCGTTTAGATTTTTTAAAGTTATCTGAGATATTCTCACATTTTACGTCTAATTTTTTTTAGAAACAAACGCCATGGATCTGAGTTGTTCTTACTATGCGCAGATCCCCATTGCGCATATCTTCTATCTCTTTAAATTGAAAAGGTCCATTGTATTTATTTAAATGATTTTTTACCTTCCGTCACCTTTAGGTAAGGAAGGTATTGTCTTTGGTCAAAAAATTCGATGATGAGTTTTTAATCAATAAGCACGTTTTAGGGTCCCTAGAATACGAATTTACTATTTTTACGATGATGTCTGTATGTGCGTGTGTGTGTATGTGTGGATGTGTGTGTGTGTGGATGTGTGTGTGTGTGTGTGTGTGTAACAAAATTTTCGTCTGCGATAACTCTAATACTACAGTTACAAAAATTATAATTTTTTCGTGTACTTCTTCGTTACATCCATATGAAGAGCTGATTAGATTTTGGTTACAATTGGTCAACCGGAAGTACCATCATTTGAAGATTTTAACAGTTTTTCTTGAAAAAACTATGTTAAATATGATTTTTCACATTTGATGTTATTATAAATATTAAAGAATATATTATTCTCTATACGATTTGACTGCATTTTATACTTAATATTAAGTGGATATAGAGTTAAAAAATTATAAAGAAATTAAATTTCATAAAGTAGCCATACCTTTGGAAACAGCTACTATATTAAGAAAATTCTGATTGAAAGATGTCAGTGTCAAGTGAAATTGACATAGTGTGTTTGTCTTATAATTTTTACTGGAAATATAGGATCTTTTGCTTTCTGTATGGAATTTGTATAAAATACATACAACTGCTTTAAGGTAATGTATGAGAAATAATAATAATAATAATAATAATAATAAATATTTTATTTCTGCAGATACATTACACTGTATATAGAAAACGTCACAAAATAATAATCTTCTGTATGAAATTTGCATAAAATACATGCAACTGCCGAAAGGTAATGTACAAGAAATAGAATATTTAATTTAGCAAGGAACTTTCCGTATGAAATTTGTACAAAATACATAGAACTGACGGAAGGTAATGTGTTGGCCACATCAGATTTTTTTTTGTTTTAATTTGATACGTATTTCTAAAGAACATTTGTAAAAAATATGGCACAGTAAGGGTGGATTGCATGAAAGTGGGTTAACCCTCGAGTTACGCTAACCCAGGGTTACATACACAAACAGAGAGTTTCCAGCCTATTTGACAGTTAATCTCGGGTCAAAAAATAACTCACCGATTTGCACGGGTTAACCCACATTAGCAAAATGCATATGGCTGACAGTTGTCATTTCACGCGTCATACTTAATACAAAAAAAGTAATTTTGTGTTAAATATGACGCGTAAAATGACAACTATCGGCCAAATTAATTTTGCTTGTTGTGGGTTAACCCGTGCAAATCGGTGAGTTTTTTTTGACCCGAGGTTAGCTGTCAAATAGGCTGAAAACTCTCTGTTTGTGTATGTAACCCTGGGTTAGCGTAACTCGAGGGTTAACCCACGTTCATGCAATACCCTTAGTAATGTACAGTTACTATAATGTTGCTTTGAGATTTGATAAACATTCATATAAGGTTTTAACAATTACTTGAAATCTCAGTCAAACAGTATTTATTCTTCCAATACCGACGTTTCGGTGCACACTTGCACCTTCTGGTCTGTAACATATAATACAACAAAATAATACATAATAACATGGACATTATCACACTTATGCCCGGTTGCAGAAACGTTCATAAACTCTTTGTTTAATTAACGGGTCATTAAAACGAACAAATGCAATTCGATTTTTTAACAGCAATTATTTAAATGTCATAATAACAAGGAAACTGATTCGAATTTGTTAATTTTGATGGTCTCTTAATTAAACAAAAAGTTGATGAATTTTCTGCAACCGAGCATTAGAGTAAGATTTTACAAATTGTTACATATCATTTAAGGTATCTCGGATAATATTAAAGATAAAGCAAAACAGTTTGCACATTCCAGGGTCAACTTTTCGAGAAAAGTTTAATAGTGACCACATTGAATTTCGATCTCCTATTGTTTCTACTCTATAGGCAAAAACTCGTTTTTGCTCATTTGGAAAATATCCCATATCTTATTTATTATGATAGTAAGAGAAAAATTGTTTTAACAAACTGTTAACTGTTTTTTTAGGTAGAACACAATGACGTAATTAGATTTTTTGAGAACTTAATAATTCTCGAGATATACCATAAACTTATGATTTTTTAAATGGGAACCTATATTGAAAATAGTATCATAGTTTTGCTTATTTTATAAGCTTTTCAATGATATATAACAAGTCTACATTCTTTTATTTTAAACATGAGTAAAAGTTAAATTATTAATTTTTTAGGGTAAAAAAATTGAAAATGATTAAGAACCAAATTAAAGAAATAAATTAAAAATCATTAATTGTTTATTTCTAATATTATTTGTTTCAGTTTTACTCATTTTTTCAATTTATTTACTTCAAAACCCGAAAATAATTAGTTAAGAATAATTTTGAGAGCATAATTAATAATTATAGAACCAAAATAAACAAATGATGATTCTTAATTGATTTTTTCAACTGTTTCTTATTACTTTTTAATTTTTTTCACCCCAATTAATTAATATTTTATCTTTTATTCATGTTTAAAACAAAAGAATGTAGAATTGATATATATCATTGAAAAGCTTATGTGCTTTTGAAATATCAAATTAAAGCAAATTTCAAATACATTTGAAAATAAATCAAGTGTTTTGTGTGAAATTTTATCCAATAGTTTTTTGAAATGGTGTAAAAAATATCACAAACTAATAATTATTATTTAATAGGCGGACGTTTTGGTTGGTCTGAGATCTCAAGAAACTTGGAATATTTCGATGCAGCGTTCGAGCTTGGGATCTCAACACTACAGGTCTTATAAAACAGCCTTTCTAAAGGATTGCTGAGTACCAGATAATTCTTCTATGGCGTAAACGACCACCGTTGGATGGACTGGTAAGAAACTTTATTTTTTTAATAAAATATTTGGTTTTATGTTCAACCATGAGAACTTATAGTCAAAGGAATATGAGTTGTGTAAATATTATCTTGCACTCAAATTCGATTTTGAGTATTACATTTAAAGAAATATATATCTTTCATAGTATATGTATATTCAAACAATTTACAATTGAATTTGAAAGGTTTAAAGAATATACCACAAACTGATAGTTATTATTTAATAGGTGGGCATTTGGTTGGTCTGAGATGTCAAGAAACTTATAGAATTTGGATGCAATTGCCAAGCTTTGGATTTCAACAATGCAGATCTTCTGAAGCAGCGTTTCTAAATGGTTGCTGAGCTCCAGATAAATCTTCTACGGTATAGACGACCACAGCGTAAAAGACCACCAATGGATGAACTGGTAAGAAACTTTATTTTTTTACAAAATATTTGGTCTCGTGTTCAATCATGAGAACTTGTAGTCAAATAAATATGACTATAATATATGTCTAAATATTATCTTGTATTCAAATTCGATATTGAGTACTACATTGAAAGAAATATAACATTCATGGATGTCTGTATAATATTCAAACAATGGGGTATTCCGACATTTTTTAAAAATATTTTTTTTCATTAGTACATACCAGTAGGACTTTGAATATCTAATTTTGAGTAAGAAAATGGATACATCACGTGAAATATGAATTTTTAAAAATTTCATCGCAATTCAAATTTTCTCGTCATTGGCGCGCTTATGACGTCAAATCGATAGTGACATCTGCAACAAACTTCAGCGTCTAAATCCACATGTTCATGACAGCCATTTGCTTTTTTGCACATGGTTTCAGTAGCAGCATGTATTACAGAGTTTGTTTGTGGTAAAAATACGAGTAATATTTCATAATTATGGAACCTGATTAAACAAAGACTGATTCTGGTAACCTGCTGTGGGTTCTGCCATGGTAAATGATTATTTTCTCCATAATTCACAATACGTGAGTGCAGAAATACGTAATGTTAAAAGCCGAAGGTATGTTTTGTTCGAGAATTGCTGCAAATAAAGTGGACGAAATGTCAAACAAGAAATATACGCGCGCGTTAACTACTGGCACCATCTATGATTCTAAACGTAAATATCTACCGTGAAATGAGCAACAAATTATCAATTTCACGTCACAAATTTCAAGGACGTTTCTAGAGTTGTAAAAATTCCAATTTTCTAACATTAAATTATGAATTAAAAGTTTTTAATAAACATGTTTTATTATATTTTCCTACTTTATGAAGATGTAAACTATAGAAAAAAGTTATTATTTTGCATTATTTCCATATCACCGGAATACCCCATTTAAAATTGAAATATCGAGTATTTCTCAATAAAATCAATATCTGGAAACATATGATTAACATATATCTTTCAGGAATCGGACATCAAGAAGACTAGATTAATATAGTAGATTTTAAGTTAGTTTTAAGTTCTTTTAAATGTATTTTCAGATCTTAATTAAACTTTGGCTCATCGCGCCGTTGAGCAAACACGCGTTTTCTTTAAAAATGAAAATAAATTGATTAATTTGAAGTGCATTCCTTGGCGATTCATCATAAAATCGTGCGTCTACGTTTGCCACCGTGGTACGCGTACTGCGCGGGTTATCCAGACGATACCTAGGGAGAGTGTATGTGAAAAAATATATGTATCGGGGCATGAATGATGCGAATGGGTGAGAGAATCAGTGAGAGGGTCAGGAAGGTGGGAGAGATTCGAAACTTGATGTGGGTTCGGGTTTCCTTATTTAACATCACGGTTAGTGGGATGGGTAGGCAGGGTTCGTGCTCGATTTTCCATAATTGAGTGGACTGATATGGTTAGCCATGCTATGTGAAACCAGTTGTTTATTCTGGGGGATCGCTTCGCGCTTGTGCGAATGTTTCTAGGGACAGTTTAATTCTTTTGTAAACTTGCTTGCTGACCATCGTATTGGTCTACGCTCTAGATTGCTAGACTCGAATGAGAAAAGATTAAACAAACCTGAATGCTATCACAGGAAACTCTCTTATGGCGTCTATGTGCTCTCCTCATCCGGAGGCAACGTATGTAATCATCATTTAATGTTAATGCCAACGAATAATTAAAGACAAAGTAAAGTTTTTGTTTGATTTAACTTTGTTTGAGCACACGGGTTGATCGCGTTCGGGATAGGTATCGCGTATAAGACCGGGCGATGTCTTCGGGAGTAGCTCTTCTTCGGCATCCAAGCCGAGAAGATTATATGTAACTGTCTTTCTTGTCCTTAGGGAGCTCGCGTTGGCAGGCCGTACATGCTTTGCATCGTGTGGGGTCGGCTTAACCCCCTCGTAAACTACATGTGAGAACCACCCCGGCATTCTCACTTTTTGTCTTAGCTCGTATATCTCTCTCTCAAACTTCGCGTTTAGCTTAGCATAGTCTAGATATAAGATAGCTTGCGTAGACTTAAGATAGCTTAGACGTAAGATAGGCAAGGGTTGTTTTTGCTTTTTGAGAGAGAGAAAAATTAACGTAACTTCACACTTTTAGATTTGCTATTCTTTGAACGAGATATTAACGTAAGATAGGCTTAGATTTGCTATTCTTTGAACGAGATATTAACGTAAGATAGGCTATTTTGCGCACTTCACCAACTTAATTTTGGGGGGTTCTACAATAGCTTAAGTTTGATTATAAAAGATAGTACACGAAATTGTATTTATTTAATAAATGGTATATATGGGGAGCGTGGGTTTGGCATTTGAGGGCGGTTGCTTCCTATATATACAATTTATTAAATAAAGAGTTTAGTTTTACCTTGGAAGATCTAACTCCCTACTACCCTGTCACTGTCGTCAAGATTGCAGTGCCGCAGACCATGGCTTCCTCTACATAAAGACCTGTTTAAAATATATGTACATAATAAAACAATCTTTTATGTTGTTTATTTTAATTTAAATCCGTTACATTAGTCGTACAGTAGGTAGTTTTAGTAAAAATTGTAATTATCATTAAGTATTTAGACGCGGACAGGGTAAAGTTAGATTTTAAGTATTTATTGTAAACGAAGCTTTGTATTAATCAATATTATATATTTTGGTAAGTGGGCGGTTGGGTGGTAACACCAACAAAATATATAATGTTCCCAAACGGTCTTTAACTGAATAGGAAATCTTGTACCTTTAACAATGGGAACAGGAAATCTTATTTAGGGACTCCAAGATTTAATTTGTTAAATAGTCTGTAAGTATTGTAAACGGAACTCTATTTAATACGTTATATATCTGGTAAAAATATATAAATAGAGCTTCGGATTGGTTATAAAACTAAAATGTTTCTTACCAAATGAAATTATTATGGTTGTACGAGGTGTGTTCAAAAACTATCGCGAATTTTGAATTTTCGCGGGTTGCGTATATTCGAATTTCGATCTTTTTGTGGCTTTATGTTGGTACTCATGTCTGTCACTTATGTCGACAAGCTCGGCCATTTTGAATGTTCACTTAATTGTTGACAGCTGCTTTGCTTGCACGTGTTTTGGATCGTCTTCGATTTTTACCTATTCAAAAAAATGGAACAAAGAACCTGTATCAAATTTTGTGTGAAAAACGAAATTAAGTGCGCGGATGCATTCCGAATGTTGACTGTGGCATACGGAGAAGCTACCTTGGACCAAAGCAACGTTTATCGGTGGTACAAAATGTTCTCAGAAGGCCGAGAAGATGTGAACGACGAAAAGCGTGCCGGACGCCCGAGCACTTCAACAACAGACGAAAAAATTAATGAAGTGGAGAAAATGATATTGGCCAATCGTCGAATCACCGTTAGAGAAGTTGCTGAGGACCTAAACATATCGATTGGCTCGTGCCATTCGATTTTTATCAATGATTTGGGCATGAGACGGGTCGCCGCGAAATTTGTACCAAAATTGCTCAATTGCGACCAAAAACAGCATCGCATGAACATTGCTAATGAGATGTTGGACTCTGTCCGCGACGACCCAAATTTGCTCCAGAGGGTCATAACTGGTGACGAATCGTGGGTTTATGGTTATGACGTGGAAACCAAAGTTCAATCATCTCAATGGAAGCTGCCGCACGAACCAAGACCGAAAAAAGCGCGCCAAGTTCGGTCGAATGTGAAAGTTTTGCTGACAGTTTTCTTCGATTGCAGGGGCGTGGTGCATCATGAGTTCTTGCCACAGGGTAGAACGGTCAATAAGGAATATTACCTGCAAGTTATGCGCAATTTGCGCGAAGCAATCCGCCAGAAACGCCCGGATTTGTGGAAGAACAAAAATTGGCTTTTGCACCACGATAACGCCCCTGCTCACACATCGTTGCTTGTGCGCGACTTTTTAGCCAAAAACAACACACTAATGATGCCGCAGCCACCGTATTCCCCAGATCTGGCCCCCTGTGACTTTCTTGTTCCCTAAACTGAAGAGGCCCATGAAAGGACGACGTTACGCTACGCTTGACGAGATAAAGACGGCATCGAAGGAGGAGCTGAAGTGCTTTGAAGATTGGAAAAACCGTTGGCACAAGTGTATAATATCTCATGGGGATTACTTTGAAGGGGACAAAATAGATATTCATGAATAAATAAATAATTTTTGAAAAAACACAAAATTCGCGATATTTTTTGAACACACCTCGTATTATTTGTTATTAATTAAAATCACAGTAATAGTAATTTTATTTGGTAACAAACGATTTAGTTTTATAACTACACCATGTTTGACACTGTCAAAAATTGTTATTAGATTTGTTAACAAATTTAGTAACAATTTTTAACGTGCCAAACAGGATTTAGTTATAAATTGTTAGTTACCAAATAAAATTATCATTATTGTAGTTGTATTTTTCTATTAGTCATTTTGCATCCTTATTTTGTAATAAAATATAATGATACTTTTATTTGGTAACAAACAGTATGAAATAATTTAAACACAAATGTACGTTTCATTTGTGTTGTGTTATATTTCTGTTTATAATTGTCACTATATAAATAAAACAAAAATGTTTATTTAAATATTGTAATAAAATGTTAATGTATATTTTAAACATATTTGTAATTATATATTGCTAATAAACTGTAAAATTGATTTAAAAATGACTTATTTTCTAATCTTTAGTTTTAATTTTCATAATACATCCCTCAAACACACGTAAGTATATAGTTTCTAAGAGTCGTGATCGTATTACGTATATAGTTTTTAAAACAGCCGCCAGGGGGCAGCACCTGTCGGAAACAGCGTATACCTACTGGGAATTTAAACTCTGTAAATCGTGCCTGGTTGCTTCTTTGATATACCTATTGGGAATTTTAATTCATTAAAAAAGAAGCATCAATGCACCAAATTTTCTAAAAAATCGTGCATAGATGCTACCTGAAAGTAGCATCTAGGCACCAAATTTAGTAAAAAAAAAATCGTGCATAGATGCTACCTTAAAGTAGAATCTATACCTTGTTCCATTTAAGCCATTCAGTATTGCAGAGCATAGGGAATAGTTTTGACCTCTCTGATTGGCTGAAATTGGAGACAAGAGACAAGTTTACCCAATGTAATTTCGGCTACTTCAAGTTTGCGCTGTTGCCAGCTCCATATACTGAATGGCTTAAATGGAACAGAGTATAGGCACCAAATTTTGTAAAAAAATCGTGCCTAGATGCTACCTTAAAGTAGCATCTATGCACCAAATTTTGTAAAAAATCGTGCATAGATGCTACCATATGAAATTAAGGTTGCCTATATTTTAGGCGCAAAGATATATGATGGGCACAGGTCTATTTGCATTGCAACGTTTATCGACAACTGCTGCACCCTTGCGGCCATTTTAAAAACTACATACGTGTAAGGAATAGACAAATTATATTTTAATATATATTTTATTCTATAAAATATTGTACATTAAGGGTAAATGCATGAAATACAACTAAAATAATGGTAATTTTATTTGGTAACAAACATTATAGTTTCATAACTAAAGCCTGTTTGGCACGATAAAAAATTATCAAATTAAGTAAGAAATAATTATGAACAGAATTTTTTAACACAAATGTCTTTTACGTTTGATGTGTTAAATTCAGTTCATAAATGTTACTAAATTTGTTAACAAATCTAATAACAGTGTCAAACATGGTTTAGATATAAAATTAAAACGTTTGTTATCAAATAAAATTACCATTATCATGGATATATTCATTTGTTATTAATTATTTTGTATCTTTATTCTGTAAATAGTTTATCTGAAGATAAGAAAGAAAATAACAAATAATATAACCGTAATAATTTCAATTGGTAACAAACATTTTAGTTTTATAACTGATCCAAAACTCTACTTATATATTTTTAGGGTATCTACTACCCAATATATTTTAAAAAGAGTTTCGTTACAATACTTATAGACTATTTAACAAATTAAATCTTGGGGTCTCTAAATAAAATTTCTTGTTCCCAATGTTAAAGGTACAATATTTCTTATTCAGTTTAAGACAGTTTACGAACCTTTGCATTAATTATTATTATTTTTATGTTACCACCCAACCGCCCACTTACCAAAATATATAATATTGATTAATACATAGCTTCGTTTACAATAAATACTTAAAATCTAACTTTACCCTGACCGCGTCTAAGTACTTAATGATAATTACAATTTTTACTAAAACTGCCTACTGTACAACTAATGTGATAGGTTTAAATTAAAATAAACACAACATAAAAGATTGTTTTATTGTGTACATACATTTTAAACACAGTCTTTATGAAGGGGAAGCCATGGTCTGCGTCACCAATTGGCACTGCAATCTCGACGACAGTGACAGGGCAGGTAGGGAATTCTTCCAACTTAGAACTATCTTAAAACTAAACTCTTTATTTAATAAATTGTATATATAGGGAGCAACCGCCCTCAAATGCCAAACCCACGCTCCCCATATATACCATTTATTAAATAAATACAATTTCGTGTACTATCTTTTATAATCAAACTTAAGCTATTGTAGAACCCCCCAAAATTAAGTTGGTGAAGTGCGCAAAATAGCCTATCTTACGTTAATATCTCGTTCAAAGAATAGCAAATCTAAAAGTGTGAAGTTACGTTAATTTTTCTCTCTCTCAAAAAGCAAGAACAACCCTTGCCTATCTTATATCTAAGCTATCTTAAGTCTACGCAAGCTATCTTATATCTAGACTATGCTAAGCTAAACGCGAAGTTTGAGAGAGAGATATACGAGCTAAGACAAAAAGTGAGAACGCCGGGGTGGTTCTCACATGTAGTTTACGAGGGGGTTAAGCCGACCCCACACGATGCAAAGCATGTACGGCCTGCCAACGCGAGCTCCCTAAGGACAAGAAAGACAGTTACATATAATCTTCTCGGCTTGGATGCCGAAGAAGAGCTACTCCCGAAGACATCGCCCGGTCTTATACGCGATACCTATCCCGAACGCGATCAACCCGTGTGCTCAAACAAAGTTAAATCAAACAAAAACTTTACTTTGTCTTTAATTATTCGTTGGCATTAACATTAAATGATGATTACATACGTTGCCTCCGGATGAGGAGAGCACATAGACGCCATAAGAGAGTTTCCTGTGATAGCATTCAGGTTTGTTTAATCTTTTCTCATTCGAGTCTAGCAATCTAGAGCGTAGACCAATACGATGGTCAGCAAGCAAGTTTACAAAAGAATTAAACTGTCCCTAGAAACATTCGCACAAGCGCGAAGCGATCCCCCAGAATAAACAACTGGTTTCACATAGCATGGCTAACCATATCAGTCCACTCAATTATGGAAAATCGCGCACGAACCCTGCCTACCCATCCCACTAACCGTGATGTTAAATAAGGAAACCCGAACCCACATCAAGTTTCGAATCTCTCCCACCTTCCTGACCCTCTCACTGATTCTCTCACCCATTCGCATCATTCATGCCCCGATACATATATTTTTCTTTTCACATACACTCTCCCTAGGTATCGTCTGGATAACCCGCGCAGTACGCGTACCACGGTGGCAAACGTAGACGCACGATTTTATGATGAATCGCCAAGGTATGCACTTCAAATTTATCAATTTATTTTCATTTTTAAAGAAAACGCGTGTTTGCTCAACGGCGCGATGAGCCAAAGTTTAATTAAGATCTGAAAATACATTTAAAAGAACTTAAAACTAACTTAAAATCTACTATATTAATCTAGTCTTTTTGATGTCCGATTCCTGAAAGATATATGTTAATCACATGTTTCCAGATATTGATTTTATTGAGAAATACTCGATATTTCAATTTTAAATTGTTTGAATATTATACAGACGTCCATGAAAGTTATATTTCTTTCAATGTAGTACTCAATATCGAATTTGAATACAAGATAATATTTAGACATATATTATAGTCATATTTATTTGACTACAAGTTCTCATGATTGAACACGAGACCAAATATTTTGTAAAAAAATAAAGTTTCTTACCAGTTCATCCATTGGTGGTCTTTTACGCTGTGGTCGTCTATACCGTAGAAGATTTATCTGGAGCTCAGCAACCATTTAGAAACGCTGCTTCAGAAGATCTGCATTGTTGAAATCCAAAGCTTGGCAATTGCATCCAAATTCTATAAGTTTCTTGACATCTCAGACCAACCAAATGCCCACCTATTAAATAATAACTATCAGTTTGTGGTATTCTTTAAACCTTTCAAATTCAATTATAAATTGTTTGAATATACATATACTATGAAAGATATATATTTCTTAAAATGTAATACTCAAAATCGAATTTGAGTACAAGATAATATTTACACAACTCATATTCCTTTGACTATAAGTTCTCATGGTTGAACATAAAACCAAATATTTTATTAAAAAAATAAAGTTTCTTACCAGTCCATCCAACGGTGGTCGTTTACGCCGTAGAAGAATTATCTGGTACTCAGCAATCCTTTAGAAAGACTGTTTTATAAGACTTGCAGTGTTGAGATCCAAAGCTCGAACGCTGCATCGAAATTCTCCAAGTTTTCGCCTATTAAATAATAATTATTAGTTTGTGATATTTTTTAAACCATTTCAAAAAACTATTGGATAAAATTTCACACAAGACACTTGATTTATTTTCAAATGTATTTGAAATTTGCTTTAATTTGATATTTCAGAAGCAAAAAAAAAACAACGCATTTACTATGATGTCAATGGGGTTGTATTCTGTAAAGAAACTGTTAATTTTAAACAGTAAGTTAAAAATAAACTTGCTGTTAAAACAAATTGAGGTGTATTCTGTAAAAAAATGTTAGAGAATAAATAATGGAAACAGTGCTTTGGAAAATAAATAAAAACTGCTGCATAATCATATCTCATTTTTAGGTTCCATATGAAAAATGAATTATATTGAAATTGTAATAAATTATCATTAGGTATGTTAAATTTCTTCTTCTTGATCCTCAGTATTGGCGATCCAAAATGTTAAGCTACATTGTAGTGTGTCGACAGTAAAGGAATAAGCAATTTTAACTGCATTTAATACTTACATTATAATAAAGAAATATGTTTTACGAGACATCTAAATTGTGCTCTCGGTATACCGTTTAAAGGTTCAGTTGTGAATCTTTCTCGAATTATGTTTATTAAATATTCCTACTGGCATCAAGATGTGATGCACAAAGACATACGATGGAATTGGTGACCGTTATTAAATAAAATATTTCGTAAAATAGTTGTATATTGTACTAAATATCACCTAGATATTCTTTATCATCATCCACGGTAATTTTCTTTCGTTTTCCATTACATTTTCATTAATTAGAAGTGCCAACATATTCAAATGCTGTGATAATTTTATTGAATAAACAGATTTTAAAATTTTAAAGACATTGATTTGAATGACGTTAAAATATACAGTTTAAACACCTATTTTTAACACTTGTGTTAAAATTTTAACAGAATTGATAGTTACAGAATAGAAAATATATTTTAACAGCAAGTTTATTTTTAACATACTGTTTAAAATTAGCAGTTTCCTTACAGAATACACCCCATTAAAACTGTATATTTTAACGTCATTCAAATAGATGCCTTTAAAATTATAACATCTGTTTCTAAAATAAAATTATAAAAATATTTGAATATATTGCACTTCTAATTAATGAAAATGTAATTAATGAAAATGTAATGGAAAACGAAAAAAAAAAAATACCGTGGGTGAAGAAATATCTAGGTGATATTTTAGTACAATTTAAAACTGTTTTACGAAATATTTTATTTAATACGGTCACCCGTTCCATAACATGTCTTTGTGTATCACAGCTTGATACCAGTAGAAATATTTAATTAACATAATTCGAGCAAGATTCACAAATGAAACTTTGAATGGTATTCCGAGAGCAAGATGGCATGATTTAAACAAAGTTCTGTATTATAAATTATAATGCAATTCAGTTAAAATTGTTTATTCCTTTCATTCCTTTGTTGTTTGTAAAACCATTACGTAGCTTAACATTTTAGATCGCCAATTCTGAGAGTCAAGACGAAGATATTTTTACATATTTGATAATTTATTACAATTTCAATATAATTCATTTCTAATATGGAACCTAAAAATTATGCAGTCGATTTATTAATTTTCAGACGAATTATTTCCATTCGTTTTACTAAAAATTTAGAGTGACAGATTCGTTATCTAAAATTTCAAAGTGACAGATAAATTGACAGTTGTTTACTTTTTTATTAGTTTTATTTATTTGTTATGGATACTAACCACATGACTTAAGTAAAGACGTGTCTTTTTTCTGTCTTGTTGATCACTCCATTCTGGTGTTTAACAGACATGTTAAAATGTATGATTTTAACAGCAGTTTCAAATTTTCGCGCAGAATATACCAAAAAATGAATTTCCTTTTAACAGGTATGTTAAAATGTAATTTTTTAAAGGAATGTTAAAATTAACATTTTTTTACAGAATACACCCCATAAACTGACAGTTGTTTACTCTTTTTATCATGTTTATTTATTTGTGTTATGGTTACTACATGACTTTAGTAAAGACGTGCCTTATTTCTGTCTTGTTGATAACTTCATTCTGGTGTTTAACAGACATGTTAAAATTTATGATTTTAACAGCAGTGTCAAATTTCGCGTAGAGAATACAAAATATGAATTTATTGTAAACAGTCATGTTAAAATATACTTTTTTAAAGGCATGTTAAAATTCATATATTACGGTGTTAAGAATTACTCGAAATCTCAGTCAAACAGCATTTATTCTTACAACCCCAATGTTTCGGTGCAAACTTCCACCTTCTTCAGGGTCTACATATAACATGTAATACCACATATTAATACATCCAAAATAGCCGCCTCGATGGCCGAGTGAGCTGAGGCAGCGTGTTTCTGCAGCGCTCGAAGCGATCATCACCGCTCGGTTCTTGGGGTCGTGGATTCGATTCCCACCAAGGGCTTGGATGTTTGTGACTGTCCTTTCTTCATCTGATCTCCATCAACGCACCGCAAGTTAGTAAAATGATCCAAAATATAAGATAAAAACTGACTCACCCCCATCAATATCAATTGAAATACTTGTAATAAGTTAAATACAATAAAGAATTATTATTATTAATACATCCAAAATAACAACCATAATAAAACTTATGCCCGGTTGCACAAACGTTCATAAACCACAGTACAGTAAGATCTTCCAGATTGTTATATATCATAAAGAAGAAGAATAAATCGGAAAATAGCCGGAAGTATCTCGTGGAAAGATTATATGGTGACATAATAGGATGACCAATAGGAGCCCATATTAATGATGTCACCAAAAAATCCCTCCGGAACATATTTCCAGCTATTTTCAGATTTATTCTGTTGATTTTGATAGCAAATAGTTGTTATGCTCTTTATAAATTTTTTGTACGATTTGTAAAAAAAACTGAATGTTAAATACGAATGTATTTTGTGTACAGCTGTCTCATTTTCGATGTTTTTTTAAGATAACTCGGGTAATATTAACGATCGAGCAAAACAATTTGCACATTCCTGGGTCAACTTTTGGAGAAAAGTTTAACACTCACCACAGGAACTTTCGATCTTCTTTTGTTTCTGAACTACAGGCAAAAACTCGTTTTTCGTTAATTTCGAAAATATCTAATATCTTATAATTATGATAGTTAGAGAAAAATTGTTTTAACAAATTTTCAACTGCTTTTTTAGGTAAAATAAAATGGCGTAATTAGATGTTTTGAAAACTTAATAATTCTTGCGATATCACACAAACTTATGATTTTTTAAATGGAAACCTATGTTAAAAATAGTCTTGTCGTTTTGCTTATTTCATAATCTTTTCAATGATATATAACAAGTCTACATTCTTTTGTTTTAAACATGAATAAAAGATAAAATATTAATTTACAGGGGTGAAAAAAAAAAGTAATAAGAAACAGTTGAAAAAATCAATTAAGAATCATCATTTGTTTATTTTAATTATGTTCTCAAAATTATTCTTAACTAATTATTTTCGGGTTAGTTAAATTATTATTTATCGACGTTACAGTTGGCTTTGAAAAAAATAAAAAATGGTTTAATATGCTTTTGAAGTAAATAAATTGAAAAAATGAGTAAAACTGAAACAAATAATATTAGAAATAAGCAATTGATGATTTTTAATTTATTTCTTTTATTTGTTTCTTAATAATTTTCAATTTTTTCACCCTAAAAAATTAATAATTTATCTTTTACTCATGTTTAAAATAAAAGAATGTAGACTTGTTATATATCATTGAAAAGCTTATATAATAAGCAAAACTATGAGACTATTTTCAATATAGGTTCCCATTTAAAAAATCATAAGTTTGTGTTATATCTCGAGAATTATTGTTTTCAAAAAATTTAATTACGTCATTGTGTTCTACCTAAAAAACAGTTGACAGTTTGTCAAAACAATTTTTCTCTTACTATCATAGTAAATAAGATAAGAGTAGAAACAATAGGAGATCGAAATTCAATGTGGTGACTATGAAACTTTTCTCGAAAAGTTGACCCTGGAATGTACAAACTGTTTCGCTTTATCTTTAATATTATCCGAGATACCTTAAATGATATGTAACAATTTGTAAAATCTTACTCTAATGCTCGGTTGCAGAAAGTTCATCAACTTTTTGTTTAATTAAGAGACCATCAAAATTAACAAATTCGAATCAGTTTCCTTGTTATTATGACATTTAAATAATTGCTGTCAAAAAATCGAATTGCATTTGTTCGTTTTAATGACCCGTTAATTAAACAAAGAGTTTATGAACGTTTCTGCAACCGGGCATAAGTGTGATAATGTCCATGTTATTATGTATTATTTTGTTGTATTATATGTTACAGACCTTGAAGAAGGTGCAAGTGTGCACCGAAACGTCGGTATTGTAAGAATAAATACTGTTTGACTGAGATTTCAAGTAATTGTTAACACCTTATATGAATGTTTATCAAATCTCAAAGCAACATTATAGTAACTGTACATTACTTACTGCGCCATATTTTTTACAAATGTTCTTTAGAAATACGTATAAAATTAAAACAAAAAAAAATCATTTGAATAAATACAATTGGAAAGTACACCACTCTTTAATTTTTTTTAATTATTCATTGTAAGAAAAAAAATTACGAGGATATTATTTGCGCCGTTCTATTTATGCATTGAAAGTTTTATCTACCTATCTACTTGCTCTGTATTAGTAATGTTTCTTAAACATAAATGCTATTTTTGTGAAATAAATTCTTATGGGAATGAAAACTGTAGTTCCAAACATGATTTCGAACAAAAACAGCGTTTATGTTAAAGGAACAGTAAGATTATTTTGCTATACACAGCAGGTAGAGGAACCTTTCACTGCATGAATAGTGGTGCAAATAATATTTCTATCTTCATATAAATAACGCGGCCAGATTGTCAAATTTTTGTTGACTTCGCGATGTTTTACAATCTGATTAAGGCCTTATCACACTAGAATTAGTATCCATGACTTCGGTTCATATCACTTACTCCATTGTGATAACTACAAGCATGTCATTAGTCCATTTTGTCAGATGAAATGGAATCTACCTCATTTCCTCTGACAACTTATCGCTGACTTCCTTATTGCGCATGTGCAACTGTCTCTGAATTACAGGAATGTAGCTTTACGGAGTAAAATGGGGTATTCCGATGATATGGAAATAATGCAAAATAATAACTTATTTCTATAGTTTACATCTTCATAAAGTAGGAAAATATAATAAAACATGTTTAATAAAAAATTTTAATTCATAATTTAATGTTAGAAAATTGGAAATTTTACAGCTCTAGAAACGTCCTTGAAATTTGTGACGTGAAATTGATAATTTGTTGCTCATTTCACAGTAGATATTTACGTTTAGAATCATAGATGGTGCCAGTAGTTAACACGCGCGTATATTTCTTGTTTGACATTTCGTCCACTTTATTTGCAGCAATTTTCGAACAAAACATACCTTCGGCTTTTAACATTACGTATTTCTGTACTCACGTATTGTGAGTTATGGAGAAAATAATTATTTTCCATGGCAGAATCCACACCAGGTAAATTACCAGAATCAGCCTTTTTATAGTCAGGTTCCATATTTATGAAATATTACTCGTATTTTTACCACAAACAAACACTGTCATACACGCTGCTACTGAAACTACGTGTAAAAAAGCAAATTGCTGTCATGAACATGCGGATTTAGACGCTGAAGTTTGTTGCAGATGTCACTATCGATTTGACGTCATAAGCGCGCCAATGATAAGAAAATTTGAATTGTGATGAAATTTTTTAAAATTCATATCTCACGTGATATATCCATTTTCTTACTCAAAATAAGATATAAAAAATGTCGGAATACCCCATTGGCGAGCTTCAACATGGAAGTGTCAATATTAGAAATAATTTATGTCAAATAAATTTGAATTACTATAATCACAACAAACTTCAAATATGAAAATTCACTAAAAGTCAAATAAAACGGTTGTTCGAACTTGCAGTGTGACAGATCAAGTTGGTCATACAAAATAAGGCAGCTAAAAAGAGTCAGATATACGATTGTAGTGTGATAAGGCCTTTATGATTGTCTAGGCGTTTTATAAAACAAGGAACAGCTTACTATCTCTAAATATAACAACATAACGCGCCAAAAGTCACGCTTGAAAACTCAGTCGGGATTTGTGCGTTAGGTTAGGATATTGTCGTTATTTTTAGAGAAATATACCGTTTCTTTCGTTACAAATGAGACGACATAACTGAAGTATGGACCGCCATTTTACTCTTTAATCTAAAATTTTATTAATAAAAATTTAAAACAACCAACCATCTCTGTTATTCCTTCAATTATAAAGTTACTCTTATTTACATGATATAATAAATATGTTTGTTAAAATTTTGTAAATAAAATTTTTTGTTCGATTTAATTATTTCTTCAACAAACATTTAAATGCAACAAACATTCTAATACAACATTTAAATTCTATAATTAAATCTTTTGTTGAATTAAAATGTTTGACTTTAATTTATGAACATTTAAATTCATGTAACATTTTAATTCAACAATCATAATAATACGAGCTATATTTAATTTAGATTAAAATAAACGACGAACATTTAAATTCAACATAAAACATTTAAATTGGGCGCTTTGGATTGCGGTGTTCTAACGTAGTACATTATTAAGCTGAATAGTGTGTAATATTGTAATACGTTAGAACACCGAAATCTAGAGCGCCCAATTTAAATGTTTGTTGATCATTTTAAATCAAACATATTAATTCATCAAACATATTACATCAACAAACGTTGTAATTATGAAATTTAAATGATTGTTTTATTAAAATGTTTGTTGAATTTAAATGTTCGTCGATTATTTTAATCTAAATTAAATATTGCCCGAATTATTATTTTTGTTGAATTAAAATGTTGTAATAAAATTGACATGAATTAAAATGTTGCATAAATAAAAATGTTCTTTTGCAACTTGTGTACTAAATTTAAATGTTTGTTATTATAACGATTGTTGAATTAAAATGTTATTTGTGTTAAAATGTTTGATGATAATTTAAAATCCGCACACCCACTCTTCTATTGGTCCTACTTTAATTAATCTAAAATCTTCCAGATTAGTCCTTATATTTGTGTAAAAAACAGCTTTACGGTTACCATTTAAAAAAAAATTGTATTCAGCAAAGTTTATTTTAGTCATCAAGGAGAAGTTTTTTATTAATTGACGATTTTCACTCTGTGATCTGTGATTTTTAACTATTTATTTATTTATATTTTTAAATGTCCGTTTTTTATGTATCTACGCTTATCCACTTGTGTAGATTTTCCTTCAACTGGACCATTCTGTAAGTTTCATGTTATAAGTTTTTTGTAATCTAGAATTTTGTAATTTATTTGTGTTCTCATGTACTATTTCACTCTGTAATATATATATATATATATATATATATATATATATATATATATATATATATATATATATATATATATATATATATATATATATATATATATTATATATATATATATATATATATATATATATATATATATATATATATACAGGGTGTAAATGAAATAAGTGCATTAAATTTGACCAGTAGTATAACTCATCGAGAGCAACAATATTTCTTAATAACTTTTTCTCGAAATCGCATATTTTTTTAGCATTTTTACCACCCCGTAAATTGACGAGTCGTTCCAAATATTTTTGTGATAATTGAATGCAGCAGCAATAGCTATGAAAAATTTTGTTTTAGCAATTGACAGTCCTGTCAATTGTTGCAATTAAATTTTGACATTAGTAATAAACTTGTTTATAAGGTAAAATTCTGTCAAAATTCGAGTACACAGACATTGTAATTACTTACCTATGGTTTATTTATTTATTTTTTACTCGTATCTGTACTACATTTTACTTGACATCACGGTTCACATAAAGACAAGTGTATTGGAGTTGCCAACGCATTTACACGGGGCGTTTCCAAATCATCACCAAATCATTCTGTTCTTAATATTCGCACATTTGTTAATCTTGTACATCTTTATCACAATACGGAGTGTCACATATGACAATTTTTAAAAAATCAACAGTTGTATCCATACCATGTGCAAAAAGTTCAATGTTTTCAGCACATAACAGACTTCAATTTTGGGAATGGCTCATAATGTTCATTTATGAGACTGAATTTACTTGGGAAGGTGTATTTATTATGCACAATACACATCTTGACAGACGAAAATGCTGTAAAAATTTTCATTAAAAAATGTTTGGGGAACAATAAATGGACGACTAATTATTGGTACTCATGTACTTCTTTTAAATGGACAAAAGTTTGTACTTACATTTTTTGAATAACGAATTTAAATTATTATGATTTGTCGACAATAAATAATCATCTCATAACCTAATAACTATGCTTTTGGTCTTCGTCTCGTTACCTCGTTTCTCCTTGTCTTCCACTATTCACGTGATTAAAAACCTGGTTCAATACACAACTTTATACTTTTGTTATCCATTATTTAAATTTATTTATTTTAAAAATAATGTTATTTCCCTTGATTCGTTTATTAATGACTGTGACTGTAAGTGTAACCGATAACCGAGAATTTTTGAGCTGCTTGTATCTCACTTGAATACGGCAGCGCAGTCATTTGTCTCTTTGTTCTCCATAGGCGGGTAACGAAATATGCAACAAATCTTTAAAGAATTTTAACTCAAAATCTAAAAGACTTAGAAAAAAAAGTTATTAAGAAATATTGTTGCTCTCGTCGAGGTACATTACTGGTTAAATTTAATGCAGTTATTTCATTTACACCCTGTATATATATATATATATATATATATATATATATATATATATATATATATATATATATATATATATATATATATACCGGGTGGAACATCATACCTGTGTACATAGGCGAGTCATATGAGAAAAACAGTTTTTTCGTGCCCATTGCTCCCCAAATTATTTTAGACAAAAATGCTTCAAATAAATGTTGTAGAGCATAAAATTCTGCATCTAAATCAATAAACAGAATTACTTTTACATGCTTTGTAACGACAGAAATTAAATAAGAAAATATTGAAAATTACGTTGAAAATATCAAATAGCCATGGAATTGAAACAAAAATAGAAACAAATAAATAGGTAAATTAAATTCATACAAAAATCTCCATACCTATTATTACGACAATTGTACATTTCAATGAAATATTTATTTTTTATAGGATTTTTATTGAAAATCTTTTTAAATTGGAAATAATTCATGTAAACATTAAGACCTATCTACTACAATTCAAATTTCAAACAGTAATTCTCTGAATAAAATAATCACTACAATTTATTATTATAACAAATATTGGAATAATCCTCCGTTTTCAGCCAAGCAATAACCAAGTCTATTGTAGAATGAATTTCTTACATTAGCGAGCTGCCTATTTGTGATTAAGGCGCTCTCCTCCATGATAGCTTCTCTCAATGAATTAATATTTGGGTGACGCTGCTTATAAATTTTACATTTAAGATGACCCCATAAAAAAAAGTCGCAAGGTGCTAAATCAGGAGATCTGGCTGGCCAATTTAAAGTTCCACCACGACCAATCCAGCGATTTGGAAATGCTTGGTTTAAATAATCTCTAACACTTACTCCGAAATGAGCTGGGCAGCCATCTTGTTGAAACCAAACCTCCTGATTTTCGCGCGCTACGCTGTCTAATGCAGGGCCGATCTCATTAATCAAGAGTTCTAAATATGTTTCAGAATTTAAGTTGCCAACGATCTCAAATGGTCCAATAATATTGCTATTAAAAATGCCTGCCCAAATATTAATTTTTTGAGGATATTGCGTTCTGGTGGTAACATTTAATCTTGGATTTTCTAGAGCCCAGTGCCTATCATTTTGAACGTTTGGTTCATTGTTTAATGTAAAAGTACACTCATCGGTAAAGCAAATAGATGGAAGAAAATCACGATCCCGATTTGCTCGTTCTTGCATATCTTCACAAAAAACTCGCCTACTTTCTTCATCAATGGGCGAAATGTCTTAATGGCATTGCATCTTATAAGGGTGGTATTTATGTTTTTTAAGAAAACTATACGTAAACAATTTCCACTATAAAAAGTTTTTATTATAAAAACCCTTTCTTCGTTAGAATAAACTGAATTCATTTTGATAAAATTTACCGTCAAATTAGTTATTTATCTGTCAAACGTCAGACATTTATTTGTTTCTATTTTTGTTTCAATTCCATGGCTATTTGATATTTTCAACGTAATTTTCTTATTTAATTTCTGTCGTTACAAAGCATGTAAAAGTAATTCTGTTTATTGATTTAGATGCAGAATTTTATGCTCTACAACATTTATTTGAAGCATTTTTGTCTAAAATAATTTGGGGAGCAATGCGCACGAGAAAACTGTTTTTCTCATATGAATCGCCTATGTACACAGGTATGATGTTCCACCCGGTATATATATATATATATATATATATATATATATATATATATATATATATATATATATATATATATATATATATATATATATATATAGTTTCGGACTAGCAGTCAATATTACAATTATATTATATATATATATATATATATATATATATATATATATATATATATATATATATATATATATATATATAATATAATTGTAATATTGACTGCTAGTCCGAAACTTTATTAATTCCATTAATATGATTGTTGAATTGAAATGTTACATGAATTAATGTTTGTTGATAATTTTAATTCTAAATATTTGGCATTATTATTTTTTTACACGAATAAAATAGTTTGTTCATTATTTAAAAAGCAAATTTATGTGTTTGTTATTAATATGTTTGTTGTAATAAAATGTAACATGAATTAAAATGTTTGTTGGTAATTTTTATTCTAAATTGGAAATACTGTGAAATATTATGATTGGGCAATTTTTAATCTTGGATTTATGTTTGTTATTATTATGAATATTGCGGTAGCAGCTCTACTGAAGAAACAATTAAATTGAACAAAAATTTTTTTGAGTGGTAGAAAAAATATAGCTTGCAACACATGCGAAAAACGAGATTGTGAAACTCATGCCAATTTTCAGAATAACTAATTTCCCACACTTGCCACAAAATAATTATTCATATTCCTTGTTTAAAAATACATATATATGCTTTATAATTTTCAAACTTACATTAGCAGGAGGTCTCAATCTAAAATCGACAGCCGGCAGCCTGTGCATCTTTGCTAACAGCAAATCAGGAAATTGAGAAGTCAGCATTTCAATGTCCACCAGGTTCACTTCGCAACACATCGGAACTGAAACAATTTTAAAAAGTATTAATTAAAATAATTATCGCTCACATCCATCATCACTATGTTTATAAGAAGCGTATACTTACATATCCAGAAGTTTCTCGCCAAAAACAATGCAACGTCAGAAACGATTTCTTCCATGTACATCAATTTATATTATATTATTAGCTTCTTTATGCCCCAATCATCATATTTGCTATACGAGACAATTGCCGTAACAGCGCAATACCTGTAAAAAGTAATATATAAAAATATACAGAAATTTCATCATAAAATTATAGTAAAATATCAAATAAGTTGTTCAAAGCTATGATTTTTCAAGAAACGTGACATTTTTAGAATATCCTATTTTACCTTTCATTCGGTTTTGAAAAGAGAGAACTTCTAACAGGATTACATAAGATGGCCACCAGCAAAAAAAATTAAGTTAAACGATTTTAGTCGCATAAAGTACCATTATTTTTACAAAGAAAACACTATTGATTGGTATAATATAGTAATACAACTATTATTTCTTCGTAGTAATTAAAATAAATGCATATAATATGATTTTCACGAAGAACTGACGTAAATTCAATGACTACTAAACATTAAATAAAACAATCATGGCCGCTGCACGTTAGACACGTTTTCTATTACCAGTGGCGTAACATATACATTTTACTCTCCTGCACGCAATATTTTTATGTCGGACCGCTTCCTACTTAATTTTTTTAAGTAGTAAGTATTCTTATTTAATGATGTATAAATGTTTGGTGTCGAAAAATCTTTTAATTCATCCCCGCCCACCCGTAGAGCGGACTCTGCGAGAAGTGAATGTCACGCCACTGTCGGACGGTCAAAGTACATTTATTAAATATATATTTTATAATATACAAATATTTTGAACAATATAATAGCTAATTATTCTACAAAAACTCTTTAATTATTGTCATTTTTAAGTTTTATTTAATTGTAAACGAAAATATGTACGCCAAATAAGGTTTGAGATATGCACAAAAGCTGGAGATTATTCGAGCAATAATTGCAACATCAATTTTTGATAAAAAAATATTATATGTGTCATAATTTTTTTTAACTTTCAAACAATTTTTAGGACTAGTTTTAAAATGAAGGACTAATGCTTTAATTTGTTATTATGGTGGAGGATCTCATTATAAATAAATATATTCTAAAAATTGACTCTGTCGGGCCCAGCAATAAAACTATAAATAAAATACCGTAAATATGACAAATTGGCATATTACTCACTGTTTGCTTTACGAGAAGTTTAAACAAAAATGTTCTCTACAGTTAAAATTATATAACAAATCTAAATAAATGTTTCACTAAAATAATGATTTCTTTTATGCTGTTTAATTTATATTAAATTATTAATTTAATAATTCTTGTATCAAAAACTGTTCCTTTGATAATGACAATAACATGTTGCAGATGATTTCGATAGACTACATACTGGATACCTGCTGTCGTCTTCCCACTATCGCAACTCAGAACAATAACACATGACATGAGTTAAGGCTCATTTACACGGCGATAGTTGTGATAGTTGCTGTCATGACAGTAACTTTCACAAGCACTATCGCATTGTAAACTGCATGATAGTTGCTGTCACACTGTCATGAAAGTACTGTCGCACTATCTCGCTTGATCTGATAGTTGATAGTTACTATCGCGAAAGCGACCGTACTCTTGTGCTATCTACCACGTGTAAACACAACTATCACGATAGTTATCTTAGACCAGGAATAGAGGTTCTGGTCTAAGATAGTTATCACGTTTCGCGCCTTTATTTTCTGAACCAACAGTTGTCCTTTTCCTGCGTAATATAACATAAATATTGTATAAAATATAATACGTGTGAACAATGTCACGTTTTCATGTGATTGACTTTCTCGAGGAATATAGAACATTTCCGTGTCTTTGGAAGAAAAAGTGCATGGAATTTAAAATCAGAGTAAAGAGGGATGCAGCAGAAGCCCCTTTTCTTCTTTTTATTTCAAAACTATCACTGAGAAATTGATGTGTGCAGACAACACACTATTGCACTATCACACTTTCGTGAGAGAACTATCGTGACAGTAAACTATCGCCGTGTAAATGGGCCTTAATGGAATGCATGAGAGTTACATATCACATTTACCAGTTGTGGGTAGGTTCCAGGTAATACCAACAACAAAGGGGTAGGTTAGGTGCCCTCAAATAAATGCATACGGAAAATATTTATGTACGATTTTACCAAAAACATATTTATAAAAAAAAACATAATATTATGCCTGTAACTTTTTATTTTTGCAATATCATTATTTTTTTATCTGTGGCAAAGCTCTAATAATTTTGTAGTTAATTCCTCGGAATAAATATTTTAAACTTTTTAAAAAGTTACGTACCTAATTTGATGTTTTGTAAAAGCGAGGGTTTAAATATTATTACAAATTAATGATAAATACAGTCATTATTAGTAAAAACCTGAGACGTGTTTTATGCGTTTTCAACGTTAAGGTATAAATAAAAAGTTATAGACATAATATCAATTTTTTTTAATAACAAATAAAAAGACGTTACAAATTCGTAACAGACTTTGCATAATAAGCAAAAATTTAGAGCCTCTTTTCATTCATTTGGAAAAGCGAAAACCGAAGCGCAAACGATCCCCTTAATATAAATTATCCATGTTCTATTTTAAATACTGTTGAATAAATTTGAAATAATTTATACCCTCAACAAATAATTTAACTAATTCTATTTAGAAATTATTGTATTTATGTAACCATCATAAACAGTCACGAACCTGTGTAAGACAAGGATAGCTATATGTACATAAAAATAGATTTTAAAATGTAAAAAAATCAGAGACTTGAACCGAATCGGAACTTAAACCGAAACCGGAATGAACCTGCTTATTTTAATGAACCTAAACCGGAACCTTAACATTTTCTTAAATTATTCAAGAGCGATAACCTAAACCGGATCGTAAATTTAAACCGGTTCAGAAACTGGTTCGATAAACCGGTTCGGAAAATTATTTATATATCACGTGTTCTACACCTACATGAAACGCAGTTCGCTGATAATAAAATAATATTGTGTTAATTTGATAGCTATGATAATAGAAATTTATTTGTATTAATAGAAACCTTGCAAACTGTAATATTTTAAAATACAAAGAATTAACATTTACATTAAATTTTTGGTATATATGTACTTTTTATTTATTCTGAAAAATCGTACTGTGAACCAATATTAAACCGGTTCGTGAACCAGTTTTAAAGAAAAATATTGAACCGGAACAAAATACCGAACCAAAAACATAAGTTGAACCGTGAACCGCAACCGAATCTTTATATCTTGTGGTTCGAGTCCCTGAAAAAAATATTGAAAAAGTAATATAAATCGATAAAATATTTTTTCAAAAACACTTAAACATTAATTTCATGAATAATTTTAATTAATTTTATGCAAAAACATACATTGTTTATAACCTAAAATATGTGAACAGTTTCACGAAATAAAATAATAAATAAATATACAAAACGATGGATAAAAGCATGATAAAAGTTATAAAACATATTTAAGACTTCCATTACATATTTTCTTAACACAAATCACATCACAAACATATTTAAATATCAAAATGAAATAACACAAATAACAGCACATGTCGTGAACGTTGCTGTTTCTTGTTTTCCTGTTCGTTGAACACGTGGTGTGATGTGGTTGGACACAGTAACGTCATCCGTGGCAAAATGTTGAACCAAGGTATTTGTTGAATTTTGAATTTGTTGCTCTCTCGGATTTTTTTTTACTGTGATTAATCCTATTGTAGTGATCAATAATAGTTGTATTACATTATTATAGTTATAAATAATGTTTTCTTTGTGGGTTTGCTCTGTACTTTATGCATCAAAAATGTTTTATTATAACAAAATGGACATAGAGGGAATTTCTGTCTTTTCTTTCTGCTCACGAGGAGCGAACTAGCTGTAAACCTCAAAAAGACGACAGTAAAAGGCTTAAGAGTAGTAAAAATTGGAATAGAGTAGATAATACATAGATGTTACAAGAATTAAAAAAATTAATATTTTAAAAATTAATAATATTTTTAAAACTTACATGCAGTTTTAATTTAATTTATTGTGATGGTTGATCTCAATATAAATAAAAATATATTTTGACTTTATATTTCAAATAATAAGTACCATAAAAGTTATATATAAAGAAGAGGAAAAAATTGAGAAATGCATACTCATATAATACTAATTTATTACCAGAAAAATGTTACATATTCTTAAAATGTTAATTCAGTTCATTCCATTTATGCTGGTAATCAAAGTAGTACATTTCTTTACGTAAATTTAATATATACATCTATATACATCTAACTTATACATGTTAAATAATATCTCTTAATCTATGTGAATCTGGCGTTCAATGTATATGAAAGCGACAGATCCAGATTCATTTATTGTTCTATACATTTTGTTCACAGAATATGAAACTGAGTTGTGTGTAACATTAAAAGAATGTGAGCATTTTTGTTATAAAATTTAAAGTTCTTTGTATAAATTGGCACATTATATTAATTGTTGATAAAATTGACAATCATTATAAGCATTTATACAAATATTATTAATTAATATTAGATAACTTAATAGATCTGTACCAAATTATTAATTTATTTACACAAATTTATCAAATAAACTTAAGGAATATAGTTTTATGTTAACAGAAACATCTTATAGTAAAAAGAAGTAGTGATGCGATATACGAAATTGAAAAAACTAAATTTAACTAAATATAAATTAATTTTACGTTTTGTAATCTAAATATTAACTAAACTTAGATCCCGATGCCACATCACTAATAAAAACAGCAAGACTGTTACAAGAAAGAAAATACGAGGGTTATTCGGAAAGTAAGGTTATAAGGCGCGTAACTCTCGCGGGCAAATGTTGGTAACACTACAACGAGAGTTACGAAGTTACTAAACTATCGTTCGGCACCTATCGTTTGATTCAGCTGGCTCCCCACTAGACAGCAGTGGTACCAACTTAAAAAAATCATTTCCCCGCGAGAGCAACGCGCTTTGTAACCTTATTTTCCAGATAACCCTCGTAGTACAAAATAGAAATAGAGTACCCTTCATAACACACACACTCGTGTCTCCTGAATGTCAAACACATTTTCACAGCCCGAAAAACTAAGCAGTAACAACACTCTTAGCTGGCTGCATGACTAGAATACAATAGCGTGGAGCAATCAACGGAATCAGCGTAGCCTTCTCGCCTAAACAGCCGGACCGAGTATCTAATTCAATTCATTCATCAATCAGTATGTAGTGCTCTACACATAATATACCTATATACATGTAAAATTCTCAAAACGAAGTTTAGTTTGGCACACTTCTATATCCCACGGACGAAATATCTGCAACGACATTATTTTCAAAAGTAACGGAGAGTATTTTTTATGCGCAGTTCAATATAAATGCATAAAATAAATAAATCATCATGGCATATTACCCGTTGCTGGGTGTGCCAATCTGCTTTATTGATTATGATGATGATTCGTAATGTGCGGGCGTTTACTTTTGTGCCAATTAAAATTCAAATTAATTTTGGCGTCGGTCGGAATCGAAAAACGTGTGAAATAAAATATAAAGTATATATTATTGGATTCAATAATTTGTATAAAGAATGGACCCGTTTAGTGTGACGTCACAAAGGTTTCCAAACAAGAAAATGGCGTCTTCGTTGCTAAGGCGGTTGCTTTGCTAAACCAGAATTTGACGTTTGGCACTTATAATCTATAAATTTCTCAAAAACACGTTATAAAGTTTTGTTCTGTTGTAAATAAATACTAACCTGACTAAGTTTATCCACGTATACTTCAGATTTGGGTCTTTTAGAAAATTTAAAAAAATTACTAGTTTACATTCGCTATAATTATTGAAGTTAGTTGCGAAACAGATCACCATGGTCAAACAAATTTAAAATATAACCTAAAATACACACTGTACAACTTATAAGACGTAACAAGTACTAATAAAAATAATATTTTTTCATCTGAGCCCTTTAAAGAGCCTCACTAGTATACTGTATTTCACAACGACCAAATATAACTAGACAAAACATTCCCTATCTTCCCCAACTGAATGTTTTGATTTCGGCTGGCCACAGAAAAACTAGAGATAGAGATATGTCTTGTCTAGTTCGAGTATTTCTCATTAGAGGCCACGTAGAAGCACGTGTATTTTGTCTTTGTTTTGTAGTTGTAGCAGTTTTGTGAGTGACACTTTAATTTTTCTTTAATATTAAACCCACAGTAAACCTAAATTATTTAATGTTAACCTTAAATATTAACTACGAAATTTTAACTAAGAACACTTGCGCCTCTAGTGAACAACGTTCAAACTAGATACTGATATTTTACAATATACCTATAAATAAATATACTGCTGATGCCCTATCTCTCACTTAAGAAGAGTCTGCTACAAACATTATTGTCTATCCTTGACAGTTAGTGTAAGAACTTCCCTCCCGCTAGTTCCCCTTTCTCGTCTACACGAATAAAATCAAAGTATCTGGCGCTTGCGCCGAGCTATTCTTACAGACAAGTGGAGCTATATATGCAGATATATATATATACATATATATATATATATATATATATATATATATATATATATATATATATATATATATATATATATATCTGCACTCGTCCAATGTTAGTCTCACAAATCTCACTCCCACCAGCAGTATATTAGTTATATAGGTATATTTATTCTACGTGGCCTCAGTGGTGACCTCTAGTGAGTAATACTCGGACTAGACAAGACATATCTCTATCTCTAGTTTCTCTGTCTGGCAGACAAACCAAATGAAGTTTTGTCTAGTTATATTTGGTCGTTGGTATTTCAGATAAGAATAGACTTGGTGGCGCTGCTGTTTTACACACATAAAACGTATGAAGTAGTTTTATTTCATGTATGATATACTTGACAGCTTGAAACGTCACAATTTGATAATTTTTAATTATTTGGTAAATAATCAGTTGCTTAAAGTTGTTAAATAGATTATAACTTCAAAATGAAATAAATAATATACCTGCTTTACATATTGCTATTGTAAACTTGGTTTGCGTTTAGACCTATCAGAAGGCTGGGATCGTAAGCCCTTATTGTAAACTTGGTTTGCGTTTAGACCTATCAAAAGGCTGGGATCGTAAGCCCTACCTTACTCCTAAGTCTATTCTTATCTGAAATACAGTATAGTTTCGTGGTCAATTTTAAATAACATAGCAACCGTTATCAAGGCGGTAGCCATTTTCTTGTTTGGAAACCTGGCCTACGTCATCACTAAACAGGTCCATAGTTACCCGTACTTCTTTCGCATGGTACGGCAATTTTAAAAATCTGTAACTCATTCGAAAATAGAAATTTTACGGAAATTTTTTATTGGGCAAATATATTTTATTTTACGATGCTGTAAAATTTTAAAACAATATGCGTTACAAAGGTAATCAATGAAACACATAAATTTGTCATTTCCTCTTTTTATCTGCGTTATTAATTTCATTTCGGTAATTATTCTATTTTTCAAAAAGGTGACAGTAGTATAGTCAAAAAATTGACTCTGTCGGGCCCAGCAATGACAAATGTTGCTCTACAGTTAAATTTATATAACAAATCTAAATAAATATGTTTCACTAAAATAATGATTTCTCTTAAGCTGTTTAATTTATATTAATTGGGAAATTTAAGAATTCTTGTATCAAAAAGTGTTGCTTTGACAATGATAATAACATCGTTGCAGATGATTTCGATAGACTACATATTGGATACCTGCTGTCGTCTTCCCACTATCGCAACTCAGAACAATAACACATGAGTAATGGAATGTATGAGAGTTACATGTAACACATAACATCACATTTACCAGTTGTGGGTAGGTTCCAGGTAAACAACATGCCAACAACAAAGGGGTAGGTTAGGTGCCCTCAAATAAGTGCATACGGAAAATATTTATGTACGTTGTACGTGTCTACCATTGAATTACAAAAGTAGGTAAAACATTTTTGCAAAAATTTTGATTTGAAATATAGTTTGGCAACTGGAAATTTGAGATATAATTCACCACTTATCACAAAATGTTCGAAATTCGTGGCAGTCACAGAGTGCAAAAATAAGATTATTTTTTAATACGGCCGATTATTTCGTAAGACTAATAATTGAACGATTGATTTTATAAAATATTAGTTTAAAAATTCGTATCATAGTCGGATCTTCTCCGCTGGAAGCCGCCATTGCTGCCTCCGGCGCTGTTGCTGTTGCCGTTTCCGTTGCCGTAGTACGCGTTGTAGTAGTACCCGTTCCACTCGGAGCGCCAACTGTCGTACAGGTTCGACATGCTGTTGTCGTGGATCGAGCCAGCCGATCTCTGCAGACATCATTTTGTTTAAAATAGTCAGACAATTCAAGGTTCGTTCGAGCAAATGTACACAGAATATCCCTTAAGTTACAATAGAATTACAAATAGTATGTTATATATGCCAAATTTTAACCCTTTATTGGTTTCTGAAACCATATGGTTACAATGATTTTTGAAACCTTTATTGGTCAATTTGCTTAAGATCCTATATAAAATTATTGTAATAGGGGACTACAGCGCAATTGATTTAAGAGAAATTAGGAAAAAATATTGAAAGTATATGCTTAATAATAAATAATAATAAAGAAATAAAACGACATAATTGAAATACTTCGGAAATAAGGTTTTTTTTTGTTATAGCGGCTCGTCACTCATATGAAATATATATATATATATATATATATATATATATATATATATATATATATATATATATATATATATATATAATTTTGATTGGCTACTCAAAGACGACCTATAAATATATAACGAATACCCAGTTAAAGGCGGAGCCTACTACTAATGGAAGTAGAGAAATTCAAATAGCGGAGGCGTGGCTATCAGTCCAGTAATGCAATTCTCAAACAGTTTTTATTTAAAATATAAATATTTTGCATTAAACTTAATAATTTAAATACATTTCCAATTATAAATCATGTCGACTTGTACAGTATTATAATATTCATTTATTTTTTTTATAAATATAATTTAGAAATAGCCTCGGAAATAGCATATATTTCAAAAACATTTAGGTCCACGAAGAAAATAGTTTGATATAAAAACTTATATTCGTGACGTTACATCTATATTTTCAAATTTCGGAAGACTATAACTCGCTTATTAATAGGAATTTTTCACCGGATTTTCACCGACAGTCTTAGTTTTTCTTATACGTTCAGATGAAATTATATTTAAAAAATGGTGGAATCCCCTACTCTCATGCATATATAGAATATCTTATAAAGCTCAATAATGACCTCTAAATGTCTTTAAGTACATTCAATGCGAGATTTTGGCGGTGAACTAGTGCAACTGCGGCGCCACGTGACTAACACTTTGAAAAATTATGTAATAAAACAAGTGCATGTAATACAGCTTGCGCTAGCATAAACTGTTGTATTTTTTAGTAATAAACTCTATTTTCAAATAAATCGTGTAAACTATTATTCACGAAACATGACTATTCAAGATCATTTGTGAGCCGTGTGATATAATATTACTTGCATTTCGTATGCATAGGCGTTTGAATTTGAAAATATAGGCGTGCAACATGAAATATTTCTGGACACATTTAAACTGGGAAAATAAGAGTAATTTATTTGAAAATTATGTTTCTTTCTAAACATGCCTTCCTGAAAGATTTATGTTCTTCATTTATGTTTTTGCAAAATACAAAAACATAGACTTAACTTATAAACCAAGGAATAATAATTTGATTTAAACGTCAACGCCACTGGGTAAATATTACCACAGAGGGCAGTGTAGTTGATAATTAGGTATCTGTAATTCTACGACATACGTCATTATTATTCATAGTGTTTTAGAAAGTAATGCCACTATTTACGTATATCTGTTACACCACATAAATTAAATAGACATAGGTCAAATAATCTTTCTCTTTCTAATACAAAATGTTGCTAAGCTACTGCTGTAAAGTGATGTGTATTCTTTCTTCGAACAAATGACCATGAATAGTCATCTTTCGTGAATAATAGTATATGTATTTGTATTATTTTTTATTAATAATCTAGAGTGCGTGTTACAGTAAAACCGTACGCGTAGAATGCTCACTTTCATAGCATTGAAAATATTTAGGAAGACTGGGGAGGGGCTTAGGGGAGCTTCAAAATTGAATTGCGCTTGGGGCCTCTCAAGTGCTAAATCCGCCACTGTTTATCATTCAAGAAAAATCACTATACAATACCAGTTAATATTTCTATTGCCATTGTAACTTTGGGACATTCCGTATTTTCAATTTTTTCTGTTTCCACTTACCAGTTTTTCATCCTTAAAATGAAAACTGTAACGCAATAAACAAATTTAGTTTATTGCCAAAACTTTAAATGCAAAGCGGCTAATAATAAGTGCGTTTACTAATAAGATTTGCTCAAACAAACCTACCATACCAGCAAAAAGAAGTAAAATTAATCATGCATTTCATACCTTTTTGGGTGGTTTCATATCGTAGGCCTTGTCGTTCCACACATCTTCCATATTGTAGAGGTCATCTGCTCCGTAGTTGTCCAAACCACCCATGTGGTTCTTGTTTAATTCGTTCAGCATTTCTTCCGTCAATGGAGTTGGTTGCTTCTTTTTAGCATTCTTTTGGCGGTTAACCAACTAAAATACAAAAGGAAATAAATTACTTGTTTCTAGAAAAGTAAAAGTAAAAATCTCTTATGAAAGTAAAAAATTATGTTTACAATAATTGTTATGATTTGTCTCAATAGGGTTTTCCAAGGCAACGGCTTTTAATGGCTGTATTAATGATCAAATCTAACTAGACAAAACTTCATTTGGTTTGTTTCAATTTCGGCTGGCCAAACAGAGAAACTAGAGATAGAGACATGTCTTGTCTAGTCCGGGTTTTTCTCACTAGAGGCCACCACTGAGGCCACGTAGAGTATCAGTATCTAGTTTGAACGTTGCTCACTAGTTGCGCAAGTGTTCTTAGTTAAAATTTCGTGGTTAACATATAAGGTTAACATTAAATAATTTATAAGGTTTAATATTAAAGAAAAACCAACGTGTCACTCAAAAAACCACTACAACTACAAAACAAAGATAAAATACACATGCTTCTACGTGGCCTCTAGTGAGCAACGTTCAAATTAAACACTACACTGTACTGACACTCTACGTGGCCTCTAGTGACAAATACTCGAACTAGACAAGACATATCTCTATCTCTATTTTCTCTGTCTGGTCAGCCGAAATCAAAACATTCAGTGAGGAGGGATAGGGAATGTTTTGTTTAGTTATATTTGGTCGTTGGGCTGCATTACACTTCAATTTATCGGTACGTGTAAAACAGAAAAAACTATCGATTTATTTACGAAAATAAATTTCTGTCTCATAATTCATCAAAGTTTCTCTCGTGCTGGGGCTAGCCAAGGTATAGCTGGGGTTGTGACGTCACGGGATGGCAAATTGCAAAATTCTTATACATTTTTTTCCCGTTCTAGAAATTTTTATGCAAAATAAAAAATATGGGTCTATACTCTGTTCCATTTAAGCCATTAGTAGATGGAGCTGGCAACAGCGCAAACTTGAAGTAGCCGAAATTACATTGGGTAAACTTGTCTCTAATTTCAGCCAATCAGAGAGGTCAAAACTATTTCCTATGCTCTGCAATATGAATGGCTTAAATGGAACAAGGTATAATATATATATATATATATATATATATATATATATATATATATATATATATATATATAAATCGTGGAAAACCTTAATGGGGCATTCTATAGATGTTTATAAATATATTTTTTAAGTTCGACCCCAACTTTATAATTTAAATTACGTAAATCTAAAATATAGTTATTTTTTATATAAGACGATAAAATTGTATATATTATCGATGAGTTGAAAGTTTAATTTAAGAGCGATTATCTACCCTGGCTGTTAAAATGCTACTTAATCTATCCTCGCGGTTAAAGTGCTACTTTATCTACTATTATGAGTAGATAAAAGCACACTTTAAGATCAGCTATAGAAAAAAATAATAAATTAGTCATTTGTTCTTATTTTTTTAATCACCCTGTATAAATTATTTGAAATAGCCTTTAAAGATAATATTAAAAGCTTCATTATAAACATAAGTAAATAACAAACAAATAAAAGTGAGATAATTATTGATTATTGCACTCTTATTTAAAAAAATGTACATACCACTGTAACTCCGAAGATTATAACGAATAACAAGGAAGCTAGTCCTATAACAATAACAGCTATAGCCCATTGTGGTAATAATACATTGTCATCGGCGTATCCTACGGTGGGTGCTATATTCTTCGGTAAAACTAGAAAGAAAAATTTATATTATTAAAAATAGAAATAGAACAGGAGGACTGTCAAAGTTAGTTCTTATTATTATAATTCTTAACCAGTCCAAAATTTTATACTACTGGTAAATTGAGACAAATACTTACCTATGAAATCTGTGTAAGTCGGATCAACAACGTAGGGGCCTAGCGCAAGTTTTGTAGTGTTTCTATCTCTGATACTCTCTGATTTTCCAAAAGATCTTGCTGAGGCAGCAGGAGCTGCATTCAGAGCTTCGTTGAATAAAGATTTCAGTTCTATTGTGTTAACTTTTCTACCGAGGTCGGTTAATTCTACAGTGTAATCTACCAGTACACTTCCAGGGCTGCAAGAAAAAATTAATTAGATTTTTGTCGCAAAATATTTATGTTATGTTTTATACAAACCTGAATTCATCAACACGGATTTTCTTGTACCACTTACTCAAAATGGCAGATTTGCTATAAGCCTTTTCAAGCTGTAAAAGAGACGAAATATTAATTAAAAATAATATTTTCTATAAACATTCTAATATGAAAGAAGGGAATAATTAAGATTCCAAAAAAATAAAAATAAAAACTGTTTCAATATTGTAATTAGAGAAAATTATTAATTTTTGATCTTTACAATGCGGTAGAGTAGTGTGACATCAGAGCATAGCGCGAAATATGAAGCAATGTCCTAAGCAAAAACCACACTTTCAAAGTAGACTCTATTGACAGAACACGTAACTGTCATATTATTGTTATTATGAATAAGTTAACTTTAAGATATTAATAACATTAAATTATAAACATTTTTCTATTACTTCGTAATATAATATATACACATTAACAAATAACAAAGGCATTATTTGAAACTACAGAGTATCAAGTTTGCGCAGCTTCAAATGTATCCGACTGAGATTATGTTTGTTGATGTTTTTGAGCGTTTTCAAATCAGTTCTTTTCAGAACTTTGATTTCTTCTTTTTAAGTTTAAGGTACATAAATAACTGTCTCTCCACATTAATATATTAATAATATGTCGTGTACTGGTACTGTAATCTAAAAATGTTTCGCTTGTTTTTCAAACGGGCTCTTCCGGCCGCTTTACACGATGTTTCACGAACATGTTCGAAATTGAACGAACATGTAGTTTGATGCAAAGTGTTTTAAAAATTGAATAGAATAATTGTCATTACAAATTAGGATATATGTTTTGTTTAATTGAAAAGGTAATATTCAAACTTAACATGACAGCTTAAATAGCTAACTATTCTTTATTAAGATATTGGCATCGAAATGAACTGTTTAAAATTCTAGTTCTTATTTGCTGTTGCAATAAGGTTCACTTTGAAAGACATGATTACCGGTAGGACGTAGTTTAAATGAAGCGCGCCACATATGACGTAATTACTGAACTATCCTATACTGACGACTAAAATTATTCAACGTTGTTTCTAATTCTTGCCCGTTTTAATTATTGTTTAATCCAGTGTACGTTAATTTATTTGTTGTTTTTATCTTATTCATTTATTTATACTTTTATTTATTTTTAACGAAAATATTTTATTCAAAATTTTAAAATGTGTTTGTGTCTACACCATTTTTACTTCTATGTACGAAGTAAAGGAAGTATTGTAATCGTGAAAAATTTCGGTTTTGAGATTTCAACGGAAATATCCATTTTGACCATCCCTGAATCCATTCTGACTAATTTCGTCGTGACGTCTGTACGTACGTACGTGCGTATGTATCTCGCATAACTCAAAAACGGTAAGCCGTAGAAAGTTGAAATTTTGTATTTACGACTTCTATAACATCTAGTTGTGCACCTCCCTTTTTGATCATTACATAATTTCCAGAAATGGTACTTTATTTGAAGCCTATAATAGATTTTAATGAAGAACTATATTAAAATATAATCCAAAACTTTTCAAATTTCGTAAATAAGACTTTTATATCAATTGGAATAACATAGCAGATTTTGGTTAAAACAGGCTAACCTGAAGTTGTTAACAGTTTTTCTTGAATAAAATGGTTTCATTTTGGTTTTAGAAATAAATGCTTCTAATAAGAGTTTTAGAGAATTAAATTCTGCGTCTAGCACAGCAAGTATTATTAAATTAGTCCTTTGTATAAGCGAGATATGTAAATTTAAAACTTATATACTTTTTGATTTTTGTAATGAAGCTTGCTATGGATTAGGACAAAAAATAACAAAAAAATAAAAATAGATGCTAATGTCAAATTACGTCAAATACGTGAAATTTTATACTTGGGTCTATACTTCATCTTTATATTGATCTTTCGTACAAAGAAGTCGTGTGGTGTCCACATCAGATTTTTTGATTTTGAATAGCCATAAAGATGGTGATTGTGTGACCGAAATGGTATAATTCAATAAAGTGTTTGATTGAAGTTCCGAGTAATTTCTTCCACTATTAGGCACTCCAAAAACAGTCGATCATTGTTGCCATAATATTTTTTTTAAAGTCGATTCCCTAGCATACTGTTTTAAATTGAATTTTTTACTCATTTTGGTCAGTACTATATGCCCTTAATTTTTTTACCTTTTGTTTAACACCCTGTATAAATAAATAAATTTCTTTCCTTACTTGAGTTTGTACTTCATTCGCCAGAATTTGCCATTCCTTCGTGTTATGATCCAACAATTCAGGTACCCAGGAAGCACCACCCACCAGCTTGATGGTGCCGGCCAGGTCGCATTCTCCGCTGCAGATACCTGGAGTCGTGGGTGCCGGTGTCGTAGTGGTTGTGGTAGTCGTCGTCGTGGAGGTAGACACTATGGGTTCTTCACTCGTGCTGGAAGCCGAGGTAGCAATGCGAGCCGCTTCGAGGAGTTTCTCGATGGAGATCGGTGTCGTGGAGGGGGTTGGCCACCCGGTGAATTCGGTTGTTGCCCTAGGAGGGGAGAATTTAAATAATAGTAATTTACATTGCAGGACTGTTACTCAGAACTTTACGGGCGTGCACAGTATCTAATGAGCGAGCGAAGCGAGCTTGCTTTCCGTGCAAGAGCGTAAATTTCGGGGAACGGTTGAGCATTGTACAATGTTTTATGATATACTGTAACGTAAATAATTTGAAAATAAAATAATTATTGGATCGTACAGCACAATACATTAAACTATTTGATCGAAATTGTCTTTGAAAACGTTTGGCGAAATAATGAATAAATAAATCTGTTTATATATTGCTATGGTAATTTTCTTACGAGTTAAGGTGCATACACAAATGAAAATTAGGTTCAGATTTATGGTTTATACTTTAGATTTAAAGACTTTGACCGCATATTATGTAATGACTCCATTCACACTTCAGAATTTAGGGTCTCTAAATCCAAATCATAAAGCTAAACATTGCAAGGTCCAAACTTTAGGTTTATGATTTACTTTGACGTCACAAACTTCAACAATGAGAACGAGTCTGAAATGATATAGACATATACCCATCTTTATTTATTATCCACTTGGAGGTAGATGTGGGCGCGGGCCGTGATTTTGTCGGGTCACGACGTGACCCGCGTGATCGTGAATATAATTTTAATTTTGCGTCGTGATTGGACGTGAGCGTGAGGCACTAAAAAATTATCGTGCGTGTACAGGCGTGATTGAAATTTAATCGAACGTGAGTACAAGTTTTCTTCAATTTTTTATTTAAAAAATTGTCAATTTCCATCTTTTACTTTACATTCTTGTTATTATTATGTCCAAATATGTCATCAACAGCATTTTTTTGCATAAAAATAGTGTTATTATTGTACCCAAAATTGTATACACAGTTGCTCCGATTTCACTAAAGATATACAAATCTTTAAGCCCGTTTGACACGATCATAATTTTGTTAACATATTTGTTACCAAATTTATAATGATATTTATGATGGAATAGAACAACCTATTTGTCCATAAACATTCGTTTCCAATGAATCCAATCTGTTACCTAACTTATTACCAATTTGTTAACAAATTTGATAACACCTTATGACTGTGTTAAACAGGCTTAAATGTACATAGAAACAATTACGTGACACGAACGTGACCCGTCGGACGTGATCGGGCGTGAGTACCAAAATAAAATCGTGAGCGTAAGTGATCGTGAACCAAACATAAAAAGTCGTGCGTGATTGGTCGTGATTACATTTTTAGTTCCGTGAGCGTGCGTGATCGTGAACAAAAAGTTACTCACGCGCCCACCTCTACTTGGAGGATTCGGCTTTTTAAACAAATGCGAGAAGTACATGGAGAATGTCATAATTTAATTGCTAAAATATAACCAATAATGCCAAGCGAATGACAGTTTCACGGTGCACAGGTGTCTTGTTGAGTACTGCTTTACCGATATTTTAATCATGTTTTTGAAGCATTTACATATCAAAACTAATTTTCAGGTAATTTATACTTACATTTATGAATGAATTACTTGAACCTAAACAAAAACCATAAACCTAATTTTCATTTGTGAATGCACCTTAAGCCCGTAAAAACTTTCTTTACCACTAGTGACAGATTTCTGTAATAAGACATTTACGATTCAGTATATTGTAATATATTAAAACATAGGTATGTGATTTTGCTGATATTATTTATTGAAATTTAACATTTCTTACCTTGATGGCCATCCCTTCTGTATAGACGGCGCCGTCATAGCAGATCCACCGCCACCATCTTGGTTATGTTGCCTGGGCGTCGTGATCCTACTAATCGGCTTCCTTCCTCCAGGTCTTGTTGGAAACACCACTTTAGACCCTCCAGAAGATGCCGTTGTGCTCGCCACAGTACTGCTAGGTTGTCGGCTCGTACTTGCCTCTTGCGTTGCTTCTGTTCTCGGTTTAAGAGTAGGAATTTTTCCTTTGTAACCTGGAGGTAGGAAAGCGCTAATATCAACGGGGACTGCTTCGGCGAGGAGACCAGCAACACCTTTCGGTTTTTCGGTTTTGTTTTCGGGTTTCGAGTCGTTTTGGGATGTTTTCGGGGCCTTATAACCAGGGGGTAAGAATGATGAGATGTCAACGGGTTGGGCTTTTGCTAATAGGTTTGAAGTTGTGTTTTTGGGTTTATCTTCTTTTGGTGGTTTATAACCAGGTGGTAAAAATGAACTTATGTCAATTGGTTGAGCTTTGGTTAAAAGGCCTGTAATGTTTTTAGTTGTTGGTTTTTCGGTGGTCGTTAGTTTGAAACCGGGTGGTAAGAACGCGCTTATATCGGCCGGTTCTGCATTGGCGAATAATTTTTCAATAATTTTGGTTTTTTCAGTCGTGCTTTCTTCTTTTGGAGTACTAGTATCTATTTTATTTTTGGGTTTGTTGTTATTAGCAGCTTGACTTCTAACTTTACCCAAAAAGTCTTCCAAAGTCTTGACCGGGTCTTTCGGTAAATCACTTTCCTTTGGTACTTTGTAAGAGTTAACATCATCTTGAACCTTTTCCTTCACTTCTGTTGATCTAACTGGTTCATCTCCTTGAGGCAATTCCAAATCGAAAGCAGCTTCAGTTGTAGTAGTAGTTGTTCTCGAGTTTTGGTATTTAGGTTTAAATCCAGGAGGTAAAAGACCTGACAAATCATCTTGTTTAATATTTTCAAATACTGGTGGTCTTTTTCTAGCTCTCTCTGTTGTTGATGGTCTCAAATTTGGTGAGAATTTACGGATGATAACCGGTACGGGTGTTGTAGTTGGTCTTTGTGTTGTTGTGGTAGTTGTAGTTGTTGTAGGTGTTGTTGTGGGTGGCATAGTAGTTGGTACTTGTTCTGTAATGACTGAAATTGCGTTTCTGAAACCTCCTGATAAGAAACCACTGGATAATTCAGATTGTACGCGGTCTAATTTGTCGCTTATACTTTCAGTAGACGAAATAGATTTGTCCTTGACGGGTCTTTCAGAAGTATTATCTTGCTCTGTGTTTTCAGTAATGTCATCGGTATAATCTTGAGATTGTTCATTCAATAATTTGGCTCTCTTGTCATCAGTATTGATAGGGAGGGGTATATATCTAGCTCCTGAAACGCTTCTACTAGTTTGAACTGAAGCAACTACCATCCAACTTTCAGAAGAAGTATCGTTTGATGTGTCAGGACTACTCATTTGTTCTGTAACTTGAGGCTGTGGAGTAGGTACAGAAACAGTACCATTAATAACAGATTTTGTTGTAACAACTGATACTACTTGTTCTCCTATAAGGACAGGTTCTTCTATTTTCGGCATTTCTGCAGTCGGATATTGTTCTGTTGTTATAGTTGTATCAGGAACAGTAGGCTCAGGAGTAGAAAGAGTAGTGTATTTATCAATTTCTTCGCTGTTGCTATCAATAAGACCGCTGTCGACAAAATGATTAAAGTTATCACCTTCTACTATTCGAGCTGGTTTAACAGTTACAACATCAAAGTTTGGAATTGAAGCTGTTGACAAATTTTCAGTTGTACTTGTTTCACTTGAAGTAGAACTATCAGTTACTGTTTCTACAGTTGTTTTAACGTCTTCATTTTTAATTTGACCAACAATAGTTGTTCTAGAATCTTCTGTTACTGTAGGGAAATGTGTACTAGGCTCATCATCATAATATTCATATTCAGTAGAGTCGTCTTTATCTTTTTCAGATGTTGCTTGATCAGTTGGTTTAACATCATCAGTTGTAGAACCATCGGTAGAAGCCTGTGTTGTTTCTTGGGAATATTCTACAGTTTCAACTTCTTTTGTTTCAGTACTAGTGTTGTCATCTTCTTGTGTTGTACTGAATTCAGTATTTTCAGTTTCAGTTGGTAATGTTGATGTCTCTTCCGGTTCAGTTGTTGGCAAAGATGTTGTTACAATTGACTGAATAACTTCCACGTCGTCATCGTGTTCGAAATGTTCTCCTTGGTTGTCGATAGGATCTTCTAGAAGTGATTCCAAATCGAAGTTGTTCTCTGTTGTTGATGTAGTTGTTGTTCGTTTAGGAGCAAATGGAATTTTGTTTGATTTTAAATGGAAAGCCAATGGTTTACTTGGTGCTTTCGTAGTGGGTTGGAATCTATTTCTTCGTTCAGGGGCATTCGTAGGAGCAAGTGTTGATGTTGGTTTTGGACTGAAATTGTGTCTTGTAGTTGGCAAAACATCTCCATTGTTGTTAACCCAGAAACTGTTCGTTTGCGATTTTTGTTTGCCACCTCTTCCCGACGGAGGTATTGGTCGGAAACGACTAGATATATTACTGTTTGAATTTGATTGTACTGAATTTGAAATCTGACGGTCAACACTAGTCAATTGAGGTCTGCTTCTTCTGGATTCTTCCCTGCTGTGGTTTTCTTTGTCAAAAAATTCTTCTAAATGTTGATCAACAGTGTCTGATAATTCTCTAAACGGTTTGTTACTAGTTCTTGGTTTGGTAGGTCTTGATACTCCAATAGGAACATTTTGCGGTCGTCTCCATTTATCACTCCCTTGAGAAAATTGATCAACCAAGCTAGACGAATGAAACTGATAATCTTTTGACGGTTTTAACCCCGGAATATCTGGATTAAAATCTGGGTGCAAGTCCGGACTTTGTAAAGTTATCTGTCCCAAAAATGTTTCAGTTTGAGATGGATCATGATTTCTCGAACTTGTCAGGTAGTGCGAATGGGGTTGTTTTGTTTTAGGCTTCGGTGCAGGTTGGAACGGCTGCGGTCGTGGGACTTGCTGGTTCACCCTCGAAGAGGTGTCGTCATCATATAGGTAGGTGTCCTGGTTAGACTTAGAAGGCAACTGGAATGGTACGGGGTGCTGGACGGCAGGTTGAGCGAATCTGGAGTACTGGTACTGGGGCAGCGTTTGCGCCAGATGGGGAGGGAGATCTGATGTCTGTAAGTCTCCCTCGAAGAGTTCAGGTTGGTTGAACCCGTGGGAGTTCTGACGATAGTTCGTCACTTGGGGCTGGTAGTAACCGTTGTCTGGAGACTGGTAGGTTGGCACGAAGCGACTTTGTGGCTGGTTCGCGAAGTAGAACCTCTGATCTGGAAAGAAAAAAATATATTAAAATGTGGTCGTTTTAGTAGAAATAAAGATTTTTTCTGGATATTAAACAAGGGAATAACGATTCGAGTTTTGCGAGCGTAAGTTTTGTGCGTTAGATTAGGTTATATTACGAGCAATATGAAAATGTACAAATATTAAGAAAAACGGCAAATAAAATCTCACAACATTTACAACATTGCCAGGCATGGGCATACCAAAGAATTATAAATGGAACAAAATTGACCCCTATGGTGCACTCTCCGCGCCAGCAATGAGTTCCCGTGAGATGGCGCCTGCTAAGCGCCCGCACGGTGCAAATCATAGACAAAGTAACAAAATAAGACCTCTCAAAAGATAGAGTAAAAAGGGAACAACGTTTAGTGCGCAGCCCAGTTGCGCATAGCGCTGCTACAAGCAAGAACTACAAAGAATGTTAGGTTAAGATCACATAATCACAGGCCGTTACAATGAACTCATATCTGTCAACTGGGATTAAATATTTATCGAAATATGTTTTTTTGTTAAAAGTACTACCTACTACGACAGAAGGTAAGTGATTTTGAAAATTATTCTTGATCTAAATTTATGTTTTACTATTTTTAGTTCAACTACTAGAGCAGTTGTTTAAATAATATGAAAAAATATGAACATTTCATTAGAATGACGTAGTTATTATAGTTTATATGATGCAATGGTAAGTTTGATCTGGGAATTTCTTCTTCGTATTTGTCTATATTAAGATATTTTGTTTTAGTGAAAGTACCTGAGTAGGCATAAAAAAATAAGAAATGTATATTTACTTCGCATGAAGAAAAGGATTGGACATGTAGGCTGTGCATTATTTGATAACCACGTTGATAACTGTATTCTAGTCACTCTAGTCATAACAAATTAAAAGTGTACTGCGTTTCTAATTATGCTAAAAAATGCCATCAGTTGGGGTTTATAAGTATAGGTGTGTAGCACGTAATTGTATTAATATTTTTTATCATCCAATTTATGACGACAATTACAAAAACAAAATTTTTTTTCAATTTCTCTCAGATATAGTGCGAAGAAAAAAATGGTTCGATATTATGAAACTAGAATTTCGGTCAAGTAGATCCTATTTATGCAAGGATCATTTTAAATCTACTTCTTTTATAGACACTGACAAAAAAAGATTAACTAAATTTGCCCTTCCATTTTTCACATAAAATTTATCAAAAAAACCAAAAATTATTAGTAATATTCTCATAAGACCAGCTAATGTTACTGTACCTAATTTATTGCCAGTGTTAAATGAAACAAAAAGAAAAAGTCCCTCCTCGGAGTATTTGCAATGCACACCGAAAAAACAAAAACAATGTAGTATTACTCGTAGAGCCACAGCACACTTTTAATTTGTTTAAAGAGTATGACAATAAACAAAGACTGACATGACAATAAACAAAGACTGACATATGTAAACAATAATACCATTTATTTTCTCGCAAAAGTTCACGATGTAACTATTTACGTACTGAAAAATTATGGATATGTTTATAATATTTCCAAACAGTTAAAGTTACTTCTTTTAAAACATGTGGATTTCTCCTGGTTCACTTGTCCGTTGCACTTTCAATCAGTACAAACTAATTTATTAAACATAAGTGTGCTAATAATTATAAAATAGTATATTATGATATAAGTGTATAAGCCGGCCATTAAAGCACGCGTGACAAGTTTAAAAGCGCGACGCGAAGCGGAGCGCTTTTAAAGGCACGAGTGCTTTAATGGCTCTTATACACATGTATCATACGCTATTTTTTATTATACCTGCACAATATGTTGGAAAAAAGAATCTAAAATTTTGATTTTGCCGTTTTATAATTGTTTATGATATATGACATAACATCGTTTACACGGAGATTGTTTAGCATTTGTTGTTTACGTTACTATGCGAATTTAGACGGAAAACAAGGATAAAATGGAGAAGCACTCATCTAGTATACAAGAATTGGCTGAACAAGCTGAATTAAGATTGGTCCCTAACAAGTCAAAGGAAGCCTATTTTAAAGAGTATGAAAAATTAATGAAGTGGATGGAGAGCAAGAATTCGAAAACAGTCATTGAATCAGTAATGCTTGCCTACATGATGGAAATGGTAATATTCCGCAAGTATAATTACTTACTTGATTTTTTGACTAAATGTTTTATATTTCATCACAGTCTAGTATGTATAAATCTTCCTCTCTCTGGTGCATGCATTCAAAACTTCAAACAATGCTAAGGATCAAAAATGGAATAGATTTACTATCCTTTCATAAGCTACATGCCTTTATGAAAGGACTAAATAAAGGATATGAAGCTAAGAAATCATACGTTTTTACAGAAGAAGATTTACGTAAATTTTTCCTAGAGGCCCCTGATGTTACTTTTTTATTTTTGAAAGTACTTAGTTTGTCAGCACAGTTTTGAGAAATATATAATAACAATTTTATTTTCAAGGTTGTCGCTATTTGTGGTGTATTCGGTTCTTGCAGAAGATACGAATTGTGTAATTTACGTATGTCAGATATTAAAAGAGAGGGTTCCGTTCTAATAATTAATATTCGTCCTTCAAAAACTGAAAAAGGTCGAAAATTTGTTATTATTGACGATTCCAGTATTCCTTATGTTCATTTATTTGATAAATACCTTTTATTACGCCCGGACAATGTAACAACAGATAGAGTCTTTTTGAAGTATTCAAATGGAAAATGTGTTAGACAAGTTGTTGGAATTAACAGCTTCGGAAAATGTCCTTCTCGCGTAGCACGTTTCTTGAATCTTCCGGACGCTGAGAAATATACTGGCCATGCTTTCAGGCGGACATCTGCTACGATCATGGCGAATAGCGGAATGACCGTAGATGAGCTTAAACGTCAAGTGGGCTGGAAGTCCTCTACGGTTGCGGCTGGTTACATTGAAGAGTCCACCGTAAATAAAATAAAAGTGTCACAACGTATAGCCGAAGTTGTGAATGGAAATAGAACCAGTGTTGCGTCTAATTCGTCAATAAAAACTACGAATATGCAAACAGTAAATGTTGCGAATGTACAAACACTAAATGAAAACAATGAACTTCAACTGCCGAATATAAAAATATCTAATAACACAAATTGTACTTTCAATTTTTATTTAAAAGAGTATTAAATACCATAAATAAAAAACTTACAAACATATTTCTATGCTGTCTATAACTCCATATGTAAAATGATGTACTGTTAGCGAAATACCAAAGAACTTTCTGCTAGTGACTTCCTATTCTTCATCGTATACTTTCCCCATTAATAAATCCCAAAATTGTTCATTTGGGCGATGGAATATTTCTTGTATTGTCTTGTTCTCATTCTCATATGTCCCGTAGCCATTGTTGAGTGATTCTGGCAAAGAGGCACGATGCTAAATCAGGCCAAAATAGAACGTGGTTTCCTATGTTACCAATAAATGAATAATTATTCCAATTTATGAAGACAATTTCCTTTGTAGGTGTTATACATGATTAATTATATTCTAACCTACAAACAGTGGCTTCACGCCTGGTGAATTTTGTTCAAAAATATTGCGCATGTGCCAAGCATATGATGTGAAATGTGTTACATTTTAATAGTGTACAAATGGTGGAATAGAAAATATATTATTTAAAATTCATCACACATTTATATGAATAATTGAAGTAAATCAGTAGGTATTGCTTATTTTCATTGACAATTATAAATAAACAAATTGTTAACGTTTGTTGTTGCTTAGCGACTTTAAAGCACGGCGTGTTTTAATCTTGAGATTAAGCACGCTTTTTAGTACGATGATCAGTGATTATGATGCAGGTATAATAAAAAAATATTTAGATGATATTTACCGTAATTTTCAGTATGATAATAGGTGTAAAAACAGAAATAAAAAAATTGAAAAATTAAAGAACTTGTGATTTAACTTTTGAACTAAAGATTTGTGTCTAGTGTCTATTGAGTTTTTAAGAATATACGTTATTTTCTGTAATTTATTTCATGTATTTTTTGCTATATAGTTTTATGTCATAAAAACATTGCATCCATTGCATTTATTTTTGTTTCCACGGTTTTTATTTGCTGTTTCTAAACCATCTTATAATCTAATTTTTAACATCACGGTTGTATTCTTTATAATGAAACTGTTTGTAAAAATTATTACTACAGAGTATTTATTTGTAGAAGATATATACTTTTTATAATTACATTAATATAGATTTTTAGAAGTAACTGTGTATTCATGTTTTCCGCCATTTTTTGAAATGTCGTATAGTTCTCCCAGATTCTTAGTTGTAGCGCTATGCGCAACTGGGCTGCGTATTAAACGTAGTTCTCTTTTTACTCTATATTTTGAGTAGTCTTATTTTGTTACTTTGTCTATGGGTGCAAATATTTCATCATTATCGATATCTGTGTACAAAGCGGATTGGCAGACCCAGCAATGGGTAATAAGCCGTGATGATTTATTTATATAATTAAAATACTGTACATATAATAGAAATAATGAATATACTAATAGTAAGAATGAAATAAATATACAAATTTGGTTCGTGATCGGATACGTTCTCTCGTTGAACGAAGTATAGAAACGAGTGTTCCGAGTGTTCTCTGTGTAGATTATGTCACACGCGCCGTCAATTTTCTCGAGCCTCATTTATTAAAATTTTAATAATATTTTTCTGGCGTATTAGTAACTTTTCGGCTTTGCATTAATGATTCGAGTATAGACAAATGCGTGCTACGGTATATGTAGCTGTAACCTTAACCTTAGCATTATGCCCTACAACAGGGGTCGGCAAACTTTTTTTGGAAAGGGCTAATTATAAAAATTTTAAAGATCTGGGGGCCAGACATGTTAGAATATATATTTTACTGTCCTAACGATGAATCTAAAAAAAAATTATTACTATAAATTTTTTATTCGCAAAATATTTGCAATTACAAAATATGTATTAATAATAACATGTATGTATAATATACGATATATATATATATATATATATATATATATATATATATATATATATATATATATATATATATATATATATATATATATATATATATTTTGTACCTATACTCGTACAATGGTAACTATAAATTGCACAGTTTCATTTATTAATTGTCGGACCCCGAGAGTGTCCGGGGGCCCAGGAGTGTCCGGGCTCTTTTTTACTTAAAAAACAGCTTATGTTTCAAGACTTTAAGAGCAACTTTTTATAAATATAAAAAGAGTGTAATATTATTTGAAAATTAAAAAGTACAAAAAATAACTGCAAATAAATGTATTGAATGAGATTGTTAATTCCATAGTATGTACATTCAAATTATTTAATGTTTTTTTGTCCGGACAGTTCCCAGCCCGGACATTTTTTGCCCCGACACTCTCGGGGTCCGACATTAATTAACACGTGTAGTGAATAGCGACGAAGGTAGCGCCACTTGCGATCATCTCTCACAACTTTTCAACTCGACTATTGGCCATTGCGTTAAAGCGCATAATTTAATTTAATTTTAATTATTTAACCTAAAATAACAATATTAATCCGCGGGCCGGATAAAAATAGATGGCGGGCCGGATTTGGCCCGCGGGCCGTAGTTTGCCGACCCCTGCCCTACAATACGCCAATTTCTAAGTTCTTAAGTCATAATGTTAATGCCGACCAATCAGAAACTTCTCGCTGGAGATATTCATCTCTTTGAATTTGACGTTTTAAAAAATTCTATTAAATTTAAGTAAACATGTCCCTCCTGCTCTCGCCGCTGAAATATAGGTCGGACTCCCCAGCGCCTTTTCTTTCGTTTCTTAAATTTATTTGCCAAAGCAATTATACTTATAAAAATTGTTGAAAATACGACAACGTCTGTATTACTATCCATATCTATATTTTATATGTCCTTGTATGTCAACATGAATGACGTGTCGCTGTTAGGAAAAATTACATTACCGGTCTACTCTTATTGTAATGTAAAGTTTAATGCAAAGTCGTAATGCTGATGCTAAGGTAAAGTCCTAAGTTTACAGCTTACATGAACCAACCTTTAGTCGGAAACTATAAGGTGTGCATACTATTTTATTCACAATCAATATTATTACCTAACATTAATTTTATTAATGGACCTTTTCAATTTAACGGCTATCTCTTTCTATCGTTGCAAATATTAAGAAAATGGCGCGAACAACTGCCAGTTGGGCTGTCAAACGAAACGTCAAAAATATTGCAGTCATTAAAATACCTGTATTCTCAGTGAAAATTTGCATCGTTAGACATTTTAACTTCAATAAAAGCTTTCTAACTTATTTCGATAAGATTTTTTAAAGTTATCAGAGATATTCTCACATTTTACGTCTGATTTTTTTAGAAACAAACGGCATAGATCTCAGTTGTTCTTACTATGCGCAGATCTCCATTGCGCATATCTTCTATCTCTTTAAATTGAAAAGGTCCATTGTAAACTGGAAACTCATATATTACTATTGGCGATTGAAATGTCCTATAGAGGCGTTGCGTTCATTTAAGATGGCCGACTTAGTTGTTAATTGGTTCGCAAAGTTTATCGCTAGGTGGCTACGGGTTAATTTCGACTAGGTATAGTGCCATACGATAAATATAATAATTTGTTTTTACAAAAACTCTTAAATGGCTTATATTACAAAATGAAAGTTGAGATATGTCAAACTGTATAGCAGTAAAAAATGACAATGACATAAATTGAATGAATAAGTAATATATAATTAAAATAGTCTTATTTACGATTCAAATACATATATAACTATTAAAATCTATTACGAAATCTGTTTTTAAACAATAAAATATCCCGATATGTTCCATTAATATTGTAGGTGTGTTAATGCAAGGTTAACCTTTCCTATTATTACAAATACAAACTTTATGCTTCATAAACCCGCTATAAATCTTTATAACATATCTAGATCACATAAACTCTTTCCACCAGTTTCATAATTCGCTATAACGTCTTATATCAGACATTAAAAGACGCCGAATCAACACGTCGCGTCGTAAAACTTTACTACATCGGGCCGTGTTTCGATGACGGCAGGAGACCGATCAGGTTTTCGTCTCACGCACCGAGACACGGGTAATGCACTATCTTTACGTGCTGCTGGAATCAGACGCACGACTTCAAGACAGAATTGGAGTCACGAAGAGTAATAAAAATTATCTTCGGGACGGGACCTACTGGGTTGATCATTTAGAGGCTATAAAATCGGAGTTATGTTTGAAAGTGCTTAAATTTAGCGAAGAAAGAAGAAACCGAACAAATTTTAGTGATGTAGTCACATTGAAGAAAATAATGAAATTAAAAGATATTTAGCAATAATGAGGTCCTACAATATTTCTTTGTATGCAACTTTATCTAGATTGAAAGTAATACCTATGTAGTTCTAAAAAGTCTTAATTGTTATTCTTTACGCTCTCATATTTTTTTCTCAATATTGTATGACGTAGATGTTAAGCTTATTTTGTTCTCTATCAGTGGGGTTCACTATTAATTGGAGTTACATAAACGTCTTGTACCGAGTGATTATTAAAATTATAAGTGCCACCATTAAAAAAAAAAATTGGATTCCACGAGCATTCACCATTTTTCCGCTGTAAATGGTTGCTAATACAAGAATTCATTATAAGGTGTCAGATTATGAAAGCAAAATTAATTTGTGGTGACACATTGGTATCGCTTGGCCCCCAGCTTTGAAATTTGTCCAATACGGCTGTGTGACACCAATGTGCCACCTCACCATTTCATGTCTGTATATGGTCATATTGTCCAATACGGTCGTGTGAAACCAACGCGACATCTCCCCATGTCTGTGTGACAAGGCGAGGGTAAGAGGACTAACAGATAAATAACTTTTTATAAACTTTTCTAAATTTTAGTTTCAATAACCATATTTTCACTCTGTTTATCTATTTAAGTATTATGATAATCACGACATTTATTTGTTGATCAATAGGTTTAGAAATTATTGTGTATACGTGCGTGACTTTGAATGCGCTAGCCTATGCACCCCGTACCCCTAAGATAATCCTGTCCTGAAGATAGCGCTATGTTTTAGGACAGTCGATATTAGTTAGTCATGGAGTAAACATGTAAGAGTCGAGATTAGTTCGTCACGTCGGGAAGACGTTTCCTGGTTTTGAACATGTAGTGTTTTAGTTTTGGGCGCGTGCAGAACGCCCGCCCGCTGGGTTACGGAATGTAACATATTAGTAATGGCTTAGTTATGTTAAGATTAGTTTAATTGTTAATAAAGTTAGTTATTAAATTACAAGTAGTGTCCATGTCCGTAAGTCCCCTGCCGTAAATCCGCAGTGTTCATCAGTGTAAAGTGTAGTTAGTGTATGTGTGTTCTTCCTTCTCACGAAGTCGTGGCCGCCAACCATCCGAGGCGTCCACCAGTCAGTAGTATTGCCATCAGCTTAGGAGACCCCCTCGTGTTACATCTGAACCATGTTCATAACTTCAACAGTAATATTTCACTGAATGTATTTTATATATTATAGTTATTTATGATATGTGTTAAAAGTGACATTTTATTTTGTGCGAAGGAAGTTTGGAACACAACGTGAAGCGGAGTGATCCAAACCTTCAAACAAAATAAAATCACTTTTAACATGTATATCATAGACTATTTTTTCTACAAACACTATTTTTTAATTTAAATTTGTATTTCTAATAATTTTTTGACATTCACTTTTAACACTAGTGTCAAAAGTAACAATGATCTGTCAGTTTTAACACTGGTGTCATAAAATGACATTTTTAACGCTGAAAACAAACATTAAAAAGCCTACTTTTAATAGATTTGTAGAAAATAGTTATTTACGATATAAGTATTAAAAGTGACATTTTATTTTGTGAGAAGGAAGTTTGGAACGCGACGCGAAGCGGAGTGATCCAACACTCCGTACAAAATAAAATCACTTTTAACACGTATGTATATTATACACTATATTTTCTACAAACACATTTATTTCTTTTAAATTTGTTTTTGTAAAAAAAATTGACATATGTCATATTTGTTGATTTGTTGTTCCATTCGTCATTACCAAGGTAATTTACTTTTAACACTAGAATTAAAATATCACATTTTTAATTGAAGTAGGCCGTGTTAAAAATTCAATTTTTAATAGTGTTTATAGAAAAAATAAATTTTTCACAAAATGTGAACAAATATACTCCTAAAATTACTATTTGTATAGCCCTGAATTTATGGCCGCGTGATGTCACATTGGTCTCACAAAATCGGTAGGCCAAACATGGTTTCTGACACGTCAGGCCGCACTCTACCCTCTAATCGCCATAAATTAGGAGGTAAATTACTAGACGAAGCAGCAAATACGGTGGATCGAGATTTATCAGATCATTTAAAAAATTAAAATTGTTCCTTAACTTCATTAGACGGGTGGTCAAGTATCAGAAATGATCCAATAATTGCCACCAGTATCCATCTTTATGAACTTATGAACAATTCTTTAATCAATTCTTTAACATGCTTAAATTTTTATAAAACTGGGTTTCTTAACGGGTTTTTTCAAGTGGGTTTTTTCATAATATCCCTGGTTTCAATGCTGTATTCGAAACCAGTACGGCACCACGCAGCCGAACATGTAATTTGTCAATGTGAGTTTACAGGTCTCACGCGGCCCGAACGGTCAAAATAGTGTGAGACCACCTTGGCACCACATGGCACTTAAAGTGTTAAAAAACGAATCTTGTTTGAAATTCGATAACTTCGAAGTTCATTGGGATATCGATTTAAAATTTTCATCTCTTACAGACAGAGGGGGTTGAAAAGCATTCCTGGCAAATTTCAAACATTTATATAGAAAAACAAATGAATAACGATTTTCTAAATTTGCCATTCAAAGCTACTAAAGTCATAGACTCCTCCGAGTTTTTTGTTTGAATACACTGCATTACAAGTTAATAATTTAATAATCAGCTTAAAACGAAGTAGACTATTATTGAAACAAATTTAACTGTCAGTGACATTTAGAGTTAGTTGTAACAATGTCATAAATTTGTTTTGTCCAAATATCTCGAGATTATCTCATTTAAATCTAACTTAAAGATTATTACAACTTATCACGACTAAAAATTGGCATGGCAAAAAATTGCAGAAGTTCCAGGAAAGAGATGGTCACTTTCTAAAATAGTGCTATTAGGCGACTTAGAAACTGGATCGATTTTTAGAAGACCTGGGAGTGGGATAGAAATAAATGTTACGACGAAAATTCAGAATTAATACATGAAGCATGAACTGTCTTCCACGAATAGTACAAAAAATTTATTAAAAATTGAAATTTATGAAATTACTTCTCATTAAAGGTTTAGAGAAAATTATTACTGTATATTTTCCACTTCATTAACGTTATTCATTAATTTCTAGAGTGCGAGCGAATGAAATTTCGTGATTAATTTAATTCATTTGGCTGTGCATCGAATTAGTGATAATTGCATTGTGAAAATTTGATAACGCGGTTAGTGTTGAAGTATAATTACGACATAAACACGAACATAGTTCATATATTAAAGTCAAATAAATTGATATCGATGTAGAGTTTGATGGATGATACCTTTGTTTGACTCTGCGACAACAGATCGTAATTGAGTTAGCTCGAAATTCTGCCAACAGCAGTAATTTGATATATTTATAGTTACAACATAATAATGAGAAATGGCCTCTAAATTGTATTGATAATACTGATTACTGAAATTACATCCGAATAAGCAGTATCGTATTCCTGGGCACTTCCAAATTAATTTCAATTTCATTGGCGATGTGATCCGATAGCTTATTGGTTTGGAGGAGGAGTTTTCAGAGACGGAAAAAGGAAAAGTTTTATTAAAAAATTGTGTGAGGTACCGTATATCGTTTGCATAAAGAATTTTCAAAGCATATAAAAATCAATCTTGAAAACATTATAAATTCATCTCAGATTTAATCAAATGAAAAGAGAAAATTTTAATATTGCATTTAAATCGGAAACTTCAGATCTTAACATTTTTTCGGTCGGAAATTACAGTCAGTAAACAAAAACAAAAGCTCCGTAAGTTTCTGTTTATTTATTGGAAAGGGATTTCCAATTAAAAAATGTGTATCAATTTTATCTTTAAGTAGGTATGTTATATTACTAATATAATCTAATTAAACTAAATAGTTATAAAGAGTGGTAAGTGAAGTTTACCGCTAGAGTTCTCACATAAAATAGATACCGTAAACGTTAAAATTCAATATAACATGAATCTTATTTTGTACGTCAAAATATATTTTCACATACCGTACACGTTATTTTATATGTCTAACTAAAATGATGTACTTACCTATCTTTCTCTAAAAGTTAGGTTATCCTTACTTATCGTCAAATATAAAGTAGTTTTCGATTTTGACGGACGCTATTTCTGGTCAAATAAAAGGGTGTTTTTGCATAGCTTTTTCCCGAAAGACGTATAAGCTAACGTCTTGGTTGCTAGGCAATATCATATTTGTTACTTATTATACGTCCGTCAGGGGGTAAAAGTCGGGCCAGTTGACGTACGTCTACTATAACCTAGTAGGCACAGAATTTATTTTATCCAACACTTGAACATTTGAAATAACTAATGTACAACATTAGTACTCCGTGAGAGAATATTTTACAAGTCACGGAGGAATTATTACTGATTTTTGTGTTTTTTTAAATATAAATAAAAAGCAATTTTACAAAATTATTTTATTATTAAAATAATTTAACATTATGAAATTATTTAAATTAATATTAACATTTATGCTAAAATAGGTTACTTATTTTCACACAATGAAAGCTGTCATGTACGGCTGATGAAACGAAAATGGGAAACGAATTAGTGATTACTTGCTTCGGAATTAAATTCAAAGATACTGCTTGTGCTTCTAAATGAATACGTTTTAAAGGAAGGTCCTTGTTTTCACCCATTTTAATGTATTTTTCTTGCAAATAATTCCTAATGACAGACAATAATTATTAATAATATAATTATAATACAGCATATTTTTTTCAATAAAAATATAACAAAACCATAACAATCATTAAATGGCTACTTTGTATTCTAAAATACTACATCAATTAACTTATCAGTGTCAAACGACGAATGAAAACAGCAAAATAATTTAAAAAGTTTTTAAAAAAGTGTTGGATAAAACATTGTATTACACTCGTGTGGAATGTATATAAGTCACAAAATGACTAATATGATACATTCCACACTTGTATAATAAATAACTATTAAAACTTCAGAACCTTTTTGTTTTGCAGTCAGACCTGTCATAAAAAAAATTGACGTACGCATGCGCATTGAATCCAAACTGAGCTTTAACATTCACGCTATTTATTTTGACATTAAGTGAAAACTCTGCATGGCGTACTCGAGGTATCCAATTTTAGCCGAAAGCGGTTTAAATGCACTTAACGTTCTTGACGTTTATTAAGTATTTATTTTGCACGATCAGACATTTTGTAGCATTTTATGTACAATTGATCGATTATAATTATTTTTTTTTGTTAAAATTGAGTACGAGTATTAGTTGTTTTACAAAAGGCCCATGTATTGTATTCTGGATCAAAAAATAATACCGATTGCATTGGAAACATAATCGGTAAATATTAAAAAAATCCGATCGTGCAGAAAATATATAAAAATAATTTTAGTAAAAGTAATGTAAATACTAGTAAAAAATGATGTAGGTTTTGAATTATAAAGTATGCATATACTCCCTCCTCACAATACATAAATGAATATATCCTAACGTCTTTTGTCTTATACGTAATATTTACGGTGAAACAGTTTTATCGTTCACAATAAACATCATCCAAATGAATTGTACTTAGTAATTACTTTTAGTGTTACTCTGCTTTCATCTTCTTCGTGTGTTTTATTTGCTCAATTCGTATGTGAGTATGCTCTTATTTCGTATGCTCGAGATTGTACTCGTTTCGTAAGTTGGTTTCCTTTCCTATTCCCGCAACTTGATGTTTACTTACTCGAGGGAAATAGGTGCATGACTGTTGATATTACTTGAAGAGTTTTATGATTCGACTGGAGGATAAAGTAATTTTATCAACAGCAATAATGGATATTAAAAGCTTTAATGCGATTTGAAATTATAAGTGCGAGGAAAAGCAATTGAACTTTCAAGGAGGCAAATGGATTGAGATTCTATTCAAACATTTTTCAATTTAATTTATGGAAGGAACTTATATTTAACTAACGGAAATATTAATTTGTAAGAATCGCAGAAATTTATGTAAAATCAATAGTAATTATACGTAAACAATAACTTGAAATCTGTTACACAGCACTTATTCTTATAAAACCGGCGATTCAGCATACATTCTTACATCCATTAAACAAAATATAACTCCTATACCTAAAAAGATAATTAAAATGACTTACTATGGTTAAATAAATATTAAATACTCCGGCTGTTTTCCCTGTATAATATTTTTTATGAGAAAAACAATGAATACAATAGATCACATCACTCCTGTAATTAAATGGAACTGAACAAGTCTGTTTACGTCGTACGACCGTCTGGTCTAATGTTTGGAACATAGCTGAAAAAGCCTTGTTACGCCACTGTGTCTGATCATTATTCAATTCAAAAGACAAATTTGTCAAAATTGGTCTTGAAATGTAATTTTCCTGAAATTCCTTGGCAGCAAATGAATATTGCCATTTGCCATTATTTCCATTTCTAAAATGAGATTAAAAAAGAATCGCTTTAATTTTTTTAGATAACATTTTTGACAATATCTCGTGTCAAATTGAAATTTAATTAAATACTTTTTTGTAGTGGCCGAAATAAGCCAGGACAAATTTAGACGCTGTGACAATTTGTGGTGGAGCCAGGCACCGGACAGCTAAATGAACGTGACAAAATACTATCTCAGTTCCAGGAAGCAAACTGTAGAGGCGCGACAATGTTTAAATTTTAAGAAAATGGATTGTCACCTTTGAGTTCAAAACATTTTGCAATATTTTGAATTGTAAAGTCACATAAGGCATCACACATGTCATTGAACGTACGCTTTAACATCTGTAATTATTTGGTAATTCAATTTGTAACAGTTAGTGGTTTTAGTTATAGTGCCAGTAGTGATTTATTTCGTGATTTCTCCAGTTTTAAAGTGTATTAACTGTGTTTATTTTTTGACGTAATATAGAATTGAAATTCAATACGCTGATGAACATTCGTTGTGCTCTTTGATATAAAGAACAGTGCAAAGAAGCAGATAGACGTTTACTCTTATTTCAGTGATGAAATGTCGCCCAATTTCCAATACTCTCTTATCTTACATATAAACAAATATTAAAATTGAAGTGTTTGTCTACGTGACAAGTAATTTTAAATTTATTTAGAAATGAATTTATAGTTATTGTTTTGTGATTATTTAAAATATATGTATGTACCTATATTCAATTTTTTTATTATGGTCTTTTATTTAAAAAATTCAATATTTCAATTTATCTAAACATGACATGTCTCGTATGTCACAAATTACCAAACCATCACAGTGTGCGTTAGTTCATGGAAGCAATCTGTAGATGTCACGATTTTGTATTTAATACAATGACTGTTCTTTCTGTAATTGAGGTGATCCGTTGGTGGAGCATCATTTAGACTGTAAAGTTTAGGCGCTGTGAAAATTATACGTTGTGAAATTTGGGCATTATGACATTTAGACGCTGTGGAATGCTTCGGATACACATACGTAAAGCATTTTTAGTCACTCATGGGTCTTCTTAAAACTCTCTCTGCGTTCGTGTTGTAATCTGACTCATTTGTGACTAAAGACTAGCTTTACGTACTTGTACCGTAAATAACTATAAATTATGACATGTCTCTTTGTTCATATCCTTCTTCCGAGTTAGGTTTTTTTCACATACTGTACTACAGTGTGTTCAAAAAAATTCCTAACTCGGAGTATGTTACGAACAAAGAAATGTATGTCAATTTAAAAATATTTAATTAAATGTCAATTTGATATGAGATATTGTCAAAAATGATATCTAAATAAATCAAAGCTGTTCTTCTTGAATCTTATTTTAACAATGGAAACAAATTAGAAAACGGCGAATGTCAATATACTGCATCCTTCTTTAGTGTCTTTTCTCCTTAAAATTACATTTCAAGATCAATTTTGACAAGTTGCCTATTGAATTGAATAATGATCAGACATACGTTTCTCTGTTCATAGCCTGCTCCGAGTTAGGAATTTTTTTGAACACACTGCACATATCGAAGCATTGGAAGCATATTGTTGCGTGACTTGTGTTTACATATCCATGGTGTCATGGTGATAAACCCATTAGCTATGATAATTATTTGTCAAGTTGTACCATTCCAGTAAAAAGAAATATCAAACAATACAATGAAACAAAAAATATTGTTGAAGTCTATTAAATTTAACAATAATTTTTCTGTAATAAATCCGTTGTCTCCGTTGTAAAATACGTCCTGTAATTTCCTCAATCATCCTTCACAATTCGCGTCACAATTAAGCCATTACAAATTCCAGCCATTCTTCTCAATTGTAAAACCCTTTGAAGTGTCGGGGTCTCAACCCCATCTCCTCTTGGCCTCGGTCCCGCAGATTCTGGCTCTGTTATCGATCTGTTTTCCTACCTCTGGCATAAACAATCATCCTCGTTTCGGTTTCTCGGCTTCTGGGCCTGAACGAAACCGAACGCGACGCAGAACCGAGCAGTCGATGTGGTCACGTAAGCATTTCAATGAAACCAAGTCAACGTGTGGTGTGGGGAGGAGGAGCTTTCAAGCTACATGGGGATGGGAGCTTTCACTTCCACAACACAAAGCTACAGGAGAAGTCACTACGAGGATAATCAAAATCTAATAAAGGTTTTACTTCAATGGAATTTATTTTGTAGGTTCGAAAATATTGATTGTTGTATTGGAAGTTTGTTTTGACCCAACCTTGGTTTCTTACGATGACAATAGGTTTGTTAGCAAATGTAATTTGTACTTTATACTAGAACACTGCAAGGCCCGGCTCGGTTCGAGTGGGCCGCAAGCTACCCAGCCGGGTCAAATTTTCGTGATTATTATCGGTCTTCGAGCCGAGCCGGGCTTGAACTGTGACGGGCTCGAGCCGGGCTGGACCTAAATGGGCCGTCCAACTTTTTTTGAATTTTTTGTATGTTACGAAGAATTTAAAAATATAAATTCCGTATTTTTTGTTTTCTTGAAATTACGCTTAATAACGCCTAAAATAATTATTAAAGTTTTGGCGCGAAAGTTGTGACGTTAGCGTCACTTCGTCATAAATAGAGAGAACCGACATACGTTGCCATTAATATGGCAATATACAATAAATGTTGCATGAATAAAATTACGATACGTATCCATTACAAACTGTGATCAAAAATCTTTAGAGCTAATGGTAATAAAGTAAGCTAGATAGTTATTATATCATTTCAAAATATATTTTTGTTTCATTTACTTACATGAATAGGAATAGGAGTAGTGTTAAATATTAATTTATGTAAAACTTCGATAGTACGTATTATACATAAATAAAAATCAGGTAAGTAAAATTAATAATTTTTGCTCGTTTTCATAATCAAGTTAATCAATCGCTTTAATTAATGCGACTTTAAGACTTTTTAAATATAATAATGAAGGTTATTATACTCACTAAGTGTCATTATTATAATTAAAATAGTATTTAAACTAATTTTCTATTTAAAATTAAATACAATGACAGTATTGATTACAATAATCAAAGAGTAGTACATAATAAAAAGTAATTCTACATTTACATTTCTATTTACTATATGATTATAACATTGACAAGTATTGAGATTACAATAATTAAAACATAAATTATAATTTTATTTATTTAATAAGTAAATTCTCTTTTGATCTTAATAAAAAATTACTCGGATATATTAAATATGTGTATATTAGAGTATGTGTAAAGCCAATCGCGAATTTATGAGCAATATATGCATGGTCCGCTGTATAGTGACATTTTCACAGGGTAACTGGACGACTGTAATGACGCTGACGTCACAACATGGCGATCATTTTACGCCAAAAACTTTAATTACATTATTATAGGTATAAAAATACAAATTATATAGCAATTTTTATTTCGTTTTCATTTATTTATATTCAAAATTCATATGCGACATGTAATTTCAAAAAAGTCGAAGACTTGGACGAGCCCATTGTAGCGGGCTTATATCGGGCCGGGCTGGTTTTTTTTGACGGGCTTGGACAGGGCCGAAGGGAGGTATAGGGATCGTGCTAAAAATCGCATATCGAGATTTGGGTAAATGACCACGTTTTAAGGTCCCTAGACCTAGAATCCAATTTTAACATTTTCACGATGATGTCTGTGTGTATGTATGTGTGGTCCTCCACTAACTCAAATACTATCATTCATAAAATTTTGAAATCTTGAATTTCGAACTTTTTCTGTAATGGAAAGAGCCCATTAGATTTTGGTGAAAATCGGATAACCGGAAATGGCACTTTACTAGAAGCTCAAAATAGTTTTTTTTCGAAAAATACCTTTAAATGTTATTTTTTCGAGATTAATGTTATTATAAAAATTAAAGATTATTAAATTTTCTACAGATTTGCATTAATACTTTTTCTATATATTTTATGAATAAATTTATAAAATTATCAATAATTTAAATCCCAGAACCTACGCTTTAAACAAACAAAACGCAGTTATACAAATGTATGTAACTGACAGATAAATGTCACTATCAAAGAACTAATCGTTTCAAAATAATATTACTAAGGTTTTAAAAAGAAAAAAGTAAATAGAACAATAGAAAATTAATTCAATACAGTTTCCAGCATAAGTAAATATGTAGGTATGTATTTATTTAGATTAATAAAAATCAACGGTTCACAAAAATGTTTAAGCTAATCCTCATTTTTGGATTAGTGAATTCTATTCTATCTCGGTATTTAAAATTTAATCTTCATTTTATTATATGTAGCTCCGGTGGCTCAATGGTTAGAGCAACGCCTCATGTCATGAGTGCCCTCGGGGCGCTATGTTCAAATCCCAAAGGCATGGATGTGTGTGAATGTGAACCCACTCTGTAATTGGGATATAATCCTGTTGAGGGTTTTAAAAAAGGATGGATTAGATTAGACTATATTTTAAATTTTAAGAAATAAACTCTCAAAATTAGAGTAAAATTCGCTAATCCAAAAATAAGGATTAACTTCACCTTTTTTGTGACTCGGGCTGCAAATGGCGGGAGGTATTGTGTTGGCCACACCAGATTTTTTACTAAATAAAACATTATAAGAAAGAAAAATTTGTGTGAACGTGATGTACTCAGGTAATAGTGATTCACCTCTCATTTCATATTCTTAGCAGCCTATTCTGTAACTCAAACGTTAATTTTTAATTTAACTAATGTGGAGCAGTGAATCACAGATGCTTCCTTTTTAAATTTGCCGTTTTAGTCGCCATTGGCCAAAATAAAACAAGTGATTGAATTCCAGTGTTGCTCATCTCCAAGAAAATTTTTGAGAAGGATGATTATTTTCAATAAAATTTCAGTTTTCCAAATACGATTATAATTTACCGCTTATTAATATTGATATATTTTTAGAGAAAATGTAGACTTGCATCATAATGTATATAATACAGATGGCCGCTTTATTTTATAGGCTTGACTTGACATTTTCAAGCGGCTTAAAATATAAATCTCGATCGTTTATATCGAGGATTGAAAAGGGATTTACTAAATTCAAGCGGCTTCAAATGTCGAGATAAATGTAGTCATTGATATATTTGAAGGATGTACCTACTTATTTATACAATAATTATTGCGTATAATGAAACTAAGATAGTGAAACGAACAAAACTAGTATGTACATATTTCTGATTTTATACAGTAATAATAGAATATCAATATTTCCTTTTTCACTATTTCTTAGCAATTTCTCTCAATCATCTCAACATTTTCATTTTCTCTTCCTCTTTAATTTTTTCAATACTCTTATTACATTCCCCTACACGCAATTTCCTCCAATTTCTATCATACGTTCTGGGCCCGAGCCCATTGTTCTGGACATCAGCAGCAGCGGTCACCAGGCAACAGCAGTTGTTTCGCCAGCGATCAGCGGTCAGCAGCTCATAACTGGAACTCCAATTGGAATTGGAACGACATCCCATTACCAGCAGAGCGATATTTGCTAAGGTTCAAGTAATTGGCGATAGAAAAGAATCGAGAAAAAATTAATATGGCGTATTGCTTGTTATTAAACTACAGAAAAAGAAAATGAGCGGACAATGACTACGTTTACACCACGCGTACTACACATTTAGTCCGCGTACCAAGTGACGTAACAAGATGGCGACGAATGGTGTAAACACTATGTACCAAACCTTTGGTACGCAATTGGTACACATTTTTGATACGTTCAAAAGGGGATGTACCAGACCTTACTCATGTACGGTGTAAACAGCAAGCGTACCTATGCGATTTTTCTGCCATTTATAAATACTGTTAATTCAATTAAATTATGTATTAACATTTAGGGAAGTTGTGGAAGTTTACTAATATTTACAATTTTAGTAGTGTGGCGATGTAAATTACATATATTCACAACTATTTGCCTTATTAAGTAATTTTAGGTTAGGGTGACTCTGGCAGTTAAATCTGCGCAAGCGCATATAACGTACCAAAATATTTAGTATGTTTATTTAAATACCGGTGTAAACATACCATAGTAAGATAAATTTTAGTATACACTTGGTCTGCGTATCAGAATAGTACGCACGGTGTAAACGTAGTCAATGGTTACGTTTAGCAGTGGCGGCTCGTGGGTTGAAGATTTGGTGGGTCACATTGTAATTAGTAATTTAAGTTTATTACTATGAAAAATTTATTTAAATAGTTTTAAATGTTGTCTATTTTTCGTTTTGTATACTCTACAATAGCTATTTGTGTATTAAGAGCGCAAAATGGAACATTGTCGATTGAGAGGTTGTTGCCGCGCGACGCAGGAGCGAGGCATTCTCTCGAAATCGACAATGTCCATTTGCGCTCGAAACACACAATATTTTTTTTCTACGACCACCATGAAAAGTTGATATTTATGCTATCTTTTGTCATCGTAAAGTTAATGATTACTAAGGAACGGGCAAAACAACACTTTACGGCGCGTCTCCCATAGCAACGCGCGGTAAAGTACTTAATTTGTTCGCTTAGATAAATACATATTATTGCTGAAATTTTAATTTATTAAAACAATACTTACGAAGTCTAAAATATACGTTAGGTTCTGTTTTACACTACAAATGTGCTACAAACAATACGAAGTTAGCTAGGCTACCAACTTATTTATTTAATTAAGTTACAACTTTATTCTGTTGGTGAATGTACATTTAATTACAACCATAAATATATTTCATAATTAACAAACTTAGTGGATTTAATCATTGACCGACAATGTTAAAATTGAATGTGCAGTTTTGACAGTTTTGATTCTCCTTGTTTGTTAAAATTGTATGCGCTGTATCAATTTTATTTTTCAAACTTTCATCAACATAACCTTTTCCAACAGCTGTCAGCTCCGGAATTAGCTAGTAATGTAGCAGAGGATCTGCGGAAACAATGGCCTGTAAATGATTTCGAATCAGGTAAATTCAGATATTGTGCAATGTTAAATGAAATTTTTCCTATAGTGTTCATTCCAACAACTTGTGCGGTACATTTGCCATGCTTATAATTTATGAATAATCACCGAGATGATATGTTAGAGGGTCGACGAGCAACATATCTTCTGTACATTGACAAAAGATTATGATCATCAACAATAAATGTTCGCTGCACATTAGTCTTTGAGTCTGGAATCTTCACAATTAAAATGGACCCATTGAATTTGCTGATATCAATATCGTTCTTAACTGCTAGTGTTGATTTTAGCATGGAAAAAATGGAACAAAGAGAAGACGATTTCATTACATTAGATTTTTCGAAAAATTAAGCTAGTAAAACATTTTCACTGTAGTTCTTGATTTTTTTTAACTTACACCGTTCAATGAAGAGGTTATAATTCTTTTCGTATAATGCTCTTGATTTTGCAGGTAATAAACTCAAGAAAGCATTTTGCGTCGTTTCGAATATATATCTGGAGTAGTGCAAGAAAAATCACTATCTTCACTATTTTCGTAGATTTTTGAGCACATTTTTGATGTAGGTATGTGTGAAAACTTTTCATAAAACAATGATTGTTGGTATTGGTTGGCATCAGAATTATTTATTTACTCATATCGTCATGGTTACAGCAACACAAAACAGGAAATTGGTTGAGATTGAATTGAACTTACTAAATAGGTATTATTATTTTTTTACTTCGTTACTAAAGTCGTAGAAAAAATTATGTGTGCATCTCTAGCGTAAAGTATCTTTATTGCTCTAGCTCGATTGCAGCGCTCGCTGCGCTCGCGCTTCAATTTAGAGCACGAGCAATAAAGATTCACTTTACGCTCTTGATACACAAATAATTATTCTACAGTCGCCACAATGGGGTCCTCTACCATAACAAAAATTTATTTTTTATTTATTTTTACTTATCGGTATTTTCCATTCTTCTTGAGCTATTGCTTCAATCTAATCTAAGCATTTTATACATACTTTCGTTTTTGTAAATGAATGCCCTATTTTATTTTCACAGCAGTGCGGCATTTTGTTTGGTTATGTAAGTGGGTAATGTGTAACTACAGTGTCATTAATTCGTGACTAAACGTTTCCATTAAGAATGTAACCAAGTAACATTTCTCAACATTGTATAGTTAGAAATTTGAGGAGCGAGCGTTTTTTCTACTTTGTCGCTCTAGTGCGGCAAAGTGACATTTTGCGTTGACAAAAGAGAGCGCAAATGGCTACTTTGTATATAGACTGTAGAAAAAATTATTTATCACCAGATCATTGAAATTTGAGATAGCTCCACCTAATGAGACGGTCGACAGCAAGTATGGTAGAGTGCTCCAGTTAAATGATCCTCCACACCCAATGTTCGGCCAAAAACCAGCTCGGTCACAACTAAAATCAAGCCATAGTTTCTTCGTTTTAGTGCCATAGGCGTGCGCACGGTGAGTGTCATGGGTGCCACGGCACCCCCTAATATATTAATACGAGGGCTGTTCTTTTTCCACTGAGTCTATCTAGCAGGCTATGATATTTTGAAACAAATTTTGTTTGGCATTTTAATCTAGTTGTTCACAAGGTTAATTATAGTGATGGTTGTTAAATATAATTGAATGTTGTTCAAATACATAATTTTTAAGTAATCCTTTCCCCAAGAAATCATTGAATTGAGCAAAGAGCATTATTGAGCTGTGATTTTTTAAAATTTCAAGCGTGGATTAAGCCATCAAGAATATTTTCATAAAATCCAACGAGTGTTTGGTGACAATGAATTTCAGCGTGGCCGACTTTCCTTAAATGACATTTTTCGCGTTCCTAATCCAAAAACGACAGTTACCGAAAAGAATATTGGTCTTGTTCAGAACATGATTAAATAGGACCGGCTGTGTTGCTGTCAGGAATATTCAAGCAACTTTAAAAATTGGTGTAAAAGCAATTGAAACCATTTTAGAGCAACATTTTATGATACGTAAGCTTTGTTCTCGTTGGATTCCCCACAATTTGACTCCAGTCAAAAAGACAACCGTTTGAGATGGTACAGATCTACACTAGATCTCTTCGACAATGGATCGTTTTATTTGGTGTACAACTTTAGTCCACACCTGGTACCTAATGATTTCTTTTAACTTCCATGTGTAAAGGATAAGTTACGGGGTTTTCGTTTTACATCGGCTGAAGAAGTTTTTGACGCATTTAAAAATGAAATAAAGAAACAAACGCGGGAAGATTGGAGAAAATGCTTTGGAGATTGGTTTTCACGGATGCAAAAATGTATTGATTGTGGAGGGGAATGCCTTGAAAAATTATAAATAAATGTGTTTTGCAAGTAAATTGTGTATTACTTTACTAGGCTCAGCGGAAAGAGAACAGCCATCGTAATATTGTTTTTATATTATTTTGTTCATGTTGCTGTAATTTATATTTTATTTATTATTTTTTCTCGATATTTTGAAGTAATAATGGTAAAATAAATGACTACATTTGCATTTATTACTTTATTTATAATAATAAAGTATAATAAAGTAAAGTTCTGCGGACGCCTATGTTTAGTGCATGCTATGACAGAGATCAAGACTGCAACAAGACGCTTAATATAAGATGAGTCATTAAAGCCAGAAGATAAAGCTATGGGTATCCTACCAGATGAGAAACTGCCACCAGGTAGTGACCAGAAATGGTCCATTTGGAAATCTTTTAATCACATACGAAGTCAAGTAGGAAAATGTGCAGTAAATAAGTTCAACTGGGGGTACCAAGCAGAGCCCACTTTATATCATTGTGATCAAGAACAAACAATGGCCCACCTGCTTACGTGCGCTAACTTAGAAGAGGAATGCACGAGAGAAGATCTGGCTAAGGCAACACCAGCTGCTATAAACTGTGCAATTTTTTGGATGAATACTATTTAGCTAGGTCACTTCTCTGCCGGTTTTTGCGGACAGTTTTTCCTCTGGCATAAGGAGAGAATATCCGAAGAAGATGCACCCTCTCCGTCCTAGTTTGTGCCGGGCGATGGCATCAGGCCTATGATGTACAAATTTGACTATTTATATGGTTTTAAGAACAAGTGTTCAGCAGACTCACTCCATGTGGTCCGGGTGCGGTATTTTGCTACCAAGAATCGGTCACTTCAGTTTGTAAGGCGTGAGAAAAATTTGTTGTAATGTATTAAACAGGGTGTCTCACAACTTGCGCCCCAGACGAAACTGACAGTTGCCGACGGCAATAGGTTGCCAACAAATAGAAGAAAATAATTTGCGGCTGCTTGCATAACGGAGTTACAAGACTTTTTAATCCACCAATCCCGGAAGGATATCTTGAGGTGTGATGATATTATTACAAAATAAAACTGGTTGCTAGGTTTTAAAAATACTACTAGTGAGTTACAAAATTTGTTTGACTTACTGTAATTTTGACACTTTAAAGTTGACTTTTCACTGTCAACAAATTTAGGTTAGCGAAGCTGTCATCCGAGATCATCATTTATATCGTACAGTGCAACGTGTTATAGCAGCTGTGTAAAATGTGTTAAACGAAAATATTATTGTCATTTGATCTGGCATAACTTGACCGGTCTCATGCGTCCTTGCGATGGCTCTCAATATCACTTTATGTTCCACAAGATTTCTATCTGGAAAACGTTCCGAATAGACTCGTGCTGCCTCTCTGGCGTTACGTGCACATTCTCCGAAAATTATAATCATTTCTAAGTAATCAGAGGCTGAATACATGGTAAGAATTTGCCTTTTTTATTCACCTTGTCAAATTTAATTTGACACTGACAATTGTCGAAAACTACAGGCGCCCACACATTTTAAAGAAGATTTGTATAAAACCCTAGTAACCTAAAATTACGGCAAACGCACGTTAAAGGTGTAGGTCTCTGATTGGTCAATTTTAAGGCGTCTTTTCTCGAATATTTTTTAAGCTAGATTTTTTTTCTTCGAAATTACACATCCGAGTGCAGTCTCGTGTTCCCTCATTCGCTCTGGGGCGCGAGTTGTGAGACAGCCTATATATTTAATGTGTATTTTTAATTTTTTATGTATATTGTAGGTATATGGTTCGGAAACGAATATAAAGAATACGTAAAAAATATAGAAATATGTTTCCAATTTGTTTTGTGAAATTCGTTTATGATATAAGGAAAAAATTCACAACAATAAAAGGTTAGAATATGCTAAAGAGCTAAACGAAAGAAAATGCATTCCTTGCGTTTGTGATGTCACGTAGCAATATAAATTCCAACTTTAAATGATAAAATGAAGGCATTATACATTATCGTTATAGTATGAAAGCTTCAAAGCATCAGCGCTTGGCATGAATTTTATGCGGATAATATAAAATTATGGATAAGTATTATTAGTCACATAATGTATATTAAGCTGGGATCCTTTATGTAATTTAATTAATGTTTTAGTGTAGGATATATGCATTCATTTATAACGAAATATGAGCTATATAAAATACGATATTAAATTCATGTCTCTCCTGTCACGTTTAATTATTAGTATGCATTAAAAGCTGAAATGTATCGGTACTGCAGTGAACGTCAAGTTTTTTTTATTTATTTAGGATACAGGATATTAGCTTAACGTTTTTAATATTAATGTATACATAAATTATTTGTCAGTATAAGTACGAATTTATGTAAAATATACATAGATAATAAATTTGAATCGCATACTTCTTTACAAGTTGAAGATGGGTACCAAATTTATTCAGATTTATTAAAATAATACTTTTATTAAATATGTAAAATATCGATTATTTCTTATGCAAAAGTTAATGAGTGAGTGACAAATGGAACCTAAATGTTTGACTATGGCTTTGCTAAGATTAGTATTTTACACGTCGTGAGTGAACAGATTTACCAATCTCCTTCTCCTCACCATAATTATAATAGACACACAATAGGAGATTCCGATCGTGACGTCAAAGTGCGCCATTTGCGGTGAAATCTTGAACTATGTGGACAAATAGACAATTTTTGTTAACGTGTTTTAGATTAAAATGAATTTTTTTAGTGCAGAGTTAGTGCCAGGGGCGAAATTAAAAAGAAAAATATTGAAAATCATTCTGTGAATGACCTAGAAAAGATGGTTAGTGTGGCGGTCTCAAAAAAGGCGGAAAAAGGGCGATCTTATTTTAAGGTTTTTGTTTCGGTTAGTTACTAGGTATTTACTGATTTATACTAACTCAAAATTTTTCAACGTTTTCAGAAATCAAAATTATATGAATGCGGGACGCAGTGATAATATATTACCCTGCATTGATGGTGGTAAATGGGTATCTGCGGTAATTTCATGTAATGCGTGTGTGGTAGTTGATGTCAATATAAAATGGGGCTATTTTTTTTATCTCATAACATATCAAACCCATTTAACTACGGACACATATACCACTACTTCCACGAAACCATTTAGTTTGATGTAGTTACGCATAAACCATGAGAGATGAGATCGGCTTGGAAATTGGCATAAAATTAACTCCTCTCATATATTTTTTATATTTATTCCTGTAATCACTCTTACAGAGGCCATACGCGTACCTAATACCCATATTTTTAATATAAAACACAAATTTCACAAGGCTATCAACTTGACAGCACAATGACATTTACTTGTATGTCCACATAGTTCATAAAAATACCGCGACGGGGCGCTTAAAATTGGCTTAATCGGAATCCCCTATTGCATTGCAATTTGCAGGAGCACATCTAGCGGCAAAACATAGAACTAATGGTTACTATGGCTACGACTTCCAAACAAAGAACTGTCACCTCTATACTCCAGCCATCGTTATAATTGTATTATCGAATGATCTTCAATATTATTAAACAAAAAAGTTGCCACAGACACCTTTTCTCGCTTTAAACTCATTTTTAAGAAAAAAACGAACAAAACAAATCAGAATAGAAAATTAGGTTATAACACGAATGGAGAGGGGCATAATACAACGAGAGGGGCTTTGTTTGGAAGCAAGATCTTCTATTTCTCTCTTGCGTGTGACCTCAATTATGTATGTCTATTTTAAATGAAATTGTAAAAAATAAATGTTGTCTTTATTAGTTTACAACTACATTTTTAGCAAACACTAATATCAATCTATAGGAATATACAGGTTGGTTAAGTTTGCAATGTCCAGATGATATTTCGTGAACTAATAACGTTTGATACGGTCATAATTTGGTCAAACACGCTTTAGAAAAATGTTTTCTCTGGATTTTTATAGTAATTAAATAATTTTCATTTCTGAAACCGAAGCGAAAGTACTAGTTCCGCGCAAAAAATGCGGCGTGAAATTTGCATTTCCCTGACTAGCCACGAAAACAATTAAACGTTTTATTAAAATTTTTATTGAATATTAATATTCTATAGTTGTGTCTAATGGAACCTCGTTCCAATTATTTGCTGCCCAAGACATTGCAAAAGGCTACTTGCGTGGTACTGAAAATCTGATATCTATCACTAAATACCTAAAGTAAAGTTGAAAACGTATGTAAAAATATAAATTTTATTTAAAAAAAATATTTGTTTTTTTAATAAATTAAGAAAGAAGATTTTCTTTGGCGCCATTATTTTGAACTGGAGAAAGGGATGCATATTTAAAAAAGTAACCTGTAGATGGCGAGCGAGTGCGAGTTTTAATTTGATTTTGACATTAGTTCATTTTTCTGTCACTGTCTCTCTTCTTTATTATTTACAATTTGCATGGTTGCTGTTACTTTTATTACGTATTTTGATTTGTTAAGCAGGATTTTGAAGGATTTTAACTTAGCTTATACTCGTACAAGATTAAAATGAGAAACGAAAATATTAACCTCCAAACTATTATTCAAACGTCAAACAGATGATCTGACATGTTTAAATTACCCGCACATGCCGTTACTATTAGACGTACCGATGTTATTGCTTTACGGCCATTCATTGGTTTGGCGTAATTCTACGTCATACATGGCGGTAATTTAAATATTAAAATTTCATTAATTTTTTTATGGCCAAATATTGAAAATTTTCCAAAAGAAAAAATGTGGGTAGCAAGTTTTATCGTCTCTTCAAAAATATTAAATAAAAAATGGCACGCAAGTAGCCCAAAGAACAGAAACGCACCCACCAAAAATGCAAAACTGACAATAATTGGTTTTCGTTTATTTTTTCTGTCACCTTAGAAACGAGAGACGCGCACTACTAGATACTTATAGAAAATGCGATTTAATTATTAAATTTAAAATTAATTTTTATTAGAATCAAAGGTTTCAAATAAAATTTAATACATGATTCGTCAGTAAAATGCCTTTACCTGATTCGTGGAGTTGTAAGATAGGCGCCACAAACCACAAAGTGCCTCGTATTGAAATATAGCTCCTAGTTAGAAATGTACCATTTTCCTGACTCTTATATAAATAAAATACAGTAAATTTTAATCCTTTTAAGATGATTATATTTTTATTTAAATAAATTACATGGCAAATTTTAAAAATGATCCATCGTTGACTTTTATTTGAAAGACTAAACCATCTTGTATAAACATTTTATTACAATTCATTTGTGGTCACATATCATTATTTATATTTTATATAAAAGCATTTTGCTCTAAATACTCGATGCGTAAACTATTAACGCACCATAGTACTTAAAAGCTTAACAATACTTATCTAATAGATAAATAAATAAATAAATATATACATCATAACGGCTTATTACCCATTGCTGGGTGTGCCAATCTGCTTTGTACACAGATGCGGTAATGATGAAATATTTGCACCGTGCGGGCGCTTACCAGGCGTCACCTCACGGGCACTCATTGCTGGCGTGGAGAGTGCACCACAGGGGTCAATTTTGTACCATATAAAACTCGAAATATTTGGCGTCGGTCGGGATCGAACCCGGTTCCCCAGATTCGCGACCTGACACTCAGGCACGCGGCCACGAGACCCCATATATATTTATCTAATAGAATGTTCGTTTAATGCCGAATTTAAAATCATGCAGTAAATTTGCTACACAATGTATTCCCAAAAATATACTGACAATTTGAAACGATTTTTTTGTTAATCCATAAAACACATTGCATTCGTTTTTCCATCTGATCAACAGTACAAAAGTCGCAATTAACCTTTTAGTGTACAATGTAGAACTATTAAAAATAACTGGAGCTTTAGAACATGGGCAGAGGAACAAAAACCTCGCTCGAAAATAGTTACGTTCCATTTCCGCAGCAAACCGAAACAAAAAGTAGAGAAAACAATGGCTACATGCGTGGCGCACAAATTGCACACGGCGCTCGGTCGGAAATGTACAAATAACAGAAGGGGGATGAAAATTTATTCGCTCATTGCAGCGAAACAAAAGGGTAGTCTTTCTACCAAAAAAAAAATATACTCAGCGCAGTAAGTAAACTGAAATGACAGAGTAATTATATGATATATGTTAGGGAACAATTAATCATAGTTATATTATAGTACTGCGCATTAATTTTCATCTGGTTTGTATGTAGACATTTGTATAAATCATATATTTCATACAGTAGAATAGATATATGGAATAAGAAAATTAGTTATAATTTGTTTTAATAAATTTTGTTCAAGAAAAGTAATGTACTCGTATATAAAATAATATTATACGTCGTAGCTAAATTGTAAAACCAGTCATTTATAATATGTTGATTAAGCCTTTTTTTACTCATTTTGGTCAGTAATATATGCACCGAAAGTTTTTACCCCAAGTTGAAAAACATCCGGTATATGCATAGAATTTTATTTTTAGTTTATCTATCTTTGAATTTGAAATAGGTAACATAAAACACAACATAGTAAAACGTGTCACATAGTGACAAAATTATTTTCACGTATTATATTAAACATTATGAAACTGCTTCAGCGTTTTCAATATGTATATACATTTTACTACAACAGTTAAAATACTATAATATTTGTCATAAAATAATATATGTAATATACAAATGAAGCAAATTTATGTATGTAATTCAATTTAGGTTATGTTTGCCATAACGTCGTAATTACTGTTTAATTTCGACGCACGCTATTTACATACAAATAAAGTTAAACATAAAACGAATAACGTAAAGCAGGTCCACATACACTTGCGCTATTGAAATAAAATACAAGTGTTTATATAATATTATTATTACAACGCTATAACGTATTCTATAAAATACACTATACACTCTACAGTCTACAAAACCCTACCCTACACAATCAAAAATATAGGTACTATACTTATGTATTTTTAAGATCGCAGCGCCGCGGTGGGAAGTTTTGAACTATAGGTTGAATGAGTATGAAAAGTTAGCCTACTGTCAAATGGGCAAACACATAATTTATAGAATTGTGTATATTTCATTGTATATTGTATTATATTTAATTTTCTTTTTATATTATTTTATAGTAGGTTTTGTGTTATTCATTAAAGGTAAATGAATGTAAATTCCTAGTGCACATTTATAAAATTTTAATTTAAATTGTATAACCACTTCATTTTCAGATGATATCTTCAAAAAGAATAATTAAAATAGTAAAATATCTTGATTATTTCTTATTCACCTGTGAACATTAGTAGAGGATGTATTCGTGCAGTTTGTGGAAGTAAAAATATCTTAAATGATATTTTTGTGAATACAGGTGTTTCCTTTAAAACAACCAGCGCTTTTTTGGGCGAACTAACAACTTTAGAGAAAAATGTTTTATACCAAAAATGATAAGAATAAGGGGATAATGTATCAATAGTAACAAACCGGATATTTAATCAGTGGTTCTCAAACGGTAGAACAAAATTATATTTTTTTAAACGGCACTCTATATAATTTTTTAGCCCTTTAAATAGAATATTATTTTCTGATTTCAACGACATAAATATAGCATAGGGTTGTATAACAATTATTTCGAGAAAAAAATTAAAAATTAGAAATATTGTAATAAAAAATGGGTTTACAACTAGCGTAACTAGGCAACAGACGTACCTGTGTATTGCATATAGTGATGGGTCAATTCCCGAAATTGAATGATGAGGAAAAATTCCCAAGTAATTTCAAATATTTCCTAGCACCACAATATTTGTTGACGGAGTAAGAGTAGGTAACAGGCAGGCGTAAGTCACAAATATGCAAAAGAAAATACCAGGCGCCAAGGTATAATATTACCTAAAATAAAATTTGAAAAAAAAGTCAAGATATTTTTCCCTGCAACGTAGTTACAGGATTTTCCGGGAATTTTCCCGGGAAAAACCAAAATTCCAAAACAACAATGCGGCAAACAAAAAATCAGAACGAGGCGGAACCTTCAATCATTTTGGATCATTCTGTATTATATAAAACTAACCTCTTTTTTAAACAAAGTTTTCTTTGAAATGTAATGAATAAATCTTGAAAGTATTCAAGAAAATAATTTTAGATAATAAAAAATAAAATCTGCTGTCCAAAATGAATTAATTTTTTACAATAATACATCGATAAAAGGTAACATTTCGTTATGTACAGAAGGAACGACAAATTAGTGAGATTACTTGAATTGAGTGGACAGTGTCAAGATTAACTGTACCCTTATGGATAAACACGGATACAGTTAAAAGTTAAAAGTTAAACCTATATATATATATATATATATATATATATATATATATATATATATATATATATATATATATATATATATATATATATATATATATATATATATATATATATATATATATATATATATATGATATAACGTATTTCTTATAAATTATATCGTGATTTGTAGAGAATGAAAGGAACGAAAGAGATAAATACTTTATTTGACAATATTCTTTTTATGACATTCACATTCTAATTCCTTTATTTCTTTTTCATGGCGTACTCCATCTTGAATTTTCTCATGGCCGACTTCTCGTAGACACATCATTAGTCTCCCTCCGAAGAAGGTTCTGATTCCCAAAATATTTAGGGGGAACGCCCTTATTTGGTCTTGTAGATCTTCGAAGTTCTTCTTTATTATTTTCTGGCGGTAGAGACGAATTATTTTCTATAAACTCGTGACTCGGTTGACGACACGAAATCAAATTTCTTGAAGACCATACTTTTCCATTGTTAAGGCGAAACGTATGAGTTCCAAGGCAGTCGACAATCTGAATTGGTTTGGAGAATGGAGATGCACCCTTTGGTACGGAAGGAAGGCGAAAACGTACCCAACTTCCTTTAGTAAATGTAGGTTGCTTGCTTCTAGCGGTTTTAGTTCGGGTTCTGTTTTCTTCTTTCGATTTTAAGTCGAAATTTTTCTTGTTTTCGTAGTCGTAAGTAATTTTCCGGGGTTCGAAATTAGTTCGCATTTCACGTCCGAACATGTAGAAAGCTGGCGATTTTCCCCCATCCGAAGGAGCAGTGGCACGAAAACTGAATAGCAATTCGAGAATGCCAACATCGAAACATTTTTTACTTGATTTAAATGTTTGTACACCATATTTTAAATACCTATTAAAAACTTCTACCAGACCGTTACGTTGTGGATCATAATTTGGTGTACGCCAGTGTAGAATGTCTTTAGAATGAAGAAATTTTGAAAACTCATCCGAAGTGAAGTTTGTACCATTATCACTTACAAGAATATCTGGAAGTTATTGAATGTGTGAGTAAAATTTCTGGATATTTTGAATAATAATCGATTATAACAACCACGTACCTTTGATTATATGGTGCTACTGCAAATGGTCCAGTAACATCTATTGCTACTTTTGACCATGGTTTCTGCGGCATTTCAATTGGGTCGCTAATTATCTTCGGATGTTTGTGAGATTTTTCACTATCTTGGCAGGGTATACAATATTTTACAAATCTTTCTACATCTTTGTCTTGTCCCGGCCACCAAAAAGATTTTCTGAGTTGCCGTTTCATTCTTACTATTCCTGGGTGACCTTCGTGAGCAGATACCAGAATTTTCTTGCGCATTAATTCTGGAACAAGAATTCTATCACCGCGAGTAATTAGGCCATTATCCACAGAAAACTCTTCACGTAAGAAATAATATCTTGAAAAATCTTTCGCAATTTTTGATCTAGAAGGCCAGCCATATTTTATGAATTTAAACAAATTTTGACATGTGTCATCTTGTTTTTGACAACTTCGAAGTGCATGAAGTGAAATATTCGTTGTGATTACTTGTTTGATGTCAAAATGTTCAAAAGGAGTAAAATTTTCATTTCGAATTGGTGCTCTTGATAAAAAATCTGCAACAACGTTATCGGTTCCTTTCTTGTACTCTACTGTATAATCGAATGCTGATAACCGTTCTAACCATCGAAGAAATTTTGCAGACTTTTTAGTTGAAGTGTGTTTTGAAAGAAGTGTTTGTAATGCTGAATGATCTGAACGAAGAATGAATGTTCTACCTAATAGAAATGAACTCCAACGCTCGCAGGCCCAAATACAAGCTAGAGCTTCTTTTTCACCGACAGAATAGTTTCGTTCGGCAGACGAAAGTGTATGTGAAGCGTAAGCAATTGTGACTTCTTGACCATACTGGATTTGTGTTAGAACAGCTCCAATACCGATGTCTGAAGCATCTGTTGTAACAATAGTCTCTGCTGTTAAATCGAAAATTGACAGTTTTACATTATTTGAAATAGCTTCTTTCAAGATTTTAAATGCATTGCCTTCAGTATCTGTCCATTGAAACTTATTACCTTTTCTTGTAAGCGCACGGAGAGGTTCAGCTTTTTCTGCGAGACCTCCAATGAAATTTGAATAGTAGTTTACAGCACCCAAAAAGGATTGTACCTGTTTCAGAGTTTTAGGTGATGTAGCTTCTAGAATTGGCTTCACATTTTTTGGATCTGCTTGTATTCCATTACTAGATATAATATGACCCAAGTATTTAATTGAATTTTTGCAAAATTCGCATTTTTGTATGTTTAATCGAAAATCATTTTCATCAAGTGCTTTCAAAACGTCATGTAAATATCTGTCATGTTCTTTTTTTGTCTTGCCATAAACTATGATGTCATCGATGTAAGTCTGTACATTTTTGCAATCCGACAATGTTTTTTCTACAGCCCGCTGGAAAACTGAAGCGGAGTCTGTAAGTCCCATTGGTAAACGATTGTATGCAAATAGACCAGCAGGTGTAATGGTAGTTGTCAGAAGTCTAGAATTTTCATGAAGTTGAATATGAAAGTAACCTTTCCTGAGGTCCAATTTTGAAAAATAGTTAGCACCACGCAATTGAAGAAATATGTCGGTTGTATTTGGAATAGGGTGCCTTTCTGGAATGACGTATTTATTCAGCGAAATTAAATCTGTTGTCAATCTGACAGATCCGTCATTTTTTGGTACTGTCACCAATCCGTGTATCCATTCACTTTTCTCAACTGGACTCCATATGCCATCTTCCACCATCTTCTTACATTCAACGATAGCTTGCTCTCGACGTGCATATGGAATTGATCGAAGTTTAGTTGAAGTTGGTATCGCATCGGGTTTCATTGCTATTTCATGTTGGAACAGCCTAAATGTACCCATTTTTTCACTTGTAAGACTTGGAAATTTTGAAATATAAGAAACATCTTCGTTTAATGCAGCAACTCGAAGATCTCTACCTTGAATAGTTAATTCCAAAGCGCGAATGACATCCATACCGATTGTTGGTGACAAATCATTTGTAGTGACGTACAATTCCGTTTCTGTAGATTTATCTGCGATTCTAATTTGTGTCTTGACTTTTCCAAGTATTTTTGTTACACGGGATCCATCGAAATTTCGAATTGAAGTATTGCTTGGCATTAATGGAAATTTTAATTTTGCTGCTTGAAAAATTGATTCTGTTATAGTTGAAATGTCCGAACCAGTGTCCACAAAAGCTTTGTAGTTCCAATTCTTCGTCATTGTTGACAACAAAGTGACTTTAACTTGAAGACGACTTGAATCTGATTTTAGATTTCTTACTTTTAAGGATCTTACTTTATGCTGGTTTTTCTTCGAATTACATACAGAGGAGAAGTGATCTTTCTTGCCACATGCCTTGCAAATTTTTCCCTTTGCAGGACATTTATCCGAACGAATGACATGATCATTTTTCCCACAACCATAACATACAATATTTCTGCGGATTACTTTCGGTTTCCCTTGAGTAGTATGTTGTTTGTTAAAAGTTGATGAAGTTTGAGCTACAACGACATCAGTAACTTTTGCTTGCTGTATTGCAGCAGAATTTTTATTTGCAGCTTCATCGTTTAGCATAATGTTGACGAATATATCAAAATTAACATCTACTTCGGCAAGTAACTTTTGCTGGGTACTTTTTGAACAACAACCAATAACTAATTGCTCAGCTAAAAGTTTATTTTCTAACGTACCATCACCATAAGCTCGCAAACTAATTAATTTCCGCAGTTCGGTAACGTAAGCGGTGACGGTTTCATCAGAATGTTGCATACGTGTTCGGAAGTCAAAAGCAGCTCGGACTTGATTTACTTTTGGAAGAAATAGGACCTTCAATTCTTTTACGAATTCATAATGCTTTAAAGTACCACGTTTCAAATAGAAGGGATATGCAGATGCAACTCGTCGACCTTCAACACCCAAGAATTGGCAAAGATATAAATTCTTTGTTTTATCATCCAATTTCTGATTTTCGGTAGCGACACGGTCCATTAAAAAGAAAAAATCCTCCACCGTTGTGTACCATGCAGGCCAAGGTACCGGGGGATCTCCAGGCATAGGTAAAAAATCGTCGGGCGAAAGAATTTTTGATCCCATCCTCGTCGCCAAAATGATATAACGTATTTCTTATAAATTATATCGTGATTTGTAGAGAATGAAAGGAACGAAAGAGATAAATACTTTATTTGACAATATTCTTTTTATGACATTCACATTCTAATTCCTTTATTTCTTTTTCATGGCGTACTCCATCTTGAATTTTCTCATGGCCGACTTCTCGTAGACACATCATTATATATATATATATATATATATATATATATATATATATATATATATATATATATATATATATATATATATATATATATATATATATATACATATATATATATATATATATAATGTTCGAATTGTAAAATTAGAGAAGAAAAGCAAATAAAAAGTGAGAGACTTGAGATTTTGCCGAATGAAGCAATTAAAAGTTTCACGTTTAAATTTTAATAGCAGTCGTTAAAAGGGGTAACTTTATGCTATTATTAAATTGGGGAAATGCGATTTTGTTCCCTTAAAGCCTTGAAATTGGGCATTAAAACTTTCATTTCAGGACCTAAAAATTATCTCTGTTCACGGGTTTTAAATGCACTAATGTTATTTGCACATTGTAAAATTTACATAAATTAGGCGCAAACTTTTATTACTCCATTACTGGACTTGAAATTGGAGATTTCATATTATGTAGCTTTTGCGAAGTTACAGCTATGACTGCTTACTGCTTGCCGGCTTTCGACAGTTTTATAATGGGAGTGCGCCTGAATTGAGTTTAAAGTACCACTTACATTTGTTCGAAAACTATTCTTTTATTTCCTTTTACACAATTTATAAAAATTATATTCTACTTCCTACAGTTTTCTAACTTGGAAAATCTGCCGGCAAAATGTAATTTGGTATGCATTTTAGTTTGACAATTCTATTTTAATATACATGGAAGAAACAACAGTTTTACAGTACGGAATTTCGTTTCTATTTTAATCAAATCAGATCGTTTTAAAAAAATACGGAAACATGAAATGTTATCGTTTGTTTTGATCAGAGTACAAACGAACATGTTCTTTTCTTATTACATATTTTGAATTGAAAACAGGGAGACATAGAATTATACCAAGATAAGACTTTACAATTCAATAAGAAGTCTTTTCAATACTTTAAAGTCGTTTATTGTTAAGAAAAATACGTTATAGGTACCTACCTATTGTTTAAATTTACAAAGAAAAATGTGTAGGTATATTTAAATGTGACTATTTCACTCATAAATTTATAAGCCAATCCAAATTCAGGATTCTACCTAGTTACCAAGATTCATTTCGACAAAACAATGTCACAAAAAAAAATTCACAGCCTTTAAGCCAATAAGATGTCGTATTATTACAAGTAAGTGAGTTTTGATAAGCGAAAATTTTTTGACGTTTTAGAAACATATTTTTTACATACCTGTCAAAGTGTGTATATTTTCAGTGTTATCAGTTTTTATGAAAAACGAGTCGATTCGGACAGGAATCTATTTAAAACCTTGAAAAAGCAAATTTAAATATAACACCTTAAACACAATAAAAATTAAGAAGATTTTTGTCAAGAAAAAACATATATCAATTATTACCTGATTTTTATTTTGGAAATAGTCATCCGAATACCATTCGTGGTTAAATTTTATCCGATTGCTTTACTCGAGCCTGTTGCCAATTTATCTCGTGACATTGATCAAAAATCACTCGTTTGACAACTTTTTTTGTCAATGTCACTCAATAAATTGCTAAGTAACCAGCTCTCGTAACAATCTTAAAATTTTTCTGGCAAAAATTTTCCACTTCTATTATATATAAATATAATAATACAGTATATACAGAGTGATCAAAACCATCTGATAGTCACGTGACCCGCATATTTCCTCAATGACATCAAAACTAGATTTCTAGGAAGAAAAGTTTGGTATGTACGTTAATGGACGTGCGAATTTTTATTATAAAAATTACGCTTCGACAATAAACTTGTGATGTACGTCCGTTAAAATCATTTCGGGTGGTAACTTAACCTAAAATACTCATAATTAAGCTATTAAAATTATTTTCTCTAATTCACATACCAAGCAAATAACGAAATACACTAATAAGAGTCTTGAAAAAGACTGTTGTCGATAATGTTATTATGAAACGCATGTAATAAAGACGGTAAAAAAATAACCATGAAAATTAAAAAGTTTTTCTAAATTTATCCTTAAACGTTACCCCGATGATGATCAAATTGTGATCGAAACGTAGGTTTATGTTTAATTTTCAATAAAATTTCAACACGAAGTGACTGCAGCTCCGTTATTTTCCCTATATTAATAAAATAAATTGTGTGAACAGTTGTGCTATATTAAGCGTCGATAGGAGTCAACACGGAGAGAAGCGGAGTGACTGATTGCCAGCGAATTACTAGTGTAGCGATTTTTTATGATTAAATCTTACTTAAATAGTGGCGTATATTTAATGATAAAGTGTAGTTACTTTTAGTTACAATATTAATTTTTAATATTTAATTCGTTTTATTGATGACAGGGTGTATTAACAGATGTTCGTATTGAAATAGTTTAGAGATCCCAATTTTGGTGATAAATTGGATATTTTAGAGGTAAATTAAATTATTTACACATTATGTTCGTATTGAAATAATTTGGAAACCAGAATTTAGTGTTTCGTCTCTTTATTATAGTGATACGACTGCAAATACACGGTGCAAATTTATCTCTTGTAGTTAAATTATTATGTAAAGACGTAGTGCGCAAGCGCTTATTTTTATAGCGAGACTCTCGTGCGAGAACGAGACGAGACCCAAAAATTTTTGTGCGACGAGAGCGATTGAAATTACAGATCCGAAAACGAGACGAGATCGATATTTTATATTTCGTCTCGCCTCGCGGGCATCACTAATTTTACATAACCTAAAAAAATTATCATATATTTTTACTGGCTTTATATTGGAAGTTTAATTATAATTACTTACATTTGAGCTTAAAATGCGTAATTATTTTATATTTATTGAAAATATATCATACAAACATTAGTTACTTTTGTATGGCGACTATTAGAGATATCAGTTATTATTACAGTAGGTAAACTATTATTCACGAAAGATGACTATTCAAGGTCATTTGTGAACCGTCTGATATAATATTACTTGCAGATAACTTCATTGCATTTCGTTTACATAGGCGTGCAACATGAAATATTTATGGACACATCTTAACTGAAAAAATAAGAATAATTCATTTGAAAATTATGCTTCTTTCTAAATAATACCTTTCTGAAAGACTTATGTTCTTCACTTATGTTTTTGCAAAATACAAAAACATGGACTTAACTTATAAACCAAGGAATAATAATTTAATTTAAACGTCAACGCCACTGGGTAAATTTTAGCACAGAGGGCAGTGTAGTAGATAATTAGGTATCTGTAATTCTACGACATATGTCATTATTATTTATAGTGTGTTAGAGAGAAATGCCACTAATTACGTATATCTGTCACACCACATAAATTAAATAGACATAGGTCAAATAATCTTTCTCTTTCTAATACAAAATATTGCTAAGATACTGCTATAAAGTGAAGTGTATTCTTTCTTCGAACAAATGACCTTGAATAGTCATCTTTCGTGAATAATAGTGTATGTATTTTTATTAACTAGTTATCTATTATTAGCCGTTTCTGTCAACCCATTTGTTTGTCTCGATGATTTACGTCTCAATAATTGTCGAAAAGTCTACAATAGTCTTTGTCTAACATCACACTAATAAAACCTAATCACGCAATCCTTCTCTCAACCCTTTAAACATTATCCCTTAAAAACATCCCTTGTAAAGAATCCCCGATCGGATTCTAATTAAACAACCCTTGCCTATTACCCTCAATACCTTTCCTGTTCTTTCATCCCTTGGGGTTTGGGGTTAATCCACCCACACACTCACTAGCACCACTCTCCAAGACAAACAAGCTAATCGCACGAGCACACGGAGGGCGCTCCGATCCCTCAGTCCAGATGGATTTGTCAAAGGCGGTGCCAATAATCGCCCGAGAAGAAGGAAGTGATTACGAAAGGGATAATGCGGACCTTTTCGCTTCGTGTCACAACATCTGAATAGGGGGAGGGGTATTTTCCGATGAGTGGATAATATAAATTGGAATTATTAATACAGTATCATAGGGAGTACGCTAGAGTGGGTTGAATAGCAGATTAAAGATCAAACAATCAGGATTTGAATATTGAATATGACGTAGTTTGCTTTTCATTAGCTGCTGTCGGAATTATTGGACCTACATTTTATACGTGAATAACTTCGGGATATATTAGCATTAGCTGTTAATATTACTATATAGATTAGATATTTTACTTCCCGTTACCCAAGTATAGTTATATGAAGCGATATATGAAACTCATTATAGAGTCTGCCAATGGCCCGTTATAAAGTTTTATGGGTAAAGGTTCCTTGAGCCAGAGGTAGTGATCGTGCTAAAAATAGCATATCGAGATTTTGGTAAATGACCACGTTTTAAGGTCCCTACAATCCAATAGGGCATTCCACAAGTTTTAAAATATAATTTCATCTGAACGTATAAGTAAAACTAAGACTGTCGGTAAAAATCCGGTGAAATTTTATTATTAATAAGCGAGTTAAGTATCATTTACAACAAAAAAATTAAAGTAGCGGTAGAATTAGTGGCAGTGGTAGTGGCCTGGGTAAAAGATTGAATGCGCTATAGCAAATGTATTCGTTCACATCCAAAAATCTGATGTGGCCAACACATAACCTCTCGCCAGATATTTTACCTGGTTGTACGCATAAAACGAAAAATATTTTTAAATACAAATACATATATTCATGTCTCACTACAAAATAATTATTTTAATATAAATTATGTACAATACATACATTTTCTTTATATTCAATATCCTGAAATTTTCTTTTTCTACTTTCCTTTTCTTTTTCTTTATATTCGTCATTTTTTCGCAAATTCCTTTTATATTCTTTTTTACGTAAGTATATTCTTTTGCGTTGTTGACTTTTTTTATTTTCATAATCTTCATAATATTGCACAAATATTTTTGACAGAGGCATACAAATATTTTTGACAGTGACATTTATGTGTCAATTACAAACATTTGAATTTCTTGCCTTGTAGTAGGTTGATCTGAGATTTTTTACATCAAATTATTTTATATGCCTTTCTTTATCTCTAAATCTATAGAAGATATAATAATGAATTTATATTTATCGAATAAGAATTTAACGTTCTTTAATATAAGTATTTACATAAATTTTCGATAATATTTAGATAATTTTTTTCTTGTAACTACTACTTCCGGTTGTCCAATTGTTACTAAAACTGACTCGACTCATCCCATTATTGTTAGATTGAGGAATCCGTAGTTAAAAATGTCTTAAGTCTTATAGTATTTGAGATATAGTGAATCCAACATCCACACACACACGCACACACACACACACACACACACACACACACACACACACACATCCACACACACACACACACACACACACACACACATACACACACACACACACACATCATCGTAAAAATGTTATAATCGGATTCTAGGGCCCTTAAAACGTGCTTATTCATTAAAATCTGGATATGCGATTTTTAGCATGAATACAATACCTCTCTTAGCGAGAGGTAAAAATTAAGAAAATTAGCGCAGTGGCAACGGCAGCGGTAGGAGTTTGTAAACTCCAAACTTCTACGTTGCCACTACCGCTACCGTTTATTTTTTTGACGGTTTTGACGTTTATTGACATCTGATTTCATCAGATATAATGAGCAATAGAAAAAGGATCATTTTGTGGTGTGCCTCAGATGTTGCGCTATATAAACAAACAGACTTACTAATAAACTTTGCACAATTAAAAGTGAACATGTAACTTACCATTTTCGCTTATTTCAAAGGCAATTTATGCCCACGCATTTTCTTTTTTTGAAATAATTTTAAATTCCTTTAATATCTCTTCACATTCTCACACAATGGACTGCTTGTGGATAAGCGTAATTAATAAGCCATCATCTATGTCAGTTGCTTTTTGCGCAAAAATAAAATGACAGCTATAACTGTCAACTTTGCACCCTAGTAATTTATAATAAAAAATTCCTAGAAACTATAATTACAATAATTTTTTATTGTGAACGGAAATAATTTTTACTATAAATTTCTTACGCTACCGATGCCACTAATTCTTACACTACCGCTAATTTTTTTTTATTCTGAATGGGCCTTTATAGTCCTCTGAAATTTGAAAATATAGATGTGACGTCACGAATATAAGTTTTTATATCAAGCTATTTTCTTTGTGGACCTAAATGTTCTTGAAATATGTGCTATTTCTAAATTATATTTATTAAAAAAAAAATTATTATACTGTACTAGTCTACATGATTTACGATTGGAAATGTATTTAAATTATTAAGTTTAATGCAAAATATTTATATTCACATAAAAACTGTTTGAGAATTGCACTACTGGACTGATAGCCACGCCTCCGCTATTTGAATTTCTCTACTTCCATTGGTAGTACGCTCCGCTCCTAACTGGGTATTCGTTACATATTTATAGGCCGTCTTTGAGTCGCCAATCAAAATAACATATATGGATTTCACATGAGTGACGAGCTGCTATAACAAAAATCCCTTTATTTCCGAAGTATTTCAATTATGTCGTTTTATTTCTTTATTAATATTTATTATTAAGCATATACTTTCAAAAATTTTTCTAATTTCTCTTAAATCAATTGCCCTGTAATCCCCTATTCCAACATATTAACGATGATGTACGAGGTCTGTTAAAAAAGTATCCAACCTTATTTTTTGTTACGAGAACCTGATGGATTTGAATCAAGTGCGCTTGCATGAAGCCGACCTGGAACCTTCGTGCGCATGTGTGAATTTTTTCCCGCCTGTTAATAGACCAGAAAAGTGTAACGGTCAAACTTAGGCGCGAAATTCAAACTCAGTTAATAACGCTGAGAACATATTTTCAATCCCCGTGTATTTCTTACCAAGGAAATTTTTGCTCAACTTTAAAGGCCGAGAAATCTCATAAAAGTAAATCTTTATGCAAAGCATTATATGTAGCACTTAGACAGATCCTTCATCTCCAGATTCGTACAATAATATTCACATGAACTGTGCACAGTTTATAATTATTTAAATAATAATACAACACTACAAAATTCATTGAACGTATGTCTTAGTTTGATAATGCATTCTTCATCTCTTTTGTGCTGACCTACTTACTGGCGGGTAAACGACATGCGTTATCCTGGCTTGCACCAAGCATTTTCATTTCTAATAATTTTCTCACTTTACCTTTTCCAGAGGTTTAAACTATTTCAATATATTACTGAATAAACAAACTATCGAATTCTTAGCAAGAACTGCTTAATTTCTTTTACAAAATATGTTTTTTTTTTGGCCTGTAAAATTAAACTCCTATATAAAACCATACTACAGAATTCAAGCTATGAACTCGCGCCAAAGGCAAATTCTAACCTAACTTTTCTGGTTTATGGCGTCTGTTACTGACAAGCAGCATTTGAGTGAGGCAGTGTGTAGTGTAAAAACCAAGTAAAAATTGTTATATTGCCCAAGATCAGAAATTTTAATAATAAAAAATATTTTTTAAAGCAAAGGACGTATACTAAACGTGAGCTTATGGAAGCAATAGGTATTACGGAGATTTTATCACACAGGACATCCAATTGGGCAAAAATTAAATGATTCAGAAAATACTATTTTGTTTTTCAAAACAAAAATACACATATGTTTCTTCGAGACGGTAATATTTCATAAAGTTTGACAGTCAAAACATGTCGTACCTTCAAGAAAACTTATTTGCTTTTCTTATCTTCTACTTATAATAATTCTGTGCTGACAAATTTCTGTAAAAATCTATTTGTCACATAAACTTTTCTTTTTATTGTAACGGGCGCATTAGCTTTAAGATGTTTTCCAACATATCTAATAATATTTGTGGAATTGTATTCCGCGGGTTACATTAAGCTGTTAGGTTAGGTTAGTTTTCATAGAACATGAAATCTAAATCTGTTTAAATGGCAGTCACTTTTCACGAAGAACCTATACCATATTGACATTTATAGTTTTTCGGTATTTTATGAAATGAGTAGATTTGTCACGATATAACGAATTTCATAATAATTTTACGATATACCTAAGTATAGATTGTCCAGGATGTGTTCAACATGGTTAATAGACCCGTCCAAGTCTTCGACTTTTTAGAAATCACATGTCGCATATGAATTTTGAATATAAATAAATGAAAACGAAATAAAAATTGCTATATATTTTGTATTTTTATACCTATAATAAATGTAATTAAAGTTTTTAGCGTAAAACGATCGCCATGTTGTGACGTCAGCGTCATTACAGTCGTCCAGTTACCCTGTGAAAATGTCACTGAACAGCGGACCATGCATATTTTGCTCATAAATTCGCGATTGGCTTTACACATACTCTAACACGCACATATTTAATATATCCGAGTAATATTTTATTAAGATCAAAAGAAAATTTACTTATTAAATAAATAAAATTATAATTTATGTTTTAATTATTGTTATTTCAATACTTGTCATTGTTGTAATCATTTAGTAAATAGAAATGTAAATGTTGGATTACTTTTTATTATGAACTATGCTTTGATTATTGTAATCAATACTGTCATTGTTGTATTTAATTATAAATAGAAAATAGTTTAAATACTATTTTAATTATAATAATGACACTTGGTGAGTATAATAACCTTCAATATTATATTAAAAAAAGTCTTAAAGTCACATTAATTAAAGCGAATGATTAATCTGACTATGAAAACGAGCAAAAATTATTAATTTTACTTACCTGATTTTTATTTATGTATAATATGTACTTTGCAAGTTTTTCATAAATTATCATTTAACACTACTCCTATACCTATTCATGTAAGTGGATCAAACAAATTTATATTTTGGAATGATATAATAATTATCTCGTTTATTTATTACCATTAGCTCTAAAGATTTTTGATCACAGTTTGTAATGGATACGTATTTTTATTCTTGCAACATTTATTTTATATTATATTACCATTATTAATGGTAACGTATGTCGGTTCTCTCTACTTATGACGGAGTGACACCAACGTCACAACTTTCGCGCCAAAACTTTAATAATTATTTTAGGCGTTATTAAGCATAATTTCAAGAAAACAAAAAATACGGAATTTCTATTTTTAAATTCTTCGTAACATATAAAAAATTCAAAAAAGCTGGACGGGGGCCCATTAGGCAAAAGTTACGCTGTTAGGGGACAATTCTATTGTTTCATTGATTTTTATCTCATAAATTTAATAATTGATGTATTTTTGAAGTTTGAAATAAATGAACACAGACATATTATACATCGTATATAAAAATTCTAACTTTGACATGATAACTCGAAATCTAAAAGTGATAAAAATTTGACATTCGAAAGAGCATAAAAAAGTTAAATCCGAAATCTGGTAATATTTCATATTTAGTTTTTCTAAAAATAAAAAACTACAAAATTTTAAATTTTGCCTAGGCATATTTAGTAACCCTCTACAAAGAAATTACATTAATACAGCGAAGAACCCTCGGAAGAATCACAGGAAATTGTTCAAAACTTATTACAAACAGAATCTAGAATTAAAAGTTGTATGATGCATCTTATAAATTACATTAGACAACTGAACTCTCGAAATAGTATAAATTTCTTAGGGTTTGTTTCTAACACATTTTCTCCTTAGAGGCAAAATGTGTTCTGGTATCGGAGATAATAATTTCCTCCTTACGATGGTATGTATGCAGTGTATTTGCTCTAGTGTAGTGTTAGTTGACTATTAGGAAGTCGGGGATACTTGGTTAATGAGTAGTGCTGCCACCAGGTTATTTTTATGGATAAATAACCAAACCTAATTTGAAATTTGGATAAATAATCCGAATGAATAGCCAAAAGTAATTTAATTAAATTTGGAATAAATAAAATATTATTAACAAAATATATTAAAACGAAAACAAAAATAGAATTAGTTTTACAATAAAAATATGTATATACAAAATGATAAATACAATAAAAGATTAGCAAAGCAATAAAATCTGGCACAAACAAAAGATAATCCGAGCAATAAAAACGTTACAACAAAAGATATTAGCAGAACGGACAAACGTTACATTTATAATTAATTAATAGTTATTTATTATATGAGTGTGGAATGTATCATATTAGATACGTAAAAAAAAGTTTAGCCACGTAGCCCGCAGGGCGAGTGGCTAATTTTCGTTAGTGACTAATATATATTCCACACGAGTGTAATACAACGTTTTATCCAACACTTTATTAAAAACTTCTTAAATCATTTTTATATTTTCATTCATCATTTGACACTGACAAGTGAATTGATATAGTACTTTATATTACAAAGTCGCCATTGAATGTTTTTGTTATACTGTTATTGAATAAAAAAATTGCTGTAAACTATTATTCACGAAAGATGACTATTCAAGGCCATTTTTAAGCCGCCTGATATAATATTACTTGCAGATAACTTCATTGCATTGCCTATACATAGGCGTGCAACATGAAATATTTATGGACATATTTTAACTGAAAAAATGAGAGTAATTTATTTGAAAATTATGTTTCTTTCTAAATAATGCCTTTCTGAAAGATTTATGTTCTTCATTTATGTTTATACAAAATCCAAAAACATATACTTTACTATAAACTAAGGAATAATAATTTGATTTAAACGGAAACGCTACTGGGTACATATTAGCACAGAGGGCAGTGTAGTAGATAATTAGGTATCTGTAATCCTACGACATACGTCATTATTATTTATAGTGTGATAGAAAGTAATGCCACTATTTACATATATCTGTCACACCACATAAATTAAATAGACATAGATCAAATAATTTTTCTCTTTCTAATACAAAATGTTGCTAAGCTACTGCTGTAAAGTGATATGTATTCTTTCTTCGAACAAATGACCCTGAATAGTCATCTTTCGTGAATAATAGTATAATAATTATTGCCTGTAATTGGGAATTATTTGAAAGAAAAATACATTAAATGGGTGAAAATAAGGACATTCCTTTAAAACGTATTTACTTAGAAGCGCAAGCAAGTAACATCTTTGAATTTAATTTCGAAGCAAGTAACCACTAACTCTTGTCTCGATTTCGTTTCATTAGCCGTACATGACACCTGTCATTGGGTAAAGATAAGTTATTTATTTTAGAATAAATATTAATATTAATTTAAATAAATAAGTTTGATAATGTTAAATTATTTCAATAATAAAATAATTTTGTAAAACTCTATTACTACAATTCCAAAAATTATAATTCTTCTGTATTCCTCTTCGTTACATCCATATAAAGAGCTGATTAGATTTTGGTTATAATTGGTCAACCGGAAGTACCCTCATTTGAAGATTTTAACAGTTTTTCTTGAAAAATCGATATTAAATATCATTTTTTCACATTTAATGCTATTATAAATATTGAAGAATATTTTATTCTCTGTACGATTTGGATGCATTTTATACTTCATATTAAATGGATATAGAGTTAAAAAATTATAAAGAAATTAAATATCATATATTAGCCAGCTATGCTACAACTCTACAAACAGCTGATATATTAAGAAAATTCTGATTGAAAGGTGTCAGTGTCAAGTGTAGTTGACAGTATGTTTGTTTTATAATTTTACTGGAAATAAATGATCTTTTGCTGAAAACTTTTTGTATGGATTTTGTATAAAATACATACAACTGCCTTAAGGTAATGTACAAGAAATAGAATCTTTTCCAAGGAACTTTCTGTATGACATTTATACAAAATACATAGAACTGACGGAAGGTAATGTGCTGCCCACATCAGATTTTTTTTAAATGAATGTTAACGTGAATAGTATGCGTGTCGTATGTTGAATTTTTAAAAATTTCAATTGTAGTACAGAAACAATTTTTTTGAATTTTCGCTTCATATTTTAGAACAGCGATAACCTTTCTTTTTACGGGTTGTAGCCAAAAAAATGAAACTAACTTTCTAAATAGCCTAATAAAATAATGTCGATGATTTTCGTCTTTTTACATGTATACGAAGTATAGTGTACCTATGACAGAAGAAAACCGGAGGGCACGGAGAACTACAACTTCCAACTGGGAATCAAACCCAAGACCGCAATGATTGCGGTCTAACAGCATGGTCACATTTCGATTAGTCTGAAAAGAGTGCGGTAATAAATATGTATTCTATGCGGTATACAAATAGTAAAAACTTGAACATATTGAATAATACACTGCCCTTTTTTTGGCAAAACCGCTAAAATTTTCCAATAACAATTGCAACACTTTAATTAATAGATTGCAGCAGCCTGTTGCACAATAAAACAGAACTACAAAAACACACAATAATAGCTTTCTTTGACGTGTTAAAAAATAAATTCTACTACCGGAAAAAAATTCCATAAAACGTTTTCTTTTATCAAGAAACGAAATTTAATTAACTCAGCACAATTTTTCATTCGCTAAATATGCTACATGCCACAGAAAATTAAAGTTTCATTACGGTACTCTAGTGTAACCTAACCTAACAATACAAAGCAAAACAAACAATGCTTAATGATCGTCTTTTATTCTGCACAATCTGGAAAACTAGCTGCCATTTTCCTTTGTGGCCGCTACAAATAAACGTACACGCAACACAACATTGGTTTCCATTCTACTCGGTTTCTTCCAGTTAATTACGTGATACCTTCAAGATTGTTTTTAATAAATGCTGCTAAATGTCACTTGTTTCAAGTTTTATATCAAAACTTGTGTATCATGTTTTGAAGGTTATAAATGACTTTGTTTTTGTTTCTTGTTTAAAATTTTGGAATGCACTTATTTGTTTTTTATTACAAGAAAATATGTAATCAATAGGTAATAACTGTTTATAATTATTATACCTGTACTATAAATTTAAGATATGTAAATGTTTATTTTATGCAAATTAATTATTCATAGACGAGCCAAAGAAATTGTTATATAATGAGTGTTGTTTTTACTATGATACGAGTACTTATATTAAATAGAAGATTTATTATAACTGGTTTATAATTGAATATTTAAATTCAAAAAAGTATTGCGGCCAAAGACTAAATCATTTTTACCTTCCATCACCTTTCGGTAAGGATTCGATGATGAGTTTTTAATGAGTAAACACGTTTTAGGGTCCCTAGAATACGATTTTACTATTTTTACGATGATGTCTGTATGTATGCATGAATGTATATATGTAGGTATGTATGTGTGTGTGTGACGATTTTTTCGGATCACATAACTCCAATACCACCTTTCCAAAAATTATAATTTTTGCGTATTCCTTTTTTTAGATCCATATGAAGAGCTGATTAGATTTTGGTTATAATTGGTCGACCGGAAGTAACCTAATTTGAAGATTTTAACCGTTTTTCTTGAAAAAATGCTGTTAAATATCACTTTTTCACTTTTAATGTTATTATAAATATTTAAGAATATTTTATTTTCTATACGATTTGATTACATTTTATACTTCATATTCAATGGATATAGAGTTAAAAAATTATAAAGAAATTAAATTTCACAAAGCAGCCAGCTGTGCTATAAACATGGAAACATCTACTACATTAAGAAAATTCTGATTGACAAATGTCAGTGCAATGTTTGAGTTATATAATTTTACTGGAAATATATATATATATATATATATATATATATATATATATATATATCTTATAAGAAATTTTCTGTATGGAATTTGTACAAAATACATAGAACTGACTGAAGGTAATGTACTGGAAATATGAAATCAGCTGCAAAAAAACTTTCTAGGTGGAATTTGTACAAAATACATTGAATTGACGGAAGGTAATGTGCTGGCCACATCAGATATTTTGTTGACAATGTAGTGTAACGGCGAGTGTATATTCTTAGCGATGACGTAATCGCTGCGGGCAACTTGACGACGTAAACAGACATGTTTAGACCTGTTTAATTATTTGGGTGGCGTGATATTTTGTATTCGATGTTTTTATCGTGTAGAATGATTGAGAAGGTTCTCGAAAAACGACGCCGGAGTATATAAACCTCGTCAGGGATGGCAGCGGATATTCTGATATAGACAAGCGTCGTGAAATGAATAGTTGGTGATATAAATAAATAGTAAAATAAATATTGTTTAAATAAATAATCTTTGTGTTTAAGTGTTTTATAATATTCTTAGTCTTTAAATTAATGTTAATATTTGTTGATTAATTAAATTTATTCTCTTTTTAATATTTATTTATCATTTAATAACCTTGAATTTTAATAATTAATAATTCTCAGATTTTTACACTTCACCCATATAAATAAACGTAACAGTAGTATAGTTCAAACCGAATGGATTGTAAATTGATAGTCTGTTAATGTCCGTGTTATTGAATATGTTCCATAAAGGCGTTATGATATACCGATATTTATACATGCAAAATTTATTGCTGCAAAAAGATACACGTATGAGCAACCTGGGAGGTATGATACGACATGGACAATATACGTCATCAACAGCTGTAGATACGGTTTATCCTATTATAAAATCATCCTCCACTATACTTTCGCTATCGTTGTTTTGCAGACGCAAACGTAATATGCATTTTATTATCCAATTTTCTTTTTTCATTTCAACCGCCATATGTACAACTATGTTTTTGCTCCTACGCTCAAAAAACTTTATGATTCAATATAATATTTAATAACCTTCTTTCGATAAATCTTCTGTGTCAAGTAACATCGTCATAAACACAAAAGATGAAGAGCGCTTTGATCCTAGATTTTAAAGCAAGATCAAGGGAACAATGAACATCGCGTCCTTACCTTGGGATATATACAGGGTTGATATGGGTATGAAAGTCGAATAGTTTCCTAAAAGCATTCTACATTTTCCATGAATTAAATATATAATGGAAGCGTTACGACTTGTGGGTATTTTTATCTTTTAAAGAGAATATATTTGCATTGTACTCGCACATTTACATTTTCTGTGTAATGGAGCAATAAAATGTTCTAGAAACCCAAGTTTTTAGATTGTGAGATTTACAATGATTGCTGTATTTGAGCAGGGTGATTTTATTAAAAGAACTCATTCTACAATAATTATTCTAATATTAAGTTCCTTGCTTCCTACTGGTTGAAGAGAACTTAGTGATCTCAATGATTATTATTTTCCTTGCACGATCGACGCACAATTTAAAAAAATCTGATGTGGCTAGCACATTACCTTCCGTCAGTTCTATACTGTATCTGGTTTAGTGATGTGCTATTAAAAAATTCCCTTAAGGAATTTTGTTTTTTCCCGGGCAATTCCCGGAAATTCCTGCAACTACGATTTGCAGAGAAAAATATCTTGACTTTTTTTCACGGATTTTTTTTTTTTGAAACTTTATTTTAGATAATATTATACCTTGGCGCCTGTTATTTTGTTTTGCATGTTTGTGACTTATGCCTGCCTGTTACCTACAGGCCCGTGGAGAGCAGTTACGGGCCCTGGGGCAAAATCAAACTACCGGGCCCTAGCCCCCTTACCCCCCCCCCAAAAGAATTATACTTTTCATGTAAAATATTTTCAATATTTTATTCTTCAAGGTAACATAAAATAAAAACAAAATATTCATTGTCTAGGATTTTCAAAAATTAAATAAAAATTATGACCAGAAAGAATTATACCTATACTTAAATAAATTGAGTACTAACTAATTTAAAGATAAATTAATATTGCGATGATAATAAAAATAATAATATAAAAACACCACCAGCAACATAAATTAAGTACACACAAAAAATACAAAAGGTACATAATAAAACAGGTACTTATATGAGTATGGTACTGTACAAAATCAACATTAGTTTGGAACTATTTAAAGAAACTTTGCACTTCTAATTTTAAAGAAATACACAATAATAATCTTCTCTCGTAAACTCTGCTGTCACTCGCTTTTTTTACCTAATATTATTATTTTATATTTTTATTAAAGGATTTTAACAGTACAAAAATTTATGTAAAAGTAATAGCGCCGGGCCCTCGGGCCCTGGGGTTTCTGCCCCGTCTGCCCCCCCCCCCCCCCCTCTCGTCAGGCCTGGTTACCTATACTCTTACTCCGTCAACAAATATTGTGGTGCTACGAAATAATTGAAATTACTTACGAAATTAAAAAAAAATTCCTTATGAATTTCCCTAGGAATTCCCAGGAATTTTTCCTCATCATTCAATTTCGGGAATTGACCCATCACTAATCTGGTTTAAGATTGCAGTGGTGTGAAAATAGGAACAGTTTGATCTTGTTGTTTGATTGGATAATATCGGGGTATTATCCAATCAGAAAACAAGATCAAACTGCTCCTATCTTCGGACAATTGCAATCTTAAACCAGATACAGTATATGTATTTTCTATAAATTCCATATAGAAAGTTCCTTGCAAAAGATCATATATTTCTTGTACATTACCTTTCGGCAGTTGTATGTATTTTATACAAATTTCATACAAAAGTTTCTAGCAAAAGATCCGATATTTCCAGTAAAATTATAGCACAAATAAGGCGTTTTTTATTCAGACCGGTTACATGGTAACCGCATTGTATTCAGCATACCGGTTACTTGCGGTTACGTCAAACATACATGTAACCGCGGTATGCTGGGCGGTTACATGTCAGGTTACTATTGCTCTCCTTTTCTAGCTGTCAAAACGCTGACATTTTGGCAGTTAGGCAACTATCAGTAAAAGTAAAAATGAAATCTGTGTCATTTTCTGTCAACTTATTTTATATTAGATCAATACGTTTTAAATTAAATGAATCACACTATGAACAAGATAAATATTCCACAAATTTCAAATAATTAATTTGGCGGAAACGTCTGTAGTAACCTGGTATTTTTTATTTACACCGGTTACGTGCGGTTAACCATATGTAACCCGGTTACATGAATAAAAACCGCCTATGTACTACGAATCTGTCAATTGCAATTGACACTGACATCTTTCAATCTGGATTTTCTTAATATATAGTTGTTCCGTAATGCAACCGGTTCGATCAGGTTTACGGTTTAGTGCTCCGTAAATCCTGAAATTATTTACAGGTTTCTATTCGGAACGCGGTTCCTGAAATATGTTAGTAAAAAGTCGGACCACTGTAACCACGCAATAATCCTGGTTTCTCTGGTATTTTTACCCCCTCTAGCGCTACTTTCAAACATCATAATAACAAAATCAAACGATATACATCAATGTCAAATTTTTTAACCGCATTAGTGGTATTACTAATAATAATAATTATTATAGATGAAGACATTATTTATATTGTTGGTTGTATTCAAAGTTATCATTCATTTGGTTAATTTTTATTTTTGTTAGGTTGTGTCAATTTTAAATGTCAAATAAATCAATGTCAATCTGTCCCGAAATAGATGAAAATATTCAGGAACTATGGTGTACCCGAAATCAAGATACTGGTTTTTTAGGTTAACTTACGGAACATAGTAATATTAGCTGTTTCCATAGCTAGCTAATTTATGAAATTTATTACTTTTTAATTTCTTAACTCTATATCCATTTAATATGAAGTATAAAATGCAGTCAAATCGTATATTAAATATGATACCTATTTAACATCGTTTTTTCAAGAAAAACTGTTAAAATCTTCTAATGAAGATACTTCCGGTTGACCAATTATAACCAAAATCTAATCAGCTCTTCATATGGATGTAATGAAGAGGAATACGAAAGAATTATAATTTTTGGAATAGTAGTAATAGAGTTATTGAAGACGAAATTTTTGTTACACACACGCACACACACACACGCACACACACGCACGCACACACACACACAAACACACACACACACAAACACGCGCTCGCACGCACAACGCACGCACACACACACAAACACACACACACACACACACACACACACACACAAAGACACCATCGCATAAATAGTAAAATCATATCCTAAAGACAATACCTTCCTTAATCCTTACCTAAAGGTGACGGAAGGTAAAAATAAGAAAATTATTTTGACATATTACACATTTTTTGTTGTAATTTTTAAAGTAAGTAATCACAATCTCTGACCAACCAGTAATTTGTAAATAAAACCTACTAAGTTGAAAACTATCGGTAAACATCCCGATCGTGTATCGTGCAAAAATATCTATTTTGTAAATCTAGAATATTGGATACATTAATATTGTTTAAATATATGCTTACTTAAGGTATTGTTGCCACTCGATAATTTTAAAAAGGTGTATGAAATCTCATACTTATAGCACAAAGATCTGTTTTCTATCTAAATATTTTGGATTCTGTTAATAAAAGTGTCTTACTAAACCTTTTCGGTAACTATAACGAAGAATGCTGTAATAAAATTACAGAAAACAGTCTTCTTCACTGAAAATAATGACGCTTCTACTTCTTTTCTCATCGATGGTCTTCGACATAAATCTTTTTAACTCACTTCGAGTGTTTTACTTCAAACGATTCTAATCGTCAAACAGTCTTTTGAAATTGGAAACGTCAAATTATGAGTGAGTAAAATAGGACGCGTCCTGTAGCTGTAATTTCATTACAGAATTCAACATCTATTGATTGACACACGCAGACTAGTCAAAGGCATTAATTCAGTATGCTGACAAAATATTTAAAATATAACTTTCCGTAGATGTTGGATAACCTAATCTGTTTATTCGTACATAGAATTCAGTAATTTAATTTAATCTATATTGATGGTACTGTAATTCGTCAGAATCACGCTTTATAACTTAGAATTAGAATTTCTTTGACAGTACATATACTCTTAACAAAAAATCTGATGTGGCCAACAAATAACCTCTCGCCAGATATTTTACCTGGTTGTACGCATAAAACGAAAAATATTTTTAAATACAAATACATATATCCATGTCTCACTACAATATAATTCTCACATATATTTGCAAAATCTATGGGATATTTTAATATAAATTATGTACAATATATACATTTTCTTTATATTCAATATCCTGAAATTTTCTTTTTCTACTTTCCTTTTCTTTTTCTTTATATTCGTCATTTTTTCGCAAATTCCTTTTATATTCTTTTTTACGTATATTCTTTTGCGTTGTTGACTTTTTTTATTTTCATAATGATGTACAAATATTTTTGACAGTGACATTTATATGTCAATTACAAACATTTGAATTTCTTGCCTTGAAGTAGTTTGATCTGAGATTTATTACATCAAATTATTTTATATGCATTTCTTTATCTCTAAATGTATATAAGATATAATAATGAATTTCTATTTATCGAATAAAGAATTTAACGTTCTTTAATATAAGTATTTACATAAATTTTCGATAAATAATATTTAGATGATTTTTTTCTTGTAACTATACTACTTCCGGTTGTCCAATTGTTATCAAAACTTAATCAACTCTTCCCATTATTGTTAGATTGAGGAATCCGTAGTTAAAAATGTCTTGTCTTATAGTATTTGAGAAATCGTGAATCCAACATCCTCACATCCACACACACACACACACACACACACACACACACACGAACGCACGCACACACACACACACACACAAACACACACACACACACACACACACACACACACACACACACACACACACACACACACACACACACACACACACACACACACATACACATGCATACGGACATCATCGTAAGAATGTTATAATCGGATTCAAGGGTTCTTAAAACGTGCTTATTCACTAAAATCTGGATATGCGATTTTTAGCATGAATACAATACTTCTATTAGTGAGAGGTAAAAATCTATTTCTTGATTCTTTCTCAGATATTTTCTTATGTTATTTATCTTGCAGATAACATAAACCTCTTTGTACTTTTTTCTCCAAAGTCAACTCCTTGTAGCTTTGGTTGCAACAACGCGTGTTCTTTGTGAAATGACACCGATAGGAAAGTGTATTGTCGGGAAAGAATCGCGAGTTTTGCAGCGCCCTCTCGTTCTCACCTCTATTTCCTGCCACCGTCGTCAAATCCTTCTGGCGCTAGAGTCGCGCGAGGTTTATGTGTGACCTGTACGTTACGTCGCGGACAATGGCTGCTGTAAAACCTGACAAACTAAATAAAAACTCTTACATGCAGGATTCGAGGTGAGGGAGCTTTCACTTCAGCTTGTCTATTTGTAAAGAAGTTGGATAAAATTTTTATACGAAAATAGAAGCAGTGGTTTATAAGTGTTCTTATTTTAAGAAGATTTATCATATAATATCATATTTCTAGGAAGGACACACTATTTTGAATTAAATAAAATATCAATTAATATGAGAAATATTTGGATGGACCTTTAAGGTGCATTCACAAATGAAAATTAGGTTTATGGTTTTTGTTTAGGTTAAAGTAAGTCATTCATAAATGTAAGATTAAATTACCTGAAAATTATTTTTGATATGTACACACATTTGTGTAAATGCTTTAAAAACAAGATTAAAATATCGGTAGAGCTGTACTCAACAAGACACCTGTGCGCCGTGAAACTGTCATTCGCTTGGCATTATTGCTTATATTTCAGCAATTAAGTTATGGCAGTCTCCATGTTCTTCTCGCATATTTGTTTAAAAATCTGATGTGGCCAGTACATAACCTCTCACCAGATATTTATTTTTCATTTTCTTTGTATTCGTCATTTTTTCGCAAATTCCTTTTATATTCTTTTTTACGTATATTCTTTTGCGTTGTTGACTTTTTTTTATTTTTCATAATGATGTACAAATATTTTTGACAGTGACATTTATGTGTCAATTACAAACATTTGAATTTCTTGCCTTGAAGTAGTTTGATCTGAGATTTATTACATCAAATTATTTTATATACATTTCTTTATCTCTAAATCTATAGAAGATATAATAATGAATATATTTATCGAATAAATAATTTAACGTTCTTTAATATAAGTATTATATAAATTTTCGATAAATAATATTTAGATGATTTTTTTCTTGTAACTACTACTTCCGGTTGTCCAATTGTTTCCAAAACTTAATCAATTCTTCTCATTATTGTTAGATAGAGGAATCCGTAGTTAAAAATGCTTAAGTCTTATAGTATTTGAGAAATCGTGGATCCAACATCCACACTCACACACACACACATACACACACATACACACACACACACACCCCACACACACACACACACACACCACATACATCCACACACACACACACATACACATACATACACCCACACACACACACACACACACACACACACACACACACACACACACACACACACACACACACACACACACACAAACACACACATCATCGTAAAAATGTTATAATCGGATTCTAGGAACCCTAAAACGTGCTTATTCACTAAAATCTGGATATGCAATTTTTAGGAGGTAAAAAGCCAAATCCCCCAAGTGGATATTAAATAAAGATGGGTGTATATATCCATATTATTTCAGACTCGTTCTCATTGGTGAAGTTTGTGACGTCAAACTAAATCATAAACCTAAAGTTTGGACCTTGCAATGTTTAGATTTATGATTTAGATTTAGAAACCCTAAATTATGAACTGTGTGTGGCCTCCCAGAACGCTGGTCGCTTTCCAACGATGTGCGGCCATTTTTGATTCGGTTGAACCAATCCTGTATTTGTGTTCCTTTCATGGCATCGTCTCCAAACACCTGGCGAATCTTATACGAATTGTTTCGCTTTGAGAATCACCAAGCTTTTAACAAAACTGGGTGCAGCATCCTTGCTCAACACTATCAGTAATTTCGAACGAATCGGAAATCCGACGAATACTAGGAATAACACCTCACACAGAATCTATCAAGCAGCGAATGACGCACTAATGGCTGTGGATAGTGGCGCCGCCCTACAGGCATTATTTTCGCGAAAAATGAAGGTCGGATTCTTTTTAGACAATCCTCGTAGTTTTTATTTTTGTTTAATTTGAAGGTTAAGGAAATACGCACGTGTGCAAAGTTTCACGTTGATTGGATATGTGGAAGTTAAATAAAGGTTTGTAAAAATAAAAAAAACCTTTTTGTCTAATTACATTTGATTAGATTTTCCTTTTAAAATTACATATCCCTTTAAATATGTTCAGTATACGAATGAATTTAATTAAATCAAGGAAAGCTTGCGTTTCGCGCGTATTTCCCATCCCATTTCGGATGAATTCTAGTGTAACAGCCTCTGGAAGTTGAGATAAAAGAAAGATTAAATCGAATTCGCACAAATTTCAATAACGAGATTAATGAGATTCAGCCGCGCGAGTAAGGAGGCTCGGCTCGGTTCGGACTGCGTTCGGAAGCGGAAGCCACGGGTGGAAGATATTGTCTTCCAGCAACGGATCGCGAAAGAAATGATCTCTTCTCACGAGGATATTCCGCGTTCCGCTACAAATGGACGCATTAGCTTGATTAATTAAATCAGACCTCGTTCCAGAACAGTTTAATATCAGATCATGATTTTGTTCAGATGGGCAAAATTGAATGGAAACAACGAACAACTGGAAGAATTATATTATAATTATTCGATTTTTTTTCTGTTTGTAATATAATATAAGGGCAAGAATTATCAATTTTTAATGTCTTTCATTTCAGTATTACTTTTTTAAAATTCTACAGTAATAATATGACGTACTATATTTAAAAATGTTATCTACTAGTATATATTTATTTTGATAATCATAACATACAGAATATTTCTTTGAATTTTTCATCTTTCGTCATCTATACGAGTACGTATGGATGATATTTTCTTTGGTCAAATAATTCGATGGTGAATTTTTAATGCATAAGCGCATTTCAGGGTCCTTTGTATGCGTATAAGTATCTCTCTGTGTGTGACGATTCTTTCGATAATTCCAGTAGGTACTATAATTCTAAAAAAAAAATCTTTCTTATTCCTCATATTTACACTCTTTTTCACTATCTTTATAAGTCTATAAACCTTTAAATGTTATTTTTACAGATTTATGTTATTGTAAAAATTAAAGATTATTAAATTTTCTACAGATTGGCATTAATACTTTTTCTATATATTTTATGTATAAATTTATAAACTTATCTATAAATTAAATCCCGGAGCCTACGCTCTTTTTTTTTTTTTTTTTTTTTTTATTTTTAAACCTCTCAACAGGATTAAATCCCAATTACAGAGAGGTTTACATACACAAACATCCATGCCTTAGTGGGATTCGAACCCAGGACCCCTAGCATACTCATGACTGAGAGCCGTTGCTCTAACCATTGAGCCACCGGAGCCGACAAAACAAACTCCTTGGTTACACAGTTCAGATCTCAAAGGTATGTAACTAACAGATAAATGTTACTGTCAAAGAATCATTTCAAATTAATAATGTTTTGAACAGAAAACCGTAACTAGAACAATAGTTATATAGAAAGGAATTTAATCCAGTTTCCAGCATAAATGCAAGTATGTATTAAAATTAATAAAAATTAAATGGCGGGGGCGGGAGGTATTGTGTTAGCTACAACAGATTTTTACTTTCTTGTACATAGTAAAGGAAATATTGTAATCGCGAAAAATTTCGGTTTTCACATTTCAACGGAAATATCCATTTTGACCATCCCTGAATCCATTTTGACTAATTTCGTCGTGACGTCTGTACATTCGTATTTTTTGGTTTTTGTAATAAGGCTTGCTATGGATTAGAACAAAAAAGTACAAAAAAATAAAATAAAAAATCTGATGTGGCCAGCACATAACCTCTCGCCAGATATTTTACCTGGGTTGTACGCATAAAACGAAAAATATTTTTAAATACAAATACATATATTCATGTCTCATTACAAAATAATTCTCACATATATTTGCAAAATCTATGGGATATTTTAATATAAATTATTTAAAATACATACATTTTCTTTATATTCAATATACTGAAATTTTCTTTTTCTATTTTTCTTTTCTTTATATTAGTCATTTTTTCGCAAATTCCTTTTATATTCTTTTTTACGTATATTCTTCTGCGTTGTTGACTTTTTTTTTATTTTCATAATCTTCATAATGATGTACAAATATTTTTGACAGTGGCATACAAATATTTTTGACAGTGACATTTATGTGTCAACTACAAACATTTGAATTTCTTGCCTTGAAGTAGTTTGATCTGAGAATTTTTACATCAAATTATTTTATATGCATTTCTTTATCATTAAAACTATAGAATATATAATAATGAATTTATATTTATCGAATAAAGAATTTAACGTTCTTTAATATAAGTATTTACATAAATTTTCGATAAATAATAGTTAGATAATTTTTTTCTTGTAACTACTACTTCCGGTTGTTCAATTGTTACCAAAACTTAATCAACTCTTCCCATTATTGTTAGATTGAGGAATCCGTAGTTAAAAATGTCTTAAGTCTTATAGTAGATATTTGAGAAATCGTGGATCCAACATCCACACATCCACACACATCCACTCACACACACATACGGATATCATCGTATAAATATTATAATCGGATTCTAGTAACCTTAAAACGTGCTTATTCACTAAAATCTGGATATGCGATTTTTAGAATGAATTCAATACCTCTCTTAGCGAGAGATAAACATAATGTTAATGTCAAATTACGTCAAATACGTGCAATATTATAATTGGGTCTATATTTCATGTCTATCTTGCGTACAAGGAAGTCGTGTGGTGTCCACATCAGATTTTTTCAAATAGATATTCAATATTTCCTTTATTTAAATATACGTAAGTTAAAGTTATAAAAGGAGCTCACATGTTTACTTCATTTTTCCTTTCTCACATACCTATAGGTATAATTTTAAAATACCGGTTTTGTTTTCTTTTTCAACAGCGTTATTGATTCACTGACATTACAATTATGAGTTAATAAGCTCGAGTTACGAAAGGTTCCCTCCTTAGTGTGATTACAATTAATCATCCAACATTCAGCGCTTTGATTTAATTCCTCTTGTAAACAAAAACAAATTGGAAAGGAAATCCTTGGCGTTGAAACGGGTTGACTTTCATTCGAGATGATTGTTATTAAAGCCAGGAATGCTGAACGTGTGCGGTATCACCATTATTATTGTACTGTAAAATTACAATGTATGGAGCACGGGTATCTGATTTGTACATCAGGAGATACCTAACCTAGCCATTCCATTCCAAATGTTAATGGATTGCCTTTAATTATATAGACCGATGAAAGGCTGAAGTGATTATATTTTTATGATATGGTATGATGGATGATAATTTTATTAATTACGTTTGTTATTAATAATGTGCCGATTTAATCTACTTCCTTGTTTTTGTTAATTGTTTTATAATTTTGCAATGAGTGTCTATATTAAGTGAAAAGTCATTATGTATAAGTACATGGCAGTTTCTTTAATACTTACCTATAGGCAGTGGTTTTGCGGTGGATTGAATAGTCAGTTTTAAAATCAATAAAAACAAATTAACAGGAGGTATAGTCCTTGAAATAAGAGCTGGTCGCTGTGTGGAATGTTAAAATTAAAATAAATAAATATATCATCACAGCATATTACTCATTGCTGGGTGTCTCAATCTGCTTTGTGCACAGATATCGGTAATGATGATGACATAATGGGGTCCTGCACCATAACAAAAAATAATAAAATGTACACTTTATGCTTAAAATATTACTCAATAAATAGCGATTAAGATGAAAAATAATATTTTTTCAATAATTACTTTGCGACATATTTGAGGTTTGTTGTTAGTGTCACTGTGACGTCACATTAGTGCTACCTTTCTCTCGCTGCCTACTATAGAGCTTGTGCGAGAAAAAGATACAGCAGTAGGTGTCGCTACAGCTACTAGATATTACATAGATGACTCGTCCGCCATATTGGTGCCAAATCAATGCAGTAAATTATGAAATAAAAGTGCATTTCTTATTAGTTTATGTACTAACTATTTTTCATAATTAAATATAAATTCCATATTTGCCATTTTATACTTATTTAATATAATAAAACAAGAAAAAATACGGTTCGTTAAGATTTTTGAGGTTAGAGAAAAATATATGAATTGCATGAAGTACCTGTAGAAATTATAACCATTTCTCAAATGATTTGCACAGTTTCGAGCAGAACAATCCGTTATTATGGATAATTTGTATGATTAATAATACTGTAACATCGATATTGAATGATTTAAGTGGCTTCACAATGGTGGACGAGTCAGCTGTAATTTATCTAGTAGCTATAGGTGTCGCCGTGACGTCATGGTGATATTAAAAATAAAATGCAGTTAAACTAAAAACAATTAAGACTTTTTAATACTATAGAACTTTCATTTAAAATAAAAAAAAAATCAGAGTGCAGGACCCCATTAGGGTATCATGCACCGGGCAGGCGCTTACCAGGCATCACCTCACGGGCATTCATTCCTGGGGTTACTTTTGTGTCATTCCAAATTCAAAATATTCTTGGCGTCAGTACCTATATATTGAGCAGTCTTTATATTTAGCCAAATAATGTATACAGCTACTAATTCGTTATCCGCTTCATAGATGTTATGCACTACAATTGTTAAGTATAATTTTGCAAGAGAATAAAAAATACATATTGAATTTTTTGAATCATATATCTAATTTATTACAAAAATCTTTTGCCAATAGGGCACTAGCAAGAATCTGTACATGCCTTTTAAGTAGGTACAAATTAAATTTTGCAGAATATATTCTTAAATTTGAAAATATCACGAAATATCCATTAGATATTTTGAAATTAATAAATTGAAATGTGTGTACTATTTATGATTGTTACGTGATCTGAAACAGATTGTGACGTCAAAGTTCATACAGCTCAACAGGTGACAGACAATCGCCTACTTTTATACAGGGTGTTGACGCTAAGGTGTGAACATAGGGATTTAACATGGGATTTCAGTTTTTTGCAATTTCCTGCTCTCCTGTTCATTTTACAGCAAAACCTGTAGAGTGCGAAGTTGTTCAGAATTAAAAGTGTTTTTAAATTTTTTATTGTGTCTTCAGTTTCTTCACAAATTTAAAAGAAATTTCGGTTCATTAGTAGCAATAGCCATGACACTTGTTTCCTTTTTCTAGTTTTCATAAATTATTTATAAACGTCAAACGCCAATTTGAGATAAATAAAATTGTGATGAACCTAGAAACATAATAAAAAATGTTACAACAGTTCTGTATACAACTTTTAATTCTGAACAACTTCGCACTGTATAGTTTTTGCCGTAAAATGAACGGGAAAGCAGGAAATTGCGTAAAACTAAAATCCCATGTTAAATACCTATGTTCGCACCTTAGCGTCAACACCCTGTATAAATGACGTAGGCGATGGACAAACTGTGTCACATAAGTGGGGGCTTGTTTTTCATGACTATTTCTAGCGCCAAACTTTTTAATTAAATTATTTACGAAAATATTTTGAGAAAAAACTTTCATTTAAAATACATACTTTTTGAAAGTGTGAAACCGTTTCATTGTAACTATGTAGCTATTTTTGTACGTTATGCTTTGAAAAAATTATAGAAAATAATATTTTAACAATTCACTTCTTTTACATAAGGCTATTATTATTATTATTATTATTAAATGTGAATTCCTGGACTGGAAAATGAAATACTGGGAAACTTGAAGTAAAACAGTCTGATAAGTTGGCTGAGAATGTTTTATTTCATAACCGACGTTTCGGCAGCCAATCTGCCTTCCTCAGGAAACTTTGCAAAATACACACAAATTATTGTACAGATTAACTTTCATGTAAAATTACTGAGTTGAAATTTTGAATATAATGTTAATTACAAAAGTATATTGTCATAATATAAAAATTATTTTTAGAAAACTGTCTAGCACACATCTTCAGAATAAGTGAGAAAAAAAATTCAATTTATTTGTAGTTCCCTGAAGAAGGCAGATTTGCTGCTGTAATAAAATATTCTCAACCAACATACCAGACTGTTTTCCTCTAAGTTTCCCAGTATTATTATTAAAATATGTATCTACTAAGTTGTTAAAAAAATATGAATTTAAACTAATATGTTTTTTTTGACCATAATTTCGCATGCCTTTAAATAAATATTAAAAAAAAAAATAGTTATGGCCAGTTGCATCGTTGACGCTTAAATTTTTAGGGTACCTTAAATTGACAATATTGTATCGAAACGAATCAAATGAGTAATTAAATATTGCTGTTAAAATTTTGATTTGCATTTTTTTAAGCCTAGCTTAAAATTTAAGTGTTAGCGGTGTATGTAATAGCCTTATCAGATTTTTATAAAACGAACTTAAAATATACGTTTAATGTGTAAACTTGAACAGAATCAAGTAATAAGTACTTACAAATATATAGTTAAGATTTTTAAAATAATGAAATAATTTACAACAGGCGTAACCTTAAACAGATCTTATTAAATTACAAAGAAAATAAATAAGTGATAAAAGTAGCTCAAAACAATTTTAATTTTTGCTTGGAAATAACACTCTTTTGTTATTACTTCAACTAGATGACCTTTGGCATAATCAGTTTTTCAATCATTATTACACTTCGCAGAAAAATGGTGTGAGAAAGGTCAATATAATGACATATTTCTCTCATTCTCTCGGGTGATCATTTTACCATTAATTTTCTTTTTCAATACAATACAATAATAAAAATCCCAAGGTGGAAGTCAACTGCTTCCTTGAAAGAACTTCAAAAAATGCATGAAAAAGAAAAGGACTTTCTCAAGGCATTAACCAATTATGTAAATTCACAATGATTTTATACACATGGAATAAAAACGACACCTGAATGAAGGTAACTGCATTTTGCAGACGTGGATAAACGGTCGCTTAGGCGAATTTACATAAACCATTTACGTTGGGCATCACATTTATTGGGCCTGTCGCGCACCTTGGGATAGAGACTCGGTGATAAATGCGAGAGGAGAGGAATGGAGGATGTTCCTTACTGGTACTGTATTTACATACTTCAGAACAATCTATCTTTGGGGATATGTGATCATCCCCTGGCGTATAATCCCAAATACATACGAGAACACAAGCTAACAATAAGATAAAGTAACCTTATTGACAATTCAAGGCACGAGGAAAACAATCTAGTGGTAAAAATTGAACTACATTGCTGACAGACTTGTTAAATTTAAATTAAAAGTAAACTTTGGTAAATAGTGTTTTCCATTATTTAATACTTGTATGAGGGCAGCTCCGAAAGTTTCTGCAAACCGATATCACCAAGGTAGCTACGAAAAATAAATGCATGGCAAAACAAAAGCACTTCCTTAGGTAGCATGACAGTTCTTGTTACAATTTTTTATCTGTTATCCAGGGCCGCTCCTTGGGTATAAGGCGCCTTTGTGCAAAGTTATATTTTAGCCCCCCCCCCCTTCCAATAATGTAAAATTTGCATATTACCACACGCTTTAAAGTTTAAACTATATTTTTTTTCTTCAAAAATGCTAGATTTAATATATTGATGAAATAGAGGGTTATACAGATGCATATTTTCGGGCTGCCATCTATTGGTATTTTCCTTGTACTACACTTGTGACTCATTTCTCTCCATTGCTAGATTACAAACTAATCGCTGTCATGGTGACAGTTGCAAGATGGTGCCAAGTATCGAGCGAGTATATTGTCTTTGCAACAGTGACTCCCGCTATAATTATAAAGAATACATGACAAATGTGAAATTCTTTAAGTTTCCACAGCCATCCGAAGACATTGAATTACATGTAAATCTCAAATGCCAAATACAAGTGACAGAACTTTAAAAATGGCGTGGTTTGTTTGTAATCCGATCTTCCTTCTCAACTTCTACATCGTCGCATCTTTCTTGCGTGTGACGTCAAAATCATAACCCTCTATTGTCTTAGATTCATTCTTGTAATCAACAGGTTATAATCAAAATCCTTTGTTGTAATCAACAATTTTACAGCGTATGCTATATAAAAATGAGAGAAAATTATCCGTTGGGAAGGATATTTCTTTTACTTTTTAATTTTTAATAATAAATAAGGGAAATATTAATATCGGTAGAAAATAAAAATTATTATTTCACTAAGATTTCAGAATGGACCTTTTCAATTTAACGGCTATCTCTTTCTATCGCTCCAAATAGTAAGAAAATGGCGCGAACAACTGCCAGTTGGGCTGTCAAACGAAACATCAAAAATATTGCAGTCATTAAAATACCTGTATTCTTAGTGAAAATTTGTATCGTTAGACATTTTAACTTCAATAAAAGCTTTTGTAACTTATTTCGATAAGATTTTTTAAAGTTATCTGAGATATTCTCACATTTTACGTCTAATTTTTTTAGAAACAAACGCCATAGATTTCAGTTGTTCTTACTATGCGCAGATCTCTATTACGCATGTCTTCTATCTCTTTAAATTGAAAAGGTCCATTGTAAGTAAATCATAAAGCTTTTGATTCTTCACAAAATGTTAGTAGGTATTAAAATATCGAATTCATTGTAGGATTCATTCTTGTAATCAATATTATGGAACTATAATCAATATATTCTTTGTTGTAAACAACATTTTCACACTTATTATTTTAATATAACAATTATAGAAAAATAACGAACCGATTGATACGATAATTTACTTATAACTAGAGTTCTAATGCAGACAAATTAAAAAATATATTTTTCAGTTCTATAATTTGTCTTTACGAATAAGAGCATTTTATAAAAATTTATTACTATTTACTTTATTGTCTTGAAACTGGCCCACCCGCACGGAGCTGCCCTGCTGTTATCAGTAATTTTCCATGCAGTTTTAAAGTACGCACGTCGTACTGAAAATGCAGTTAACAAGACAAAATTTCCTAGCCATGATATTTTACGATTTTAAAAGTTCGCTCTCTCCAAAACAAAGCATCGAAAAGCTCCGGGATGCTTTTGGAAATAAAACACCTAGTATCAGGTCTGTTCACAGCTGGTACTATGAATTTAAATTTCATCGAGTTTCTCTCAATGACGATTTACGCAAAGATCGGCCAATTTCTGAAGTTAGGGATGAAAACATAGCTGCTATTCGTACAATGATTAAAGAAGACAACCGTGTCACATACAGAATTATACGGGCTATTTTGGGCATTGGAATGACCGCTATATACAAAATTTTGCTCGATCATCCAAAAAGCAGGAAAGTTTTTTTTACTGTTGGATATCTCATAATTTAAATGATGGTCAAAAGCAACATCGAGTTGAATGGTGCAATAAAACTTTGAAAAAGTACAACGAAGGTAAATCTAAAGCAGTGTACGTTATTATAATAGGTGATGAATCATGGAGGTATGCATTTAAACCTGAAACAAAACGACAATCAGCTCAATGCGTTTAGTGATTCGTCCCGTCTCGTCACAAATTCATAAAATTTTGTCTTGTCTCGAAATTTTTTTCGTCTCGTTTAATAGTCTTGTCTCGATCGAGATTCTCACCGAAATTTCTCGGTTGAAATTTAATTTTATTTAAATTAATTAATATAAGAAATATGACAACTTTATGTCATAAATGACACCGACTTTCGCGCTTTTTTAAAAAATGCTAAATATTTTTTTCAGCGCACAAGGCGTTTACGCCCATAAAGAATAAATAATAGATTAAAATTAAACTAATAACAAATAAAAATTTATTAATATTGTGTTTAGAAACTGCATTCTGCATCACATTTTAAATTTCAATCCTTAATTATTATTAAAAGTAGAAGTTGATCTAATATTTTTCGTTTTTGATTATAAATAAAATATAAATACTCGTAAATACTATATTTGTATAGAAATGTGTAGTCCATAAAGGAAAGTTTGTTACATCATTTTTGAATTTTTAAACAAGTTATTGTTTCAAACCCGGCTTATTATGATTATTTCCCCCACAGTAGATTAGCGTAATATCTCCAATTTTTTAAATATTACTGGTCCAGTTGTTTTATACTAATTCGAATTTATATATAAAATTAATTTAAATTAACAATCTTTGAAGCGTGTAAATATTAAGATATCAACCATGAAATATACAAAGATGAATAGAGACAGATATCACTGACTATTTCACTCATAAATTTATAAGCCAATCCAAACTCAGGATTCTTCCTAGTTACCAAGTTTCATTTCGACAAAAAAACGTCACAAAAATTTTTTCGCACCCTTTAAGCCAATAAGATGTATTTTTACAAGTAAGTGAGTTTTGATAAGCGAAAATTTTTAGACGTTTTAGAAACATATTGTTTACATACTTGTCAAAGTGTGTATATTTTCATTGTTATCAGTTTTTATTAGAAACGAGTGGATTCGGTCAGGAATCTATTTAAAACGTTGAAAAAGCAAACTTAAATATAACACCTCAAAACACAACAATTAGAAGATTTTTGTCAAGAAAAAAATATATGTATAAATGATTACCTGATTTTTATTTTGGAAATAGTCATCCGAAAATGGCAAAATTTTATCCTGGAAAAATTTTCCGATTGCTTTACTCGAGCCTGTTGCCAATTTATCTTGTGATAATGATCAAAAATCATTCGTTTGACAACTCGTGATTATTTTGTCAATGTCACTCAATAAATTGCTAGGCAACCAGCTCTCGTAACAATCTGAAAATTTTTCCGGCAAAAATTTACCACTTATGATATTATATATGAAAATATGCTAAATATAATTAATGAGAAAATGAATAATCGTGAAATCTCGAAACAGTTTTTGAGAATCGAGCAAATATATCTCGTTTCGTAAAATAGTTTTTATAATTCTGTCTCGTCTCGGCAAGACGAGAAATCTCGAGTACGAGATGGAACGAGAATCGAGAAATATCTCGTCTCGACAGAATCACTACATGGGTCTTTCCAACAGACCCCAATCCTGTCAAAGTAAAACGAGTTCGAATTGTTGGTGCAAAAATGATTGCCTCCTTTTTCTCAAAATCCGGCCCTACTAACAATATTGCATTAGGAGAGAGAAAAACAGTAACTTCTAAATGGTACATAACAATTGGTTTACCACGGGTGTTTGAAAAAGTGCGTGAAAATAGGCCTAGAAGTAAACTAGTATTACATCACAACAATGAATCTTCACATACTGCTGCGTAATCTAAAACTTATTTAAAAGAACCAAAGGTGGAATCACTGAAGCATCCACCATACAGTCCTGACCTAGAACCTTATGATTTCTTCCTATTTCCTAAATTAAACAAATTAATGTGTGGTTTCCGATATACAAGTGCAAATGAAGCGGTTGAAGCCTTCAAAAATATGATCTCTCAAGTGTCTCAAGAAGAATGGATTTCTTGCTTTAACGATTGGTTTTATCGATTGCACAAATGTGTTTAATTAAAAGAAAAGTATTTCGAAAAACAATAATAAAATCATTTCTGGAAAATTTAGTTTTCTATCAATAGTTTGCACATCGGTGCTACCCTCGTAAGATAGTAAAAATTTTGTCATATCTTCATCTATTATCCTTTTATCCTATACGTGATTACGCAAATTATGTTCGGGCGTATGCTCACTAACTCAGGAGGACGCATATACCACGAAGCGACGTTGTCAACTCATGCACTTCACGCCTTGTTGCCAGACAGGACACCTCCACACTTGTGCATCTTGCATAAAATTATCAGAAGCGACAGCTGATGGAAAAAAGGCAACATTGTTGTCTCAAGTGTTGGTGGTTGAGTTGAAAGACGATGTGTGTGGTTTTCTTGGTATTGCCGTGAATATTGTAGAATTTTTTTCTGGTATGCAATACTGTACTTTTTACATAATACCATATAAAATGTAGGATGTCCTTTTTCTTGTATTATTCAGATTGTAAAGGATATTTTTTGTTGTAACTTACGGGTATTCGACGTGTAGTAAAATTCTTAAGTCATTCATCTAAGTATTGTGTTCGCTCGTAATTTTTCGACGGACTATTATTTTTCCAGTAAAATCAACTGCGGCCCAGCCAATCAGCTTGAGCGAATCTCCAGATGCTGCAGAGCATTATGAAACCAACATTTTAGAGAAAACAGAGTGTATAATCTCCCAAATGTTTCTCAGGCGCAACTGATGGAAGAGTTTTGGGTATTTCTTAGAAGAAAAGTATACAATAATGGCAGGGAATACAAAAAAAACGACAGTTACAGACAAGAATATTTCTGACGATCCGAGAAGTTGACATCGTCCAGAGACAAATCAAAAAATCTGATGTGGCCCGCACACTACCTTCCGTCAGTTCTACGTATTTTATGCAAATTCTATACATATAGCTTCTTGCGAAAGATTCTGTATTTCCAGTACATTACCTTCTCTCAGTTCTATGTATTTAGTACAAATTCCATGCAGCAAGTTTCTTGGAAGTGATTCTATATTTAAAGGAAAATTATAACACAAACATACTGTCAATCGCACTTGACATTGACATTTGTCTATCAGATTTTTTTTTATATATATTAGCTGTTTCCAGTGTTATTACATAGCTGGCTGCTTTATGAAATTTAATTTCTTTATAATTTTTTAACTCAATATCCATTGAATATGAAGTATAAAATGTAATTAAATCGCATAGAGCAGGGTTCGCCAAACTTTCTAGTTTTAGGGCCATACTTATTACTCCAGTAAGTTCCGAGGGCCAAAACCAGTGCTAAATTGGAATAAAATTTTAAAATGAAAAGAAAAATGCGCCGTAGGCGTTTTTTTTTTAGTTCAAGGTCAAATATCTTTAAATTGAATATTTATTCTGGAATGCGTGACGCGTAACTGCACTTTTTAACCCCCTTTCATGTGACGGAATAAATAAAAATACGCATCTGAAAAAAGTTATAAATAATTTAATAATGATATTAATACGTAATATATAATATTAGTAGGATTCATTTAATTTATTTGTTAATTATTATGCTTAAGTTAAATTTTCTGCGTATTATACTTGTCATTAATCTTTACCTAACAAGTAAATAAAACCGAGTTATTATCATTCTGTTTTTTTTTTTATCCAACTTATCACCGCAACAATAACAACAATAAGCCATTAGCTGTCGCGGGCCGGATTAGTGACACTGGTCGTTAGCTGTCGCGGGCCGGATTGATGACACTGGCGGGCCGGATTTGACCCGCGGGCCGGATTTGACCCGCGGGCCGTAGTTTGGAGACCCCTGGCATAGAGAATAAAATATTCTTTAATTATTTATAATAACATTAAATGTGAAAAAATGATATTTAATAGCGTTTTTTAAGAAAAATTATAACTAAAATCTAAGCAGCTCTTCATATGGATGTAACGAAAGAATTATAATTTTTAGAATTGTAGTGTTGGAGTTATCGACGGAGAAAAAATCGTCACACACGCACAAACGCACGCACACACACACACACACTTACACACACATACACACACATACACATACGCACACGCATAAGCACACACGCACGCACGCACACACACACACACGCACACACACACACACGCACACACACACGCACACACACACACACACACACACACACACACACACACACACACACACAGAGAGAGAGAGAGAGAGAGAGAGAGAGAGAGAGACATATAGACATCATCGCAAAAATAGTAAAATCGTATTGTAGGGATTCTAAAACGTGCTTATTCATTAAAAACTCACCATCGAATTTTTTGACTGAAAACAATACCTTCTTTACCTAAAGGTATGACGGAAAGTAAAAGCTGTGTCGCATTAAAGATAATGATCCCCTATCAGTGTTGTAAAATTAGAGATCTTATCTTCGTAGTTTATAGGAACAACCCCTTATGTCAACGTTTCAATAAAAAATTCTTTCTATTGGATGAAGAGGTCTAAACTGTTTCTCAAAACTTTTGTTGTTACAACTGACATATAAAAAAAGCATTTCATAATTTACAATCTGTTTATAAGAGAAGAGAATATGTCACATTTAAAAACATAAATTACCTATTCTTCAAACACCATATGTATGGATATCAATTTTCATAATGCGATAAAATATAAAACCATACAACCAACAAAACAAACGAATGACACAAGAATCACATTAAATCCCATAAAACAATTCCTTCTTGTATCCCGCAACTTCTAAATCTGTCACATATACAATAGTTATCTCCTGTAACATAAACTCCCATATTAAATTCAGTAGAGTAGACAAAGGCAATGTCGCCTTGACTTTTCACTATATGAGTGCAGTGCCTTACCTTGCGATAGAGTAATGTAAGACTGGGTGTGGCGAATACAACGATATGGTGTGATATACAGTACCGCACGTGTAGCAATGTTATCCAGATAAGAATTATAACATATAGCTTGACAAGTACAGGAAAGAATGTCGATATTTGTTCCTGTAGTAGATTTGTAAAAGCTAAAGTAGTAGGAGTAGTATGCAATAGTATAACAATAGAAGTTCTTCCTGATATAAATAATTTATACGAGCGCGGTAGTATTATTGAAAACAAAACACTTGGTTCATATATTTTAGAATTTTAGAGGTTATAAATTGGGTAATAACATTGACGTATTATATAAATGGACGCAACGTAGGTACTGTTTTACTGTATAAGCATTGACGCACACCTTAGAAAAGGATAGAGCTAAGTTAGGGGCAAAGTCAAAAGATGAAAAATAACACAGAGTGCTTAGGAATATTCATCTCATTCATAATAAATGACAATGTAAAATATAGTTCATATTCGATTTAACATAAAATATTTCATTCGTATATTAAATTATTTGTAAAAATAATAAATATAGAAAAGTACTTTTGCTTTAGCTAATATTATTTATTTAAAACTATTTTTATATACATTTTAGGTATAGTCCGTCAATTGAAAATGATTTCTGTATCACAGAATGTTTAGATGGCTTGAAATTGTGTCTTCTAACTGCAATAAGCAGTCTGTTCACAGTTCATCTTTCGGAAATCTATTCGAAAAACATTCATATAAGATATGACAGTTTAGTTTACGACGAATAAGAAATACTTGTGAAATTTTATGTCTTTTTGATAACGAACTGTTTCATTTGCACTGCATGACATTACCATTTTAAAAGAATTCTGAAATATAAATGAAATCACACTTATATGCATAGCATGAATGACAGAACATAACCTGAATTACCAGCAAACTACATTCAAATTATTTCTATTTTACATTAAATCAAAATTACTCACTTTGTATTGTAACTAACTTTTAGTTAGAGATATGAATATTATTTTTACTAATATTCTGAGGAAATATATTACACTTTTACTAGCTGTCACTACTGTCAGACTAGCAAACAAAACAACAGACCGCAACAATGTTCTTGTTTGACGTTGCCCCGCTTATCTATCTTTCCTTTTCTAAGGTGAGCGTCAATTCCTCTCTCTCTACGTTGGGTCCATTTATGTAATATGTCAATGGGTAATAAGAAAAAATGACAAGTTGCTATAGAAACAAAAATTTGTTTAACATGTTTACAACTTTATGTTCTGGCCAGATTTTGCGTCCTGTCACTTAGCAAGACAAACTCAAAATTGGCTAAAAGTCTTATCTCATATCACACAAGAATCATATCTCTGACTCTATTTTGTTGACTTATTTTTAATATATTCCGTAACTTAACCGCGATGACCAAGGTTCTGGTTAAGCGTTTCGGAATGTAACCAAAACATAATTTCAGGATCGAGGTTCCATTCCGGAATGTGGACCACAAAGACCACAATTTTTTTGTGGTTGTTGTGGTCATTTTCTTATTTCTTATAATATAATAAATAAAATTGTATAAACATTTAATTATTATTAATACATACTGGTATAATATTTACGGTAGCATAAAATAGACAGAGTTACGTTGCCACTTATTTCTAATGATGCGGTGGTTCCCTGCTTTACCGTCACAAATTAACCAAGATGTTCCGAATCACAATCACTTTTCAATAACCATAACCTGACCACGTGAACCACAAGAAAACCATAACCACGGTCGTGGTTAAGTTACGGAATATACTATTTATATGACCAACTCGATCTATCTCACTGCAAGTTCGAACAACCGTTTTCTCTGACTTAGTGGATTTTCATACTAAAGATGGTTATGATAATTCATATTTGTTTGACAAATTATTTCAAGTAAAATGAATGAAAACGGTGGAAAAATAATGCAATTATGGGCAAACATACTAATTTTATGCGCATGAAACAAAAAAATGTAAACTTCTGATGTTTTTGTAGTTATATTTTACTCCGTAAAGTTACATTCCTGTACTTCAGAGACTCTTCATTCTTTTACTCTTTTATGGAGTATCGTGGCCGCGGCCTAAGTGTCACGTCGCGAATCTGGGAAACCGGGTTCGATCCCGACCGACGCCATATATTTCCAATTTTAAATGGCACAAAATTGACCTCCACGCCAGCAATGAGTGCCCGTGAGGTGACGCCTGATAAGAGCCCGCACGGTGCAAATATTTCTTTATTATCGATCTCTGTGTACAAAGCAGATTGGCACACCCAGCAATGGGTAATAAGCCGTGATGATATATTTATTTTATTTACTTCAGAGACAGTTGCGCATGCGCATTAGAGGAGTCAGCGATAAATAGTCAGAAGATATGAAACCGATTCCATTTCATCTGACAACAGGATCCATGACTTCCTTGTAGCTACCACACTGAATAATTAAGTCAGCCCTATGAACCGAAGTCATGAATAATGCGTGACAAGTCAGAGATACTACTTCTAGGTGATAGTTCTTTACAGACCAAAACGTACCATTTGTTCCGCGGAACGACACTATTCTTAACCTTCCCCAAGCTCGTCCCATAGGAGATTTTTGGGCTCTATTTCGAAAAGTTTACGATGGAGGATGAAAAGCCCAAAAACAGTAGGAACTTGACGCAGAATATACAGGAAAGTCCGAGAAATCAATGTAAATGTCGTCCAAAACCTAATGCTAGGTGTCCTCAGAAATTGTGCTTTGTGGAAGGACAAGGTACTCTTCATTTAATTTAAGTTTGTAGTTTTGTTGTTTATGAAAGAGTTAATTATTAAGTATTACAACAATTTAAGTTAATGTATTTTTTTGAACAAAAATTTTTTGTTTAAATTTGTACCACTGTCAATCATTATGGGACATAAGTTACGTTCAAAGAAGTTCTCTTCAACTTCACAATTCTTTCCTTATACTTATTAAAAGCTCCCAATCAATCTTTTGGAATGTTTTCAAAATAATCATGAAATGCATAATCAATTTCAAGAAGAAAAATAAGAGTTCCAAGAAACCAGTAAAGACAAAGGTAAAAATTTGGAAAGGTGTGAAAAAATCACAATTTATAAAACATTTTTAATTATTCCGGTTATTTTTTGACATTTCTTAAAACCAATTAAATGTTTCATATTTTGTCACGTGTCTGCGTTTTAACCAATCCTGTCATTATTATACTGAGAATAAAGATTATTTCCGGGAATAATCTCAAGCTTTTGTTTTTGTGTACATGTCAGTTATAAACACATAAGTAAAATGAGGGAAAAGGTCCGATTTTGTGGCGTTTCTGATCATTAAATAAACAAAAATGACAGAAACCACTTCTAAAAATACCATAATGTACTAATTATATTTTAAAAACAGATTTGCCAACTGGGTCATCTAAATGAATGAAGCTATGCTCTGTTCCATTTAAGCCATTCAGCAGATGGCACTGATATCAGTGCAAATTTGAAGTAGCCGAAATTACATTAAGTACACTTTTCTCTTATCTCCAATTTCAGCCTATCGGAGAGTTCAAAACTATGCCCTATGCTCTACAATACTGAATGGCTTAAATGGAACAAGATATAGGTAATTACAACAGTAGATGGCGTTTAGGGTATTTGAAAATTTTTGGATAAGTGTTTTAAATTGCACACATACACCTAATTATAGATGTAAAATTATTATTACATATTTTTTTAATCGTTAAAACATTTAAAATAAGATTTTAAAAATTTTGTTACAAATTTCCCGCTAAAACGCTTTTGTCGCTCATGACGTCACGATCTAGTAGTTTAGTAAATACTATGTAAAAATAAGAAATTCTTCAGTGTTAATCAGCATTTTCTTTTCTGTGCGCACCACTTATAAGTTTTAGAATTCATTTTTTGAATGAAAATACAGATAAACACTAAAGAACTTCTTATTTTTACGAACTATTTACTAAACTACTAGATCGTGACATCACACAAATTTTAAAACACTATTTTAAATTTATTAATGATTAAAAAAATATATAATAATAAATTTGCATGTATAAATAGGTGTATATGTGCAATTTAAAACACTTTTCCAAAATTTGTCAAATACCCTATTCTCCAGTTTTTTTTGTCAAACTTGTGATTATTTCCAGGCAACAAGTTTTCGATTTTTCAATTTATTCTCACCCTCTTGTTATATTATTACTGATAAGTATTGCTGTTTGGACCTGATTTATTATGTCAATAACAGATTGTGGAACTGTATTTGTAACGTTAATTTGCAATTATAAAATAATTAGCAATTCTATTGAATATTGACATTTATGTTATCTATCCCTGCGGCATACTACAAAATATAATTCATAGTAAATGAATACATTCGTTGACCGAATCCCTAGTCAGCCAATAGTGTATTTGTTAATATAGATTCCTCGCCTAAACGACCTGGGTATCATTAATGAAATATCACCGGCTGAATTTAAATGAATTGTCGTTCTGTTGGGACAGGAATAATACAAGAGATGTTTAATTTTGTTATAATTTACTCCAACAACAAATAACTAACCATTTCAATTAGCGCAGGAAATTAATTCCAACATTAGTGTTCCAGATGCATGTACAGCTATCGACTAAATTAAATTAATTTGTTCTGAATATCTACAATGTAATATCAATTGAGCTTGGCTCTGTTCCCTGAAATAATGCCAATATAATTAATTGATTTCCAAGTGGATTCAATTCAATTGAAACACAATAGGTGGCTTTGAAATTTTTAATAACGATGGTAATTTTATTTTATTTCAATTTGCAGGAAAATATTTCACAATTTTGCACAATTCAATATGTGTTCAATCGTCTGTTTTGCAATTTAAACAAAAGAGGAAAATTTTATTATTTGAAATGTTTACAATGTAGTTTTTATTGAAAACTATTAATAAATGTCATTGTTTCTTTAATGGTGTGTAATGTGGAACAAAGCGGTCTTAATATAGTTTTTAACAGATATCATAAAAGTGATACTTTACGGTTGCCAAAAACTTATATAACAGCCGCCTAAAACGAAAAATATATCAAAAGTTGTAGAAGTGGGAAATTTCATGGCTGTTAAGGATAGTGCAGAATTTCTCAATCTTTTACAAAAATTTTAATTTTAAATACTAATTTCAGTGAAATTATAAGATAATATATAGTTTTTCTATTTCGGTGTTCTTATGTTTCTATAAAAGCACTGTTTATCACTGAAAACACGACGTTTAGAAAATCTATAAACGTACTGTTTTTGGCGCCTTTCATGTTCTAGAGGTGGTAGTCATGTTTTCGTAACTGACAGATAACCTCAAAATGGTAAATTATTTGTGTTGAAATATTATTTCTAATTGTGGATTTTTATCCTTTCTCTAAGTGATAGGACTAGAAAGAAAATAAATTTATAGCTATAGCTGTGTTAGTTAAGAAAGAATAAGAATCTGTGAAGTTAAAATTTCAACTAAAAAATTATGAAACAAGAAGCAATGCACTCACGTTTACTTTGTCAAAATAATTAAAATGGTAAGTTTTATTTATTACAATTTAAATTTATGGTAATGCAATTTTGAATTGAATGTATTGTTATTTCAGGCAGGTTATGAAATGTATGATGCACGTTACTTGAAAATGTTAATACTGTCTACTCAATTTGTGGCGGCTACTAGCAAACAAATATGAAAAGTTGACGTTTTAATCCATGATTTGCAGTTCCACGTTGTGGCGAACTATCGAATATATGCCATATATGTTTTGTATTAAAAATTGTAAGAAAAGCTGTTGCCGTTATCTGTGCAACTGAGCAGTGAGTGTTGTAAAAATGGTGGAAAGTAAAAGTCTAGAGCAATAAATTGTTCATTAAAGTATTTCATTATTTAAAGAGTTTTATTTATATGTTTTCTCAATAAAAAGGCATGATGGTCCACGTAACGTCCTTCAATCCTATATTCAAGTTTTATTTATGATAATAACCATCACGAACTACCGATCTGTCAAATCAGGATGGTTCATTAATAAACCTTCGAGTTCATTGTATGTATTCGTTTTCCTCTTTCATAATTGTATAATGCTTGATACAATGTTTTAATGTAAACAATCAGACAAAATCACAAGATACACAAACTGTCAAAATGTGAAATTTCAATTTTTAGCGGGAAGCGCTACCACATAACTGATAAAAAAGACATCAATTCATATTTTTAACAAGTCCTTTTAAAAAAAATCTAATTGTAAAATTACCTCAATAGAAAAAATAATATAAAAAACATGTATCATAAGGCCTGTTGACGCACTCGTCCTTTGTATAACGCGCCTGGCGGCTCGTTTTCCAAACTTGGACTCGTACGTTAACAGATTGCTTTATGATACTTGTGTTTTAATGTACTATTTTATCATTATTATTGGTAGTCACAATGGTTAATTTTTATACTATATTTCCTTAAATTCGACAATGGTCATAGCCCATTACAAGTATAACGTTTAATATGGGAAAATATTTTGTTTTCAAATATTAGTATCTGCCCCGTAAAACTTTATGGGAAGATTTATACACACCATTTTATAGAAAAAAAAATTTGTTGTCAATACCACGTCTCTAAATTAGGTAAGTTTAGTCGGGCATAATTAGCATAAATTTAAAATTTTTGGCACTCAAAGATCTCTTTGTAACACCGCATAAAGTTTTGTGGGACAGATACTTGAAACAAACTATTTTCCCATATTGAATGCCTGTCAGTGGCGCACCTAGGAATTTGGAGATGGGGGTGCACTATAAAAAAGACAAATTTAATTTTCTTTTATAAGCACCAAAACATTGGTGAGGCGAATTTTTTTCAATTCAAGGTCAAATGCCTTATAATTGAAAGATACATTTTTTCAAGGCATGTGAAGCTGCATGTTTTTCCCCTTTCATGTACAAAAAGAAATTGCCAGATCACAGAATATTTTAGAGAAGAGAATATATTTAACGGATTTGCCTCCTTTACCAATATTTATTAATGATGTACTAAGATCAGGACAAAGCAAAGATGGTCTGTTTGATTGTGTAACGAAACATGATGATAATTTACGGAAATTTCTATTATTTTTAGTTCTTTTGGGATATACATGTGAGCTACCGGAAGTATCCACGCGAGCTACCGGTAGCTCTCGATCGATCGCATGCATAGTTTCATTTTACGTGTTCGCGTTACGACTCCGACTGTTAATTTCGTGTTCGTGGAACAATATGGCTGATACATGATTGGTCACGGACTAATCAGACCAGTCCGAAGATTGAAGGAACTACTATGAATCAGGAACTAATACGACTTTTCAGTACATGAATTAGTGCGGAATAAGTTTGGGGATCCGTCGGAAAATGTTACCAACGCTTTAAACAAACAAAACGCAGTTATTCAAATGTATGATAAATGTCCCTATCATAGAACTATTCATTTCAAAATAATATTAGTAACGTTTTTAAAAGAAAAAAGTAAATAGAACAATAGAAAAGGAATTCAATACAGTTTCCAGCATAAGTAAATATATGTAGGTATGTATTTAGATTAATAAAAATTAACGAATCACAAAAATGTTTAAGCTAATCCTCATTTTTGAATTAGTGAATACTATTCTATCACGGTATTTAAAATTTAATCTTCATTTTATTATATATCCGGTGGCTCAATGTTTAGAGCAACGCCTCATAATTCATGAGTGCGCTCGGGGCTCTGGGTTCGACTCCCACTAAGGCATGGATGTGTGTGAATGTGAACCTACTGTGTAATTGGGATTTAATCCTGTTGAGGGGTTTAAAAAAAAGGTAGTAGCATCCCCTATATACCCTATAAATTTATTAACACGTATTTATTAACACCTTGTATAAATAATATAAATAAATTAATGTATTAACACGGGCAATATTTAATAAATACTATTCATCAAACTCCAATTCTATTTGTATCAAAAATTAATCCCCTATTTCCTACTAAATATTATAAATTGTAAAATTTGACATTTTCCTCGATTAATTGTTATAATAAATACGCTGGACATTTTAAGTATAACTTTCTGTTAATGTAGAAATTTTTGGAAAGAATAGCACTTTCCAGAACCGGTAAAATATTCTCATTTTCCCGCAAGCTTCCCTGCTTCGCTTAGTCCATTTCGTGCTTAATTTTCGCGCGCTGGCTGCAAATTAGTAGCACATTAGTGTCGTTAGAAAGCAGCCAAAATTAAAAGTAACCAAGTTTTAAATGTAAACAAAAGCGCCTGCCCGAAATGAAATACCATTGTAGATTTAATTTTCCGCTCCACTTAATTTCACAATTCGTGTAAAAAGGGATCTGTAGAAGCCTTAAGGGGAGAGAATGGGGTTGAATTCACCCCTAAAAATTATTATCTAACTCTAGGACATTACACAGGGTTAACGAATGTGAATTTGTTTAAATTGCCGTGAAAATAAAGATAAGCAATACTGACACTCATAGGTTGATATGAAGGTGAGACTAGAAAAAGCTGACGAGGAAAACAGCAGAAGTTATAGGTCGTTGAAGCGCTTTGTCAGCAAAATATAACGAAAGTTAATGTCCTGTGCAAATCAAATTAGATTGGTGAAATGATTTAATTTTACCTGATTTTCAGAATGTTGCTATGAATTAAAGTTTGAAGTATATTTACCTGTAACAAAAAAATGGAATTAGTACATAAAAAGCAAATTTTATATAAATAAACAAATAAACAATAAAGGGTTCTTTGCAGTATTTTGGGTACTCCATTTTAGAAAAAATGCAGTATAAAATAATAAAAATGAAAGTTGAGAAAATTCTACCTTGTTTAGAAAAATCTGTGTTGCCAAATTTAAAGCTCAAATATTACTATATTTTATTTTACGTCAGAAAATAGCAGATGGCGCTTGAGAGCCGACCGTTTTTACATGCATTAAATAAATAATTTAAATTCGTAAAATCAAACTTTGTCAATAATAAATATTTTTATCTGTAAAAATGTAACGGACCTGGATATTAAAAACTACAATAAAACATGGTTAAACATCACTTAATTCTGTTGATTTTACTTGATAACTAACAACTGACAATAGGGTACTATACCATAGTCAAATTTTAACTTAAATAAGAAGACGAAAATATACATAAATTAATGAGTATTAGTGAAATTTTTTTGTTTCAATATTGATTAGGTCGCAAACTACAAGCGATTAAAGTTGATTACTAATTAGATTAGGTTACGTCCGAAGAATTTGATTGGTCGCCTGATTTTAAAAACGAGATTCGCGCGTCTGCTGCGGTCACCTTTGAAAGATTATGAACTGTCACCTAACAAAAAAATTACAATCTTATGTTTCATGAATTTGTTTAATTATAATATCTAGTAATATTAATAATAATAATATATTTATAATTAAATCAATTTGTAATATGTATTAATTAAATTAATAGTAATATTAACTAATCAAAACAAACACTAGCACCATCCATCGTCATACTTTGTGTCATAATATTGTCAAACTGTTTCAATGTTCTATAATTTATTAAGAAAACCTGCTTATTATTTATGTTGTTTATGCCCAGTAATAATTTCTTCGTGAATATAACGTATAAGTTTTTATATAATAATGTTTCAGCTATGCAGTCATGAAAAAATCTGTTCTCTCCAGAACTAAAAGTTTTGTCGACCACTGGAAGTACCAGCTACGTCACGCAAGAAATTCTTAACTTTAAAAATTCATATCTCGCTTATTACGTAAAATTTTTAAGTCGCGTTTGCACTAAAATTCTTATCATGTTATTATAGAAAAAAAAATGGTATAGGACCCTATTAATATTTTTTTCGCTTTTGTGAGTGGGGGAGTTTTTTCATGTGAAATGTAATGATTTTTCCACATTACTGCAATACTATACATATAATATTACTATTAATGCAATAATAGTTATTTATGTATTAAGGGCATAATCATAAGATTGTAGCACGGGGGAATATTTAAAACTCGACGCGTAGCGGAGAACTTTAATTTTCCTAAGTGCTATAATCTTGATTATGCCCGTGGTACACACAACGTTTTATTTTATTTTGGTTCTCGAAATTCAAGGTTTCAATGGGTATATTTTCGGTATCATGCTGGCGTTGTAAATTTTAAGTATGCTGTGGTTTCTAGCTACATTGTTTGTTTATAACAAATTTTAATTTAGTGTCAAATGAAAATGGAAGATATCGATTATTCAAAAGAAATATCTAATGAATTTGACGCTGCTCAGAGCAAGTTGGTTCCACAGAAGTGAAAAGACGTATACGAGAAAGGATACGAATAGTTTTAAGAGAAACGGTGGTCAAAAAATTTATTTTATCGAATCTATTATGTTGTCTGACATTTATATAAAAAAGATTTTGACGTTTGAATAGATGTTGCTTGGCAACTTTATAAGCTCTCGGGCGATAAAAGCCAAATTGCGCCCGTTTTTAAGGGAAGATAAACAAGTTTATGATTCCAAAATAAAATAAAAGTAATAAAATAAAGCACATTTTTCGTACAAACGATACTAAATTTATCGTTAGTTAAATCGCCCGCAATACGATGACGTATGCGGAATCTTTGGTTCGTCGTAGTTGTCCGCTACAAGCGCTAGTTTAGTTTGTAAACATGAACGTATGTCTTCTATATTTGGTTTTGAAAAGTCAAATTCAATGTCAAATCGCAAATTATTTGATTTTAAATATGTAAACGTAAAACCTAGAAAATACGATAAACACAAAAATTCAATTGTCATGTGTCAAATGTAAACATAAACAGGTGGCCGTGTTTTGCTTCTCTCTTTCTATGAAGCACGATTTGGACACATATGTCGAGACTTAAGTCGCACATAGTTGATGTTACATACGCAGGTGTCTTTTGAAACGGACTGCAAATGAGTCCTATAAATTAGGTACTTATCTCAATCGGCAAAATGAAAAAATTATGCTTAAAGCTCGTGATACGTAATACATGCGTAATACTAGTATACTCTTTCAGTAATGTGAAAGTAAAACACTGAAATAGACAAATCGATTTTATTTCACTCTCTAAAACTTGAACAAATTGCTACTTATTAAATGATCGTTAAATTCTCTAGTGATGTTCATTATCTTTAACTAAGATAATTATAGCTGTAAGTAATGCATTTAAACTGTAGTAGTAGTAGGTATGTAATTGCCGGTATTTTACGGTGATATTCTGCTGACATAGTATATATGTAGCTTACAAATTTATGTAATATCTTATAAATTTCATAGGATTTGTTACATTATTTAAAGGAAGGCAATAAGAACAAGTTAAATTAATTTGTTCTTTTCTTTAAAAAATCTAGTGTGGCCAACACAATACCTCCCGCCATTTACAGCCCGAGTAACAAAAAAGATTAAGTTAATCCTTATTTTTTGATTGGTGAATTTTACTCTAATTTTGACAGTTTATTTCTTAAAATATAGTCTGATCTAATCCAACTAACTACCTTTTTTCTAAACCCCTCAACAGGATTACATTCCAATTACAGAGTGGGTTCATATTCAAACACATCCATGCCTTAGTGGGATTCGAACCCAGAGCCCCGAGCGCACTCATGATTTATGTGGCATTGCTCTAAACATTGTACCACCGGAGATATAATAAAATGAAGATTAAATTTTAAATACCGGGATAGAATAGAATTCACTAATTCAAAAATGAGGATTAGCTTAAACATTTTTGTGAATCGTTAATTTTTATTAATCTAAATACATACCAACATATATATATATATATATATATATATATATATATATATATATATATATATATATATATATTTACTTATGCTGGAAACTGTATTGAATTCCTTTTCTATTGTTCTATTTACTTTTTTCTTTTTAAAACGTTACTAATATTATTTTGAAATGATTAGTTTTTGATAGTGACATTTATCTGTCAGTTACATACATATGAATAACTGCGTTTTGTTTGTTTAAAACGTAGGGTCTGGGATTTAAATTATAGATAATTATATAAATTTATCCATAAAATATATAGAAAAAGTATTAATGCAGATCTGTAGAAAATTTAATAATCTTTAATTTTTATAATACCATTAATCTCGAAAAAATAACATTTAAAGGTACTTCTCGAAGAAAAACTATTTTGAGCTTCTAATAAAGTGCCATTTCCGGTTATCCGATTTTCATCAAAATCTAATGGGCTCTTTCCATTACAGAAAAAGTTCGAAATACAAGGTTTCAAAATTTTCTGAATGATAGTATTTGAGTTAGTGTGGAGGATCCACACATACACACAGTCATCATCGTGAAAATGTTAAAATTGGATTCTAGGGACCTTAAAACGTGGTCTTTATCAAAATATCGATATGCGATTTTTAGCACGATACCTATACCTCCCTTAGCAAGGGTAGTGGGAGGTAAAAATAAAATTTGAGAAAATTCAGCTTTGTTGCCAAATTTAAAACTCAAATATTACTATGCCCTGTTCCATGTAGATGGCACTGGTAACAGCGCAAATCTGAAGTAGCCGAAATTCCATTGGGTAAACTTGCCTCTTGTCCTAATTTCAGCCAATCAGAGATGTCAAAACTATTCCATATGCTCCGCAATACCGAATTGCTTAAATGGAGCAAGGTATACTTCATTTCACGTAAGAAAATAGTAAATGGTGCTTGAGAACCGACTGTTTTTACATGCATTAAATAAATAATCAAAATTAATTTTGCATGCGGCGAAATTATGAATGAAAATGTCGAAAATCGCCCTAAAAATAGCGATAATCATGGAATATAACAAAAAAAGAAATGTTTATTTGAAGCATTTTACCTAAAATCACCCTATATGTCAAAGCTATTCGCGACAAAACATTATCCAAATTATCTTTAATTCATAATCCTTGTGTACCTAGTTTCTAATATATTTCTTAATAAAAACACTAAAAGCTGTACATTCTAGCAAAACAAACTTGGCAACTTTGAATTCCCCGTTGTTTGGATCCGCGTGTGCTTTGCCAAAACAGAGGCCTGCTGCCTACTGCCGCTGCTTGCGCCTCTGTTGACACGAAGACGCAATTTCTCTTTTATTTAGTTGGCTGCCTTTGTGCGAAGTAAACAGCAACAGCTCGAGTAGGGGGGATGTAAGCGCTCTGGGGTTGGCACTCCAGAAAGGAAACTGATCTCAGTTAGAGCACCAGATTAATTCAAGAAGAAAATTCTAATGTGGGCCTACATGCCAGCTTTTAAATTCAGAATGAAATTGGAAATGCGAGATACAAAGCTCACTTGACATGAACACTGTTTTTGTTCGCAAGGGAAATGGTGTTTGTTTGAATAAGCAGGTTTGAGTATATTATGTTTTAGAACAGTATTATTGTTCATTACAAGTAGGCATTACTTGTCTACCATACTGTCTCATAGCTACTCATCTTTTTAATTTTAATAAAAGGGGAGATTCACTTTGTGAAATTTAAGAGTGCGTGCCAATGCGTCTAAATGACATAGTGCCCAAATTTCATAGCGTCTAAATTTCACAGCTCCCTAAATGATGCCCCACCACCAAATGTCACAGTGTCTAAATTTGTCCTGATTTATTTCGGCCACTACAAGTGGTATTGGTAATACAGCAAACTGTAAATATGCCAACAAATAGGTTACTTGCGTGGTACCGAAAATCTGATATCTATCACTAAATACCTAAAGTAAAGTTGAAAACGTACGTAAAAATATAAATTTTATTTAAAAAAAATATATATGTTTTTTAATAAATTAAGAAGATTTTCTTTGATGTCATTATTTTGAACTGGAGAAAGGGATGCACGATGCATATTTATGAATGTAACCCACGGTGTAGTATTTATAGGTGAGTGCACGACATATTCCAATGCATTACGAAGAATGGTTAACTAACTGGGCTAGTTTATGCAGTGTGCCGCTAGATGTCAGGTTTTGTTGCGACCCGGTTTTTACACAAAATATTTAAAATATTAAATTATTCATATACAACGCATAATATTCTATATTTTCAATCATTACTTTTTATCTTTTGTCAGTTCTATGTATGTATTTTGTAGAAATTCCATACAGAAACGTTTCTATATTTCCAGTAAAATTATAAAACAACATATGTCAAATGCACTTGTCATTGACACCTTTCAATCAGAAATTTAACTTAGCACCTGTTTCTGTGATTTTAGTGTAGCTGGCTGCCACTAATTTGCACATTTTGTCACCTTAAATAGATTATATTTCTCTTTATTTGATTCATACCCTGTTGTGCATCTTGTAGCAAAACATTTTCTGTCAAATGGTAACGGGTCGCGTTAGCACCATTTTGTTTCCCAGTTAATTAGCCATGTCAACACATCTCGTGCTCTCACCTATAGATACTACACCGTGATGTAACCTGTAGATGGCGAGCGAGTGCGAGTTTTAATTTGATTTTGACATTAGTTCATTTTTCTGTCACTGTCTCTCTTCTTTATTATTTACAATTTTCGTGGTTGCAGTTACTTTTATTACGTATTTCGATTTGTTAAGCAGGATTTTGAAGGATTTTAACTTAAAAGAAAAAATATGGGTAGAAAGTTTTTATCGTCTCTTCAAAAATATTAAATAAAAAAATCTGATGTGGCCAGCACATTACCTTCCGTCAGTTCTATGTATTTTGTGCAAATTTCATACGGAAAGTTCCTTGTTAAATTAAATATTCTATTTCTTCTACATTACCTTCCGGCAGTTGCATGTATTTTATGCAAATTTCATACAGAAAATTATTATTTTGTGACGTTTTCTATATACAGTGTAATGTATCTGCAGAAATAAAAGATTTATTATTATTATTATTATTATTATTATTATTATTATTATTATTATTATTATTATTATTATTATTATTATTATTATTATTTCTTGTACATTACCTTAAAACAGTTGTATGTATTTTATACAAATTGCATACAGAAAGCAAAAGATCCTATATTTCCAGTAAAATTATAAGAGAAACACACTATGTCAATTTCACTTGACACTGACATCTTTCAATCAGAATTTTCTTAATATAGTAGCTGTTTCCATAGCTATGGCTACTTTATGAAATTTAATTTCTTTATAATTTTTTAACTCTATATCCATTTAATATTAAGTATGAAATGCAGTCAAATCGTATAGAGAATAAAATATTCTTTAATATTTATAATAACATCAAATGTGAAAAAATTATATTTAACATAGTTTTTTCAAGAAAAACTGTTAAAATCTTCAAATTATGGTACTTCCGGTTGACCAATTGTAACCAAAATCTAATCAGCTCTTCATATGGATGTAACGAAAAAGTATACGAAAAAATTATAATTTTTGTAACTGTAGTATTAGAGTTATCGCAGACGAAAATTTTGTTACACACACACACACACACACACACACACACACACACACACACACATCCACACACACACACACACACACACACATACATACAGACATCATCGTAAAAATAGTAAATTCATATTCTAGGGACCCTAAAACGTGCTTATTGATTAAAAACTCATCATCGAATTTTTTGACCAAAGACAATACCTACCTTCCTTACCTAAAGGTGACGGAAGGTAAAAATGGCACGTAAGTAGCCCATTATTGTGAATTGTGCAACAGAAAGCCTATCTAATCTAACCTACAGTGACTTCCGCTTATCCACGCCCACGTATTCGGTTTTTGAATGATTCGGGCGAAGCGCTCTCTAGCGAATTTTATATATTGAAATATATTTTTCTTTCGGTGTACATTCTTTATTAACATTACATAGGGGCATATTCTGTAACTCAGTGGTTAATTTTTAACCTGGTGATAATGTTTTGGTTATTTCCCAAGATGGACGCTAGATGGCTTTACTTCACATGTTCCTGATTAGAGGTTAGAATTGAAAATCACAGGTTACTGTTTACACACTGGTATAACAAATATGTCGAAATAAAGAAATGTGGAAGTGGAATGCATGTAATGATTCATAGTTAAATAACATGAAAATACAGTAAATTGACACTTTGAATGATTTGAGAGAAATAAAATGTCACTTTACATTATGGTGTCGAAAACTGGAAAAAGTGTTTGAAAGGAATCAATAGAACCCAAATACATTTTATTTTGTGATCCATGGCTGTTTATTCCCCGGCTATCACACTCTCCACGCGTCTTTTTTATGTGTGCATAAAGTATTTTTCAAAGAGGGTGCGACCTGCGAGGAAATTTCATTTCAGAGTTGAGAGTCGGTAATGCGTCCTGACCCTCGAGCTCGTGTTGTTTTTGGTTATAGATTTTTTGTGGTCTGTTTAGCTTGCTCGTTGCTCTTGTGATTTTTGTTTTGTTGATTTAAAGATAAATCGGTTTACGCCGTGAGATATATGAACGTTCGTAAATAGTATCCCCGGAATACAATAGGAACATATTGATGTAGCGTTAAAATGTCTGCTATTCTCATAACACTGCTACCAACAATAGTTAGTTTTATATTACAAGATGCGTAAGCGAGTAATTTTTGGCTGGATTGCAGTATATCCAGAATATTAGAAATTGCAATTTTTTGTTGTAATGTCTTATTTTAGGTAAAATATAATATGGAAACATAAAATTGGAGCGCGGAAACAGGTATTTATATATTTTTTTGTACAAATAAATTTTTAAAAAAATCGTTACAAAAACAATACCTAACGACAGTAATGTTTTAAGAATTAAAAAAAAAAACCTGGCAATATCTAAAGCACACGTATTTTTAAGAAATTTTTAAAAAATCCTGCCAAAAACAATACCTATCGCACACCTAGCACACACATTCGACATCGCTCGGCCCACTATCTTCATGTTAGTTTACCTATTGACAGATGCATGCAAAATTATAAATAAAATATGTTATAAAACGTAGGATAAGAAGGAAAATAAGAAATAATTTTACAAATATACATTAATTGGAACAGTATTATTCGTATGAAAGCGTAAGTACCTACTTAAACATGGAAATGTATGTAGTTCATCTAACCTAATTTTTTTCAGAAAAAATGCCAAAATCTCTATAAATATAGCTTTCTGCATCCAATTTTTAGCGGTATTTAGTATTTTTAATGGTTTACCAAGTATATATAACCATTAATATAACATTCTTGAATTCTCGATAAACTGCAATTTAGCCTAATTTTTTTGTCAAAGGGGTACATTATTCCTTTTTGTTGCAAAATTCGGTACTAGATTTTTTTGTGCAATCGGACGCGAAATAAGCATTTCGCAGCCGCAATACAGGACGCAAAATTGGATTTCGCGACCGTTGTTATGGTAACGGCCGCGATATTATTTTGACACTTGAGAATTGCATGGTTTTGTTTATCAAATACCTTGAAAGCTAACTTTCTATTTAAAATTAATAATATTAATAATTACATATTTTTTATGGTTGCACAAAAAATATTATGTACACCTTGTCCGCGAGCAAGCGACCTCGGCGACAATTTTTCTCTCGGTACGCTAAACAGTGATTTCGCGGCCTTGATGTACAAATAACTATTAAAGCAAACTCCGAGTAGTTTTCCCTAATCAGCTAATACAGGGTCCAGCAGAATAACCTTCTTAGTTTTGCAAAGGCATTGTGAAGCGAGTAGAGGTCGTAAATGGGTGGGGGTCGTGTCTATAAAGGCAGGTGGATAGTAATGCACGCTAGGCGAGACGAGACAAGAAATATAAAATATCGATCTCGTCTGGTTTCGGATCTGTAATCTCGATCTAGCTCTCGTTCTCGTACATTTTTTTAGGTCTCGTCTCGTTTTCGCACGAGAGTCTCGCTTTAAAAATAAGCGCTTGCGCACTACGTATTTACGTAACAGTTTAACTACTGGAGATATGTGCACCAATCACACCGTCCTCCGTACGAGTATAACCAAACTATAATAAACAGACGAAACACTAAATTCTGGTCACCAAATTATTTCAATACGAACATGTTATTTACGGTCACCAGAAAATGTGATAAGTTAGTAAATAATTAATTTTACCTCTAAAAAATATCCAATTTATAACCAAATTGTGATCTTTAAACAGTCAATACGAACATCTGTTAATATATTCTGTCATCACTAAAACGAATAAAACATTAAAAAAACCTTTTTTGTTACTTAAAGTACCTACAATTTATTATTAAACATATTTAAGTAAGATTTAGTCATAAAAAACCGGTAATGGTAACCCGCCAGTAACAAATCACTCTGCTTCTCTCCGTGTTGCCTCCCATCGACGCTTAATATAACATCCTTTACTTTTCAGGGGCGGCAAGAATTTTATTAACCGTGGTTTTAACTAGGGTGAATTAGGGGCTGAAATATTTGAGAAAACTAGTTCTATTGGAGATAGAACCGATTTTGTCTTTATTTTGCATTTCCTCGCTCAGATAGACTCAAAAAATATAGTGAATTCATAATTTTTACATTTACGTGTTCTATGCACGAATTAGCGTTAACTCCACTCTTTGTACGGTGCATTTTTCATTGTATTTGTGAGTCAAAGCTATAAAGTTACAAATACTTTTCATTTCTCGCTTCTCGCAGTTGTAATATCGATCTCGCCTCGAATTTTAAACTGCAAGCTCTCTTCCTTTCTCATTGCCGAAAATATGTATAAAATTAAAATACAATTGAATTCATAACATTTATTTATTTATTTATTGACATTTGCGAATGTTTATTTTACACGAATCATAGCCATCTATGTTTATTACATTCCTTTCGTAATCAATATACACAAATTAATTCCAAATATTACAAAAAAAAAAAAATATTTAAAAAGCAGAGTTAAACAAAATGCTATACAGCACTTGTGATCGCGAAGAAATTAATTTGCTCACTTGTGTGCTTTTGCATACTCGGCTAGCGCTTACAATTCAAGGCTACGGAATTTAAGCTTGTAAAAAATTCTTCACAATATTTGCGCACATTTTGCTGGCGCACGTTTTCTGCTTTTTTGACAAGATGCAAACAGATTTTGGGAGATATAAATTTTAATGCTGCCTTGAATATTTAATGCTACAAGGGAATACATCATGTTTTTGCAAACCATTATTGCCCATCGGTTCAGTAAAATTTATGTAGATCAAGAACCCGTGTCAAATAAGCAGCTATACTTAAAAAATATACAAAGAAAATATATGTAGCATTACGAATTTGCAATTTTTTGCATAAAAAAGGAATTGAATAAAAAGTAGAGGGTTGTATCCGACAAAAATCATTAAAAAGCTCATTAAAAAGGTCACTTGCTATAAAAAATGTGAATAAATAATGATATTAAAGGCTAGGGTTTAAAGTATATTACCAAAGTGCTATATACCAAGTCACTCATTAATTATTTGTCTAAATCAATGCTGATCGTTCCGCATAGACATATTATTTACTTACGATGCATGGTTACCCTGTAAATTTTTAAGTCCAAAAACCTAAACAAAAGTTGCATCAAATTAGGTGAGTATGGTGGCTATTATTATTACTTTCCGTCCTTCCACCACAGACAAACGATAGATAAGATAGCAACGTCAGACCTCAAACAAGAACATTGTTGCGGTCTGTTTCTTGTTTGCTGGTCTGACAGTAGTGACAGTTAGTCAAAGTGCAATATATTTCCTCAAAATATTAGTAAAAATAATATTCTTTTTTATATCTCTAAATAAGAATTAGTTACAAAGTGAGTAATTTTGCTTTAATGTGAAATAGAAATAATTTTAATGTAGTTTGTTGGTAATTCAGGTTATGCTCTGTCATTCATGCTATATTATATTCATTTATGATATAATTGCGTAGGCTTCCACAGTCTGAGTCATGAGAAATATTCGTTTTCCGGGAATGGACTGTGTCATATTTTGAGTCAGAGCTCAACGTTTCGCCCGCAGTCGTATGGGGCATCTTCAGGAGCAAGGGGGATAGTACTGTCTTAAACAAGGTTACCCGAAGTGTCAATCACGCTAGAGGCCGAGTTTAAGCAACAAGAGAGGGAGACTCAGTTTACAAGGTCACCCGACGTGTAAACCACGCTAGAGGCCAAATAAACCAAGTGTGTTGCTCAAACTCGGCCTCTAGCGTGGTTGACACGTCGGGTAATCTTGTTTAAGACAGTACTATCCCCCTTGCTCCTGAAGATGCCCCATACAACTGCGGGCGAAACGTTGAGCTCTGGCTCAAAACATGACACAGTCCATTCCCGGAAAACGAATATTTCTATATTCATTTATGTTTCAGAATTCTTTTAAAATGGTAATGTCATGCAATGCAAATGGAACAGTTCGTTATCAAAAAGACAGATAAAACTTCATTTTTTTTTTCGTCGTAAACTAAACTGTCACATCTTATATGAATGTTTTTAGAGTAGATTTCCGAAAAATAAACATCGACGGACTACACCTTAAATGTGTATAAAAATAGTTTTAAATAAAAAATATTAGCTAAAGCAAAAGTTCTTTATTTTAATCGAATATGAACTAGTCCTAAGCACTCTGTGTTATTTTTCATCTTTTGACTTTGCCCCTAACTAGCACTGTCCTTTTCTAAGGTGTGCGTCAATGCTTATATAGTAAAGCAGCTTCAACGTTTGAGTCCATTTATATAATACATCAATGAGTTAAAGTTACTTGAAAATTTTTGGCACGTTCCGATTTTCGAAAAGAGACACAAAAAGACTGGCAACTTAAAAAATAATTGGTTATGATTATATTAATATCCAATCCACTGTTGATGCTCTATTACCATATATGTAAATAGCCCTATTGTCATCTCCGAATATTATCCTAACAGCAGCATTTTCTTTTCGGTAACATTTGTAGAAGAACACCGTGCTCCTTTTTAGTGCTGAATAGATTTCTTTGTCGTTTAAATTCTTTATGCAGTGGTAAAATATAGCTAATGAAGCGCTTGTATATTAAAAACTGATTCTAATGTTTTCTTGTACTCATCGCATTTTTTTGATATCATGATTCGAAAATGTTCTCTGGTTAATTCCATTTTTTCATTCGCAACGATATTTTAAAAACTGATTAAATTGTAACTAACTTATCTTTCGCTACTTCATTTCAAATGACAGATAAATAACTGTTTAAAATGTTAGTGCAAGTTTTTTTTACACAACCTATCTGATAATCTAATTCTAACGTGACCATCGTACATTATACAGTGATAAAAACCATTTGATAGTCACGTGACCCGCATCTTTCCTCAATGACATCAAAACTAGACTTACGGGAAGAAAAGTTTGGTATGCAAGTTCAGGGACGTGCGAATTTTTATTATAAAGAATACACTTCGACAATAAACTTGTGGTGTTCTTCCGTTAAAACCACTTCGGGTGGTAGCTTAACCTAAAAAACTAATTAATTAAGCTATTAAAATTATTTTTGTAATTCATTTACCAAGCAAATAACGAAATACACTAATAAGAGTCTTGAAAAAGACTGTTGTCGATAATGTTATTATGAAACGCATGTAATAAACACGGTAAAAATAAACAGAGAGCTTAACGGATATTTGAACAGATATTTGACAGATAGACAGAACAATACACGCCTATGAATTGCACGCAACTGTTAATACTTATTTCTGCGGAATAAAATATTGAGAACTACTCAGGTCACGTGACTATCATATGGTTTTGATCACTCTGTATTAAAGCAACGGTTATACTATATTTAAATAATAAAAAAACACCCCGTTTAGTACTGAACATTTTAGCGTAATTCCTGTACCTCCTTAACCACCGTAACGGGAAATAAAAGGACTGATAGTCCGGGAGGCAGTGTTGCAGATGACAAGATCATTTCATCCCTCACGATTTCTAATGGAAATATTTTTTCTCGGGCAATCATTTAATGATCCAAGCGTCAGCTACTCCAGTGGTGGTGGAGCTGGCTATGACGATATTGGAAACGTCGAAAAAAAAATTTTTTTAAAATCATTTCAATACTCTTGAAAATTTGTCAATCTGTAGTTTAAATAATATTAAACATAAAATAATCGTCAGTTGCACTGAAAATTGGGGATTATACGTCAGCTACCCCTATAAACAGGAAATAAAAGTGGGGGTGTAAAATCATTTCATCCCTTACCAAATTTTTACAGCGTATTTATTATGTTATTGAAATGCTGAAAACAATAATCAGCTGAGTATCCATAGGGGAAAAACCGTCAGCTAGGGGTTATAGCTGTTTAGCGCGCATACAATTTCAGCGTTGTATAAATCAAAGAGCGGCCTGACTGACGATCTTACGCCCATTATATCATCAGCTGACTATCATTCTCAGTAAATATAGTCTCTAAACTATTAAACATAAAAATTTCGAATAGAATGAAATTAATTTAATCCAAATTTCGCGGTTTTCATTTTTTATACTTCCTTGTATATAGTAAAGGAAGTATTGCAATTGCGATAGTATAACTTATAATTGCATATTATTGTATCGTATTAAAAGGAATAAAAATATGTATAGAATTATTTGTGGTATTTATGAACTATTTGGTATTTTTTAACATTTTGCTGGAATCCAAGGTAAATAATAGTTTGATGTTAGATTAGATACGATATTAATTTCTGTTAATGCGTATAATTTTCTATTTGTAAAATACATAAATCTATAATTTTCCATTTTACACATTATATAAGTATTTTACCACGCCCTTTTTGAATATTTATTCGATATTAACATTTTCCAATAAATAATAAATCATAAACAAGGCACTTATTACCTATAGTTAAAGCATATTACGATCAGTATTTAGTAGCGTAGATATGAAATATTATCACATTCTTCTTCGTTAGTAGTGGGCTCAGCATTATAGTGTCATTGTTGACATTTGTAGATGAAGTTGTGAAGCGAAACCGCAGCTAGGTGGGTAGACTATGCCAGGCTTGCAAACGTAGGCCGTTGTTGTTAGCTAATCTGATCAAAGGGAAAGTGAGAAACTTTGATTCGTGACAGGTACATTGTATACACCTGATATGATTTGCATTTGCATTTACATTTGATATGACTGGGATATCAATAAAGTCGGTAAATGTTTTCATTTCTTTACTGGTGGTAGTGGTGTTTGTGTACATTGTTGATGGTAAGCTACATTCACAGCTACTTTTTTAATGCGCAATGATAATGCATAAGACATAACTTTAATACATAGTGCTTATGCGTAAGGTTAAGAAAAACATAGCATTTTCTGCAACAAAATTTAATTGATAGTTGACATCTGTATTTATTCAAATTACCTGTCAAAATTTATCATGGCAGGAAAGGATTGCTGAAGCGTATTTCATTGTTTAATTTTATTTGAGCACTTGGTATTACAAATGTAGCACTAGATGCAGCTATTTGTTTTCTTCGAAATTAAAGATTTTAAGATTTCTCGCAAATTTATTTTGACAGCTGTCACAAATTTACTTAATGCATAATGCGTAATGCATAAAAGTTTGGAGTTTGCAAACATTTGTTGCCATGCATTGTGTTTATGCATTATGCGTTAATATTAAAACTAGCTGTGAATGGTCCTGTGCATTGCCATATAACAAACTTCGTTACGCATTATCTATTAGCATTATGTATTAACGTTATGCATTAAAAAAGTAGCTGTGAACGAAGCTTTATAGTGTACCGGAATGGTTACTTCCAACGAAAAAAGAACTGGAACGCCTTATAAATACGACAAAACCCGTTAATTCATCATCAAAATCACAATTTAATCTTCAATGTGTATTCCTTCTAAATCTACACAAGTATACAACGCTTGGCGCATTGAAGGCGTTCTGCGTCTGAAACTAGGATGCTGTTCAATATGTTCGTCATGTTGGTTTAAATGTATTGTCTTTCAGCTTCAATTTTAGGAAGAAAAATAGTCAGACGGTACCAAATCAGAAGCATACGGAGATTGATTCAAAACGGTGACATTTTTGGAAGACAGAAATTATCGTAAGACTGTTTCTTTGTAGGCCGATGCGTTTACATGCGCGCGTACAACTTTCTTTTTTAAATCTTCGACAGTAGACAATCGTGCTTTTTGTTTGTTGATATTTAAGTGTTCTGCAATCACCTGAATCGTAACACGTCGATCAAAAAACTTGCAGTTATTGAATTGCTACGATGTTTTTGGCATTTCTGCTTGGTGCGGAGCGATCACTCCTTGGGTCATATTTATTTTCATCTCGCTCAGCGCGAAATCTCTCTTACCAACCAAAAAATGTTGAATTACAAAATACTTTCGTAATTCAACATTTAAGAAAAAAAATTCAACTCAGTAAGTTTACATTTCCCTGAAGAAGGCATATTTGGTGCCGAAACGTCGGCCATGTAATAAAACAATTTTCAAACGTTTTCATGTTTTTCTCTAAGTTTTCCCAGGATTCTTATATTATTCGGCATTACTTTTTCCAAAATGACATTTGAAATAATTCTCTGTCTAATTCTACTTGGAATTAAACACTTTCGAGCAACTATTAATTCCTCATTGTAACACAATCTAGTGTAGACAAATCTTGCATCAATTTGTAGGTCCCGCCTCGAGCCGTTTGGTTCGCTCCTCCTCGGCTTTTCTCGCAATGTCCACGCAATTTGTCAAGGGACATCGGCAATTTATCCATCCAGGATCCATGCCACTGTCGACTGAATAAAACACCAACGTCGTTTCACAAGCCGTTGACTTCATCGCGAGTAATGGGTGACAAAAAGGTGAACAAAGAAAGTAATGAAATTTCGAAGAAGACAAAATGTGATATTTTCATGAAGAAATGGGGAGAATAATTATTACTATGAATCAAATAAAAGTACACTATATTTTTTTACCTTCCGTCACCTTTAGGTAAGGAAGGTATTGTCTTTGGTCAAAAAATTCGGTGATGAGTTTTTAATGAATAAGCACGTTTTAAGGTCCCTAGAATACGATTTTACTATTTTTACGATGAAGTCTGTATGTGTGCGTGTAACAAAATTCTCGTCTACGATAATTTAATACTACAATTCCAAAAATTATAAATCTTTCGTATTCCTCTTATTACATCCATGTGAAGAGCTGATTAGATTTGGGTTATAATTGGTCAACCGGAAGTATCCTCATTTGAAGATTTTAACAGTTTTTCTTGAAAAAACGATGTTAAATATCATTTTTTCACATTTAATGTTATTATAATATTAAAGAATATTTTATTCTCTATACGATTTGAATGCATTTTATACTTCATATTAAATGGATATAGAGTTAAAAAATTATAAAGAAATTAAATATCATATATTAATCAGCTATGCTATAACTCTAGAAACAGCTGCTATATTAAGAAAATTCTGATTGAAAGGTGTCAGTGTCAAGTGCAGTTGACAGTAGGTTTGTTATAATTTTACTGGAAATATAAGATCTTTTGTTGGAATTAGAAACTCTGTATGGAATTTGTATAAAACACGTACAACTGCTTTAAGGTAAGGTACAAGAAATATAATCTTTTGCAAATAACTTTCTGTATGACATTTATACAAAATACATAGAACTGACGGAAGGTAATGTGCTGGCCACATCAGATTTTTCATGATATGACTTTACAACTTAGAAATAAGTATTTCAAAAAGTTATGTTAAAGAATAGTTGTAATTATGCAGTCCAATCCTGTTTCCTTGAAATGAAATGAATCTACCTATTAATTATTTAACATCATCATGATCAATGCATTAGTGTCAGTGCAATCTTAAACGAGTCAAGGTTGCTAGTTCTGTAAGTACTTATTTCATGACCTATTTGTACTAATTGTAGGTAATTACAAGTTACAGTACTTAAATCGTGCTATCAGGAATAATCCAATACTCTAATGCCCATTTGCACCGCCGACACTTAAATTTTAAGCTAGGCTTAAACAAAAAAATGCAAATCGAAATTTTGACAGCAATGTTCTATCTCCCATTTGACATTTCATTACGATGCGATATTGTCAATTTAAGGAAATCTTACAATTTAAGTGTCTGCGGTGCAATCGGGCATAATGTAATGGGAAACAGCTTGTCAGATCGGTACACATAAGCCTAAATGTGATTCAATGAATTTATTTCTTTTAGCATTTATCTGTCTAAATACACTACCCGGCTAATAGATTTAAAACGCAATACTAACGCCTCAATGGTTATGAAATGATAACGTGAAAATTTTTCAGGGACCGGTTTAATTGTTGCTTGATATCAGTAATGTATTGCTAACTCAAAGTACTGGAACATTTGAATAATTAAGTCGATATTGATGAAGCATTATTTATGGGAGGTAAATACAGTTTACAGTAAAATACAGGAACTATTAACCGCAAGGCGCTTCTATATAGAACAGCGTTTCTTAACCTTTTCAAGATTTATCTATTATATTGGTTTCACGACCCATTAAAGAAAATTATTTAAAAAAGAAAAACACGTCTGATTAAAAACAATAATCTATTTATGATATTAAGATATGTTAAAAAAATCACATTACCTTCCGTCAGTTCTATGTATTTTGTACAAATTTCATACAGAAAGTTCCTTGAAAAAGATTCTATTTCTTTTCGTACATTACCTTCTGGCAGTTGTATTTATTTTATACAAATTCCATACTGAACACGAACATACTATGTCAATTGCATTTGACACTGACACCTTTCAATCAGAATTTGCTTAATATAGCAGCTGTTTACAAAGTTATAGCATAGCTCGCTAATTTATGAATTTAATTTTTTATAATTTTTTAACTCTATATAAATTTAATATAAATAAATAAATAAATAAATATATCATCACGGCAAATTACCCATTGCTGGGTGTGCCAATCTGCTTTGTACGCAGATATCGGTAATGCTGATGACATATTTGTACCGTGCGAGCGTTTACCAAGCGCCACCTCACGGGCACTCATTGCTGGCGTGGAGAGTGCACCACAGGGGTCAATTATGTGCCATTTAAAAGTCGAAATATTTGTCTTCGGTCGGGATCGAACCCGGTTCCCCAGATTCACGACCTGACACTCAGGCACATGGCCACGAGACCCCATAAAAATAAATTAATAAAGGAAATATAAATTTAATATAACATTAAATGTGAAAAAATCATCCTACTTATATTATAAGTTTTGGAATTGTAATATTAGAGTTATCGCAGGTGAAAATTTTGTCTCACACACACACACACACACACACGCACACAAATAGTAAAATCGTATCCTAGGGACCCTAAAACGTGCTTATTTATTAAAAACTCAGCACCGAATTTTTTGACCAAAGACAATACCTTCCTTACCTAAAGGTGACGGAAGGTAAAAATATACATTTTTAATTTTCAATGAACATTCGCAATATTCGCATGGCTGTGCGTGTGGTGACCGGATGAGATTCAGAGCAATATCAAAATATAACTTGTATATATTTATATTTACGATGACCCGGTGTGGAATGTGACCATCGAGAAACTTTAAAATTTTCAAACCGCATAAAAAGATATTTATGTGGTGCTGGCTCCGTGATAACTGTGAGTATATATCGCTATTATCGAAATTTGGAAATAAAAGCAGATTGGCACACTGAGAAATGAATAATAATCTGTGATGATATATTCGTGGACGGACTTTCAATGCGTATGTGAAAATTTGGCAATAACTTTGCAATCTATCATTAATTAAAAGGGATGCTATGAACTTTCTATAAATATTCAATCTCCATTATGATTAATACGTCGTAAAACCGGTACTTCACTATTTGAGTTACCATATAATCAATATTACCACCATTATAGATAATATTACATTAATTACACTAAAACAAATAGATATCCTGTATTACGGGCTTAAAACCAGTAATCAAATTGTTAACTAGTTTTAAAAACTCTTACACAATAGTCTCTTACGTTTAGGATCAACTACCTCTTCATCCGTCTTTTTATTGCTGGTTACATTTTAAATTTATTATATTTTCTCATTTACTACATCATTAAAAACACAAATAAACACCATATTCGTTCCTATTTCGTAACTTCCTCCACGTCAGCAATGATTCACCTTCATTGAACAGGATCTTAAGAACAACAAAGACAATTCTTAATTCTAAGTGAACCATACTATCCACATGTCACTAACGACCTTGTATGGCATTGATTCACAAAATGAGTAGCCGGTAAAGTGGCTTTGTAATAGTAAATCATCTTATGTGTTAACTGTTGATGCAATAAATGTAAATGTTAATGCCTACATGGATGAGTAATAGAATAGAAGTAAGCCACAATATGCAACTCATGAAGATGTTATGTTTAGGTTTTTTTTTATTTGAGGACGGTTGAAGAATAAATATTACACTATTTTTCTATAAATATATGAAAAGAAGCATTAAAATTCACAAACGATTTGAGTGCTAAAATATATTGTCTAAGATTTTTACATAAAAACATTTTGTGAGTCAATTCCAAAGTTTTAGAAATGGTGTCGTAACATTCCAGACATGGTTAAAATTTAAAGCTAAAAATTGATCTAATTTCATCTATTTATACAAATTCTATTAAAAGTAAACTTTTTAGCGTTTGTTTTTGAGTAAAGAATATCATTTTTCCAAATTCTGTTTCATAATAAGTACATTTACATGCAGTTTTGTGAATGGTTTCAGTTTTAAATTACGCAAAACTGTTTACGTGCAGTTTTCAAAACAAGTTTAAAAATTGATTTGAAATGAGTTTCGCCTTATGAGCATTTAGCTGATGTAAGTAACAGATCCTCTTCACTCCAAATACTTCATTTTGCCATTATTCCAATTATTTTTTATACTTCTTACCACTACGCACTAAAACTACACAACTGTCAGTTTATTTATAGGTGAGTAACACAAAGTGATAGAAACGTTATGCTCTGTACGCATGCGCAGTATCGAAACTTAATTTTATGTGTTTACATGAGTAGTTTTGAAACTAGTTTTCAAGTCAAACCCATGAATTTTAGTTTTGGTTTGAGATAATTCAAAACCGTTTTGACACTGTATACATGGCATTTTAAAAACTAAAACGTTTTGAAAACGGTTTCAAAAGTGCATGTAAACTTAGTAAATGTCAACTCTTTGTTTGTCATTTTAATATCAAATATATTTTTCACATTAGTGTGTTTGTAACTTTTTCATATTAGTGCAAAAATCAATCTATGTTAAAAGAGCATACTACTGTCAAAAGAAAAGTAATTCCTTTGACAATGACTCTTTTAACATTTCTATCAAAAAAACTATTTCCTACTCCTGTTGTTAAAACGCGACTTGACGTATTGGTTTTTATGACGCTAAACAATATCTTAATCATAACTTATTAACATATTGGACACGGCGTGAAACTAGCAACTAGTAACAACTGATTTATTAAAAATGGGCCGAAGTTTTCATTTCATCGGCCATTGATGTGCGTACAATGCGGGAAGCAGCTATCATTATGTAAAAATAAATAACCTATGTACCTAAAAGTGTTTCTGTATTTCAAATATTTTAATTTGCAGTCGTAGAAAAAGTATAGTATGTAATCCGTTTTATAAACTCTTTAGAGACTGTTGTTACATAATATACTATTATAAACAGAGTTGTATAATAAATTCATTAAAGTACTCAATACCTAAATGTGATGTGACAAATCCGAATTTTCTTTATTAAAATTCTTCTCAGCTTGTTTTACGTCATACATTTAGGTAAGGAAGATATTGTTTTTGGTTAAAAAATTCGATGGGGAGTTTTTAATAAATACGCACGTTTTAGAGTCCCTAGAATACGACTTTACTATTTTTGTGATGATGTCTATGTCTGTGTGTATGTGTGTGTGACGATTTTTTCTCCGACGATAACTCCGACACTACAATTCTAAAAATTATAATTCTTTCGTATTCCTCTTCGTTACATTCATATGAAGAGCTGATTAGATTTTGGTTATAATTGGTCGACCGGAAATACCCTCATCTGAAGATTGTAATAGTTTTTCTTGAAAAAACGCTGTTAAATATCATTTTTTCACATTTAATGTTATTATAAATATTAAAGAATAATTTATTCTCTATACGATTTAATTACATTTTATACTTCATATTCAATGGATATATAGTTAAAAAATTATAAAGAAATTAAATTTCATAAAGCAGCCAGCTATATAATAACACTGGAAACAGGTAATATAAATAAAAAAATTCTGATAGACAGATGTTAATATCAAGTGCGATTGACATAGTATGTTTGTGTACAAATATAGAATCAATTCTAAGATATTTTCTGTACGGAATTTGAATAAAATACATAGAAATGAGGCAAGGTAAAATGTACTGGAAATACATAATCTTTCGCAAGAAACTGTCTGTATGGAATTTGTATAAAATACATAGAACTGACGGAAGGTAATGTGCTGGCCACATCAGATTTTTATATAATACTCCTTAAGTGCCCAAATTTTGAACAGGGTTATTATGTTTTTCATATGTTTGTCGTAAACGATTTATACGACAAAAAGAAACTAATTTGAATTGTATTTTTGTTATAAAAGCTATTGAAATAGCATCAGTGTCATTCAAATAGAAGCCTCCCAAATGAATGAGTTTTTTATTGCATTAATGCAATTCCCACGTCTGAAAACATGAGAGCAAATCAGTGAAAAAGTGTGGCAGGCGATTTAGACACATATGCCTGAATAAATTGCTAAAAACTCCCAATTTATCGTGGAAAGCCAGTAATTTCGTAAATCCCACTAGATAACTTCTCTATTCATTCATTAATACCCGTAATCGATTTTAAATTGCACGCCACCCACTGCATGTGACGCGTGTGCAAATACAAACAGAATAAAAAGAAGGTGGCGGAAAATTTCACTTGATTTTATAAATTTAGATATTAAGATAATTTATCTATTCTGCATATAGGACTAGCGAATGAAAGATAACGTTTAAATTATTTTATGAATGTGCTTTTTTACTTCCTTGTACGAAGTAAAGGAAGTATTCTAATCGTGAAAAATTTCGGTTTTCAGATTTCAACGGAAATATCCATTTTGACCATCCCTGAATCCATTTTGACTAATTTCGTCGTGACGTCTGTGCGTACGTGCGTACGTATCTCACATAACTCAAAAACGGTAAGCCGTAAAAAGTTGAAATTTTGTGTTTAGGACTACTATAACATCTAGTTGTGCACCTCCCTTTTTGGTCATTATATAATTTCCAGAAATGGTACTTTATTCTATAATAGATTTTAATGAAAACTATTTTAAAATATAATCCAAAACTTTTCAAATTTGGTATGTAAGACTTTTATGTCAATTGGAATAACATAGTAGATTTTTGTTAAAACAGGCTAATCGGAAGCGACAGTGTTAACAGTTTTTCTTGAATAAAATGGTTTCATTTTGATTTTAGAAATAAATACTCCAAATAGTAGTTTTAGAGAATTAAATTCTGCGTCTAGCACATCAAGTATTATTAAATTAGCTCTTTGTATAAGCGAGATATGTAAATTTAAAACTTATATACTTTTTGGTTTTTGTAAGGAAGCTTCCTATGGATCAGGACAAAAAATAACAAAATAATAAAAAATAGATGTTAATGTCAAATTACGTCAAATACGTGCAATTTTATAACTGGGTCTATACTTCATATTGGTCTTGCGTACAAGGAAGTCATATGGAGTCCACATCAGATTTTTTAACTTTGTATTATGATTTATATTTGAAAGAAAATGACCAATTAGTACTATTCTTAAGAATCTTTTCTAATGACGAGATTGGTGCACTACGCACACCTTTGCTAGTTTGCGTTTTCCATGTTTATTTATGGAATTATTAATTTAAAGACTTGATTTCCTTATTATAAACGCCTTGAGGAATGGCGCTTAACCAAAATTAAGTCCATTTACTTATTTATAACAAACATATTCAGTGTTAAAAAGTTGGAAAAAATGCATTTTTTCATCATGATAAAATAATATTTAATTTATATTTTTTTAATAAATTTTCAGTATAGCGACAAACCATGGACCTTTATCTTTCAAACGTATTTAAAAAAATTCTTAACTTTTAAAATTAAACTAGAAAAAAGCCAACCAATAAGCATCTACAATCACAGATTTGTCGCATTGAAGTAATCCAAGTAATAACCGTTCCTTTCTTTGCTGGACTCTTACCACTTACGAGTCTTCATATTCATAATGACAAAGTCACTGTCTATATATTGTAACTATTTAGTATTACATACGACAACAAATTAATTAATAATACATATATGTAGATGGAAGCTGTTTTCACGTTTGGTAAATGTATGTAATAAATTTACATTTTATACACAGCTTGTCACATAAATTTTCTACATCAAATATGTTTCTTGAAATAAAGTGAGTTTAATATGTTTACTGCTAGCTTCTACAGATAAAATTGTCATGAATATTAATAAATTTGGACATCAGAATGCAAATTTTTTTCCATTAGACGATTTAACTTTTTACGTTATTTACATTTCCATTAAAGAATAATTGAAATAATCGAAGAATTTAAATAACTTGTTTAGAAATACCAAATATCTTATTTAAACTTGTCCCATTTTTTACTGCCAACAATAAGAGATACCAATCTAAAGAATAATAAATTCCAAGCGTTAATTAGAACCAAAAATCCCCAAACAGATTAAAGTTATCACAGAGAACCATCCTCTAAATTTACATTTTTTATCTAGAGTGAAGTAAATTTAACCAGCTAAGCTTATTTCCTTTGCGTTCTTCCACGAAAACCCAGAAGATAATAACTTCACAATAGCGTCGCATGAAGAATACAGGGTGTTTCAAAATTGAACCACAAAGCTTAAATTTAAATAAAGGACCTATAAATAAGTGGATGTAAGTAAAATCCCCTAAGATGCTTCGTTTCAGATATATTCCCATGTGAGTGTTATAAGAACTTTACTGTATTCTTACAAGAGTTTCTAGTTATAAATTATAAATTACTTATATATCATTTTACAACCTTTGTTCAAAATGATGACATTAAACAGGTAAACAAGCTTGGTATCGATACTTTAATAATGCAGTTACTGCACATCAACAGGACATTGTATGTTTTTTACAGGACATAGGAAATACAATATTAAAATTTTCATTATGCGATAGTTCGTTCCCTATGAATTTTAGAACAAAAGTGTAAATACAAAAAATGTTCAGAATTAAAAACTGCATCGAACAAGCTTCAATTTATTGACATAATTCGTTCGTGTCATGAGATAAACGTAAAATAAAATTTATAATTTTTAGGTATTTACAGTATGCCATGGAAAACAAAACATTTGTCATTGTCATTAAGTTATTACAAAGAGGAATAACACTTCCTGTTTCATTAAAAAGGTTTATAATTCTGCTAATAGTCCCACGTGCAGGATTAGGCCGGGCCTGATATAATGCACTAAATAACTCTCACTTGATTTAACGAATTTCCAGCCAAATACCATTTTATCCACTGAATTTTTTTCTGAGATAGTAAATGTATCCATAATTACTGATAAATAATTTAAATGAAGGCAATAATTATTAAATCTTTACGACAATAACAAATGTCATCTGTCAAACTCAAACAGTACGACTGTTTGAATTGTATGTTTTGTTTTCCATGGCACACTGTAAATAGCTAAAAATTATAAATTTTATTTTACGTTTATTTCATGACAGGAACGAATTATGTTAATAAATTGAAGCTTGTTCGATGCAGTTTTTATTTCTGAACATTTTTTGTATTTACACTTTTGTTCTAAAATTCATAGGGAACGAACTATCGCATAATGAAAATTTTAACATTGTATTTCCTATGTCCTATAAAAAAAGTGAACACCCGGTATATATATATATATATATATATATATATATATATATATATATATATATATATATATATATATACATACATTTTTGTTTAAGGCGCAACGGAAATCTTGGTTTCTATGAGAAATTAAAAAATGTTTGTCAAGCACATTTCGCTAGAAATACAAGGGTTGACGTTGAATTATCATGAAAAACTAACCACTATATTTTTTTATTATAATAATAAAAACAAAGCATTAATTTGTAAAAATATTGTTATAAGCAATTTCATGTTTTGTAGAAGGGATATATGCCGCTGGACTGCGGGAAGAAAATGAGAGCCGATCAGTATGGCGTTTATATAGTGGTAGGTGTGGCATGACGACAGCTGACTATAACTATCTCGTTCCCTTCCAGTCTACCAGTTTTCTTTCACGATTCTACCATGCTCACGTCACATATCCCTTCCCCAAATTTTTAATAATTATTTTCTCGTAAAGCACGAATAATTAATCGATTAAAAAATAACGGGTATTTCATTTTTTGTTTAGTATCATATTAGGTAAAACTAAAAATTTGATAACATACGCCATTACATGCAAATAATTTAATTGAAAATAATATTTTAAACTTTATTATTTCATGTATATTTCATCTATTTAACCACCCGACGTTATGGCCTGACGATGGCAGTTTGAATAGCCGAAATTGATCGCCTCTTAAGGATTTTTAAATAAATAAAACATACTAGATTGCTCACATATTTGTTACCTATTTATTCAATCATGCATTCTGAATTGGACAATCTCATGCATATTTTTACCTTCCGTCACCGTTAGGTAAGGAAGGTATTGTTTTTGGTCAAAAAAATCGGTGGTGAGTTTTTGATGAATAAGCACGTTTTAGGGTCCCTAGAATACGATTTTACTATTTTTACGATGATGGAAAAAGCTGCTACATTAAGAAAATTCTAATTGAAAGGTGTCAGTGTCAAGTGCAGTTGACAGTATGGTTGTGTTATAATTTTTCTGGAAATATAGAACCTTTTGCTTTCTGTATGGAATTTGTATAAAATACATACACCTGCCTTAAGGCAATGTACAAGAAATTAAATCTTTTGCAAGGAGGTTTCAAGTTTCTTTATGACATTTATACAAAATATATAGAACTGACGAAAGGTAATGTGCTGGCCACATCAGATTTTTTTGTTAGAATTCAGTAACGTCCTAATATCACTCAAATGCAAATATCTATAAAACTTACATCATGTGTGAGAATTCGCTTACATGAACTTGTCCACTTATTTTTTTTTTTTTGATTAGATATGAAACACCCTATATAATTTAATCGCCAGGCCTGAACCAGTTCTTGCAAGTGTTTGATAAAAAACCAGACGCGAACAGTGAAAGTAAAACGTCAGCATTGATGACGTCACAGGCGCGAGAGACATGAATGGTACACATGTGGAGCCCACTGATTCCGATTCGAATCTGTATTGATCAGAAACGGTGACAGATTTGAATCAGGACAAGTGAATTGCGAAATTTTCTGCACACAGAACGGAAATACATTGGCAGCAGGCTGACAATTTGTAGCAGCGAATATATTGCGTAAAGAAAGTGATTTGTGCTGGCTGAGGTTGACACTATCTGATATTACAGGATTATAACTGGTTGTGTGGTTAGTGAACATGTAACAGACATGATATAATAAAAATCCTTGATATTTAGTACAGTTATAATTATAAGTATGTATGTACATATGTGGTAGGTACGACATTTGCTTAATGTAGGTATTGTTCTCCTAAATAAGTAGGTTTGTAAGCTTACAACTGGAATTTAGATATAAAATAGATAGTAAATTATTTGGTTGTACAGTTGGACCTCTTTAATCCGAACTAATAATTGCACAGGTTGATCGGGATTATCGAACAAATTACAGAAAATATTCATTTCCCTAATTCTCTACGAATTTCCACGTTCTCACAATAAAAAGTGCTTTATTTTCAAATATAAAATTAAAAAATCTGATGTGGCCAGCACATTACCTTCCGTCAGTTCTATGTATTTTGTACACATTTCATACAGAAAGTTCCTTGAAAAAGATTATATTTCTTGTACTTTACCTTCCGGCAGTTGCATGTATTTTATGCAAATTCCATACAGAAAATTTATAGCAAAAGATCCCATATTGCCAGTAAAATTATAAGACAACACACTATGTCAATTTCACTTGACACTGACATCTTTCAATCAAAATTTTCTTAATATAGTAGCTGTTTCCATAGCTATGGCTACTTTATGAAATTTAATTTCTTTATAATTTTTTAACTCTATATCCATTTAATATTAAGTATAAAATGCAGTCAAATCATATAGAGAATAAAATATTCTTTAATATTTATAATAACATTAAATGTGAAAAAATGATGTTTAACATAGTTTTTTCAAGAAAAACTGTTAAAATCTTCAAATGAGGGTACTTCCAGTTGTCCAATTCTAACCAAAATCTAATCAGCTCTTCACATGGATATAGCGAAGAGACATACGAAAGAATTATAATTTTTAGAATTGTAGTATGGAAGTTATCGTAGACGAAAGTTTTGTTACACACACACACACACACACACACACACGCACACACAAGCAACGCACACGCCCACACACACACACACACACACACACACACACACACACACAGATACAGACATCATCGTAAAAATAGTAAAATCGTATATACCCTAAAACGTGCTTATTCATAAAAAACTCACCACCGAATTTTTTGACCAAAGACAATACCTTCCTTACCTAAAGGTGACGGAAGGTAAAAAACAATTGTACTTACTACATATGAATAACAAAATAAAGTACATATAGGCATATTACATAAATCTATATTAAAGTCAATAGTAAATCTGAGAAACTGTGAAAAATTCGGTGATTTTGCTCTGTTTAATGTTCGCTTCTTCTGCCTTTTTGGCTCGTTTTCTCATTTCTGATAGAATTAGAATGTGGTGTTCTGATTCATCATTTTCTTCAGCCCACTTCAAACACATTTCAAAACTTCTGACTGCCTCTTTGTGCTTTAAATATCCTGGTATCACTTCTACTTCTTCGTCGGAGCTTGATTCATTCTGAATATGTTCCAAAATATCCATATCATTTGTGGATTCCCATGATTCTTCAGGTACGATAGCCCATTCAAGAGCTTCTTGGGATTCCCTCATATAGGTAGCAGAATAAGAGAATATGAAATCAAGGGATTTCCTAATTTAGGTAGCAGAATAAGAGAATACGATATAAAGGGATTCCCTCATTTAGGTAACAGAGAACATGAAACCAAGTGATTCCGTCATTTAGGTAGCAGGAATCACTTTGCTGTTCGGATTAACGAGGCGTTGTTCGGATTATGGCTCCGAGTTGTCGCTGTTCGGAGTACTGGAGGTTCGAATTAGAGCATGTTCGGATTAAAGAGGTCATATTGTACTAGTATATGAGCTATTTTAAATATATTTTGTGACAAATTTCCATTTTCTAGCAAAATGAGATGATTGGGCCTATGCCAATAGATTGAAAGTAGGACTTTAAAATGGTATATCTAAGAAGACTAAAATGGAGATACAGGATCTAAAAAGGATGACGCTCCAAGCATTTTTGGTTAGTAGATTTGGTAGTTAGGCTGGTAAAATTCAATAACTTGAAACTCTATCCATTTGTGGGTAGTGATGTGCCGCCGGGAATTTATTTTTCCCCGCGATTTGCCTGAAGAAAATTTGTTACTTTTTTCCTGGATTTATAATGGAAAAATCCCGTGAATATAATTTTTGCAAATTTCCCGTAAATTTTAAAAGATATTTCGCCTTGATGTCTGGTACAAGCTATTATAAATAATTATTTTTGACATTCATATTTTTACCATTGGCTGTTCATATTCAAATACAGTTTATAAATTAATATCTAGTGGCTTATCTAAAAAATCAAAGTTTTTCTTCTTGAATCTTATTTTAGAAATGGAAACAAATTAGAAAACGGCGAATGTCTAATATATATATATATATATATATATATATATATATATATATATATATATATATATATATATATATATATATATATATATATCCTTCTTTATTGTCTTTTATTCTAAAAATTACATTTCAAGATCAATTTTGACACCTTGACTTTTGAATTGAATAATTATCAGAAGTAATATCACAAGACCTCCTGATTTTATCGATAAATTTTTATTTTGCAAGAATTTTTTTGCTTAGCAAGCAAAACGAAAGAAAACTGCATGGTAAATCCCGACTCCGAAGGAGGAGGGGTTTTACCTATTGTCAGTTTGCTTGAGTGATTTTGCTTAAAAGCAAAAAGAATGAGTGTTTAAAAATAAAAGTTTATCTGAGAAAATCAGAGAGGTTGTGTGATATTTGGTGAGATAAATTCCAAAGACAACGCAAAAAGAAACAATTTAATTATTAATATTTTATTTTTAAACTTGAAATATTAATTAACTGTCACACTGACAGTTATAAACAATAACAACAGTTTATTTACTTGGTAGCGGAAAATTATCGGGGTAACGGAGTTTTCAAGTGTTTTGCATCATGATTGGTTAAAAACTTGTCGTTGGAATTTATCAGGCATACGTTTCTCTGTTCATAGCCTACTCCGAGTTAGGAATTTTATTGAACACACTGTACAGCGTCATTCTTGCATTGGATAAATATATAGAAAGTTTTCGTCTGAAGACGAGATTGATGTTTGATTCATGTTTATTTCGATAGCATTCCAAAAGAAGATTTGTTGGGAGCTTTTAAGAAATGGACGCACAAAATAAAATTCTAAATAATGTGAAGCATGCATCTCAATCTCTAGCATACATGTATACACTACAGTCTCAGTGATACAATTTCATAATAACAAAATAAGATCATAGTATATGTAGCAGAATTAATATGTATTGACTTGGTCCATAAATTTTAACTTTTGCAATAATTACCAGTTTACTTCAAGGACACTTATGGAAAGTTGAAAGTAGACCACCCAAGAATTTTATGTTAACACATTATTAGTTATCCCTGAAGAAACATTATTAAAAACCATGTACTTTTAATATTTTCAAGATATCAGGTAAAAGTCATATTTATCTCTCATATTTGCATTGACAAGAAGCGTGCAATAACGATGGATATAACAGACTTGTCTTTCAATAATTTATATTGTTTCGACTAAGTTACAGCATGCATTCTAAAACGATGCTCGTTGTTGACAATACTGTCGTAGTAACGTAAGTTCATTTATTATTTCGAGTGAAAATGTGTATGGAACAAGTCAAGAATTTTATATAGGTACATACAGAACATAAACAAAAAATATAGACAACACTATATGTGTTATAATAATTAGAATAATTATTTGGGATCCAACCTAAATGTTTACATTGTAGAAATGGGCTTTAGGATCCAGGACAAATTTATTTAAACGAAGAAAGAATTGTGAAAAATTCATGGACCTCGCCGGGATTCGAACCCAGAGACTCCCAATCTCTAGCCGGGCGCTCTACCAATTTAAGCCACGAGTTCCCGTCGAAATCTATGAATCTTCCACAAGCCTTTTTACAAATCGTAACGAGTACACTATCACAATTTGAGAGATAAATACTCAACGCTAACATTGCGCAGTAAATATTATATTATTGTGAACTTTAAGCCGTCACACACACGTAGAATAATTATAAATTCAGATACTCGTCAATACTGTAATAGTTATTTATGCTATAAGGATCGTAACATCAATTATTATGGTAGGTACTAGTCGTGAAGATTATTAGGCGAGGCGAAGCCGAGTTTGATAACACGACGTGTCCGATAATAATTAGTTACGATCCGTATTACATACAAAATTTTATTTGCTGGCGTAAATTAATGAAAAATTAAAAGGATTTGGTATTGACAAAAAAAATCTGAAAAATCAGGTACGCTGTTTTCGATTTGTTTGTAAACTAGTTTCCTTGTTACGACATTAAATAAAATTAAAGATTATAATTCTTTTTTAAAAATATAAATATTTTTAGCATCTTTAATTTTTTTAAGGAAGTTTATTATAAATAATTAAGCCCATTTTGTCTGGAGTCCTTTTATGGTATGACTAGCGAATGAAAGTTGACGTTTAAATTATTTTATAGATGTGGTTTCTTTTGAAACCCTAGAGAAGAATAGAATTGTACGAAATATTCAGGTATGAAATTTTTGCATGAACTCATTTAAATATTGGACTGGGAAAGCACAGAAATACATTACTACATCTGGCTGAAAATAGATGGCCGACTAGAGTAACTGCATATCAAAACAGGGGTGCGTTTAAAATATTTTAAACATTTTTCGTTTATGTTGATTATAAAAAAGTCTGATGTGGGCTGCACATTACCTTCCGTCAGTTCTATGTATTTTGTATAAATGTCATACAGAAAGTTCCTTGCAAAAGATTATATTTCTTATACATTACCTTAAGGCAGTTGTATGTATTTTATACAAATTCCATACAGAAAGTTTCTAACAAAAGATCCTATATTTCCTGTAAAATTATAACATAAACATACTGTCAAATGCACTTGACACTGGCACCTTTCAATCAGAATTTTCTTAATGTAGCAGCTGTTTCCAGAGTTATAGCAAAGCTGACTAATATATATATATATATATATATATATATATATATATATATATATATATATATATATATATATATATATATATATATATATGATATTTACAATTTACAATTTTTTAACTCTATGTCCATTTAATACGAAGTATAAAATGCATTCAAATCGTACAAAGAATAGATAATTCTTTAATATTTATAATAACATTAAATGTGAAAAAATTATATTTAACATCGTTTTTTCAAGAAAAACTGTTAAAATCTTCAAATGAGGATACTTCCGGTTGACCAATTATAACCAAAATCTAATCAGCTCTTCACATGGATGTAACGAAGAGGAATACGAAAGAATTATAATTTTTGGAATTGTAGTATTAGAGTTATCGTATTAGAAAATTTTGTCACACACAGACACACACACACACACACACATACATACACACACACACACACACACACACACACACACACACACACACACACACACACACACACACACACACACACACACACACACACACACACACACACACACATACAGACATCATCGTAAAAATAGTAAAATCGTATTCTAGGGATCTTAAAACGTGCTTATTCATCAAAAACTCACCACCGAATTTTTGACCAGACAATACCTTCCTTACCTAAAGGTGATGGAAGGTAAAAATATTTAGATTAGATAGAATTATTTTTAATTTCCTCTAACAGTAATTCCGACTCGAGGGTTGCTTAAACCTGAGACGAACGAACTAGAATTTGCGGTATTAAATTTTTTAAATACATCCCTGAATCCTGTTGCTCAGATCATTTTAAATGCCTCCTGGTATTGAGTACAATTCTAATCTTCTGTAACGGAATACATAAGGGTCAGTTTCCTTTCAAATCAAATATAGGAAAATGTTTTCAATAGAAACCACATCTATTAAATAATCTAAACGTCAACTTTCATTCGTTAGGCCTACCATAACTACATTTAACATAGAAATTATCTTTATGTCTTGTATTATAGGTATGTTTGTCAAGAACTAGACTAAAAGAGTCTTTATTTTTATAAACATAAGTACAAAGTTCCAATACAAAAATATCTGTTACCTACTATTAAAATATTCAATTTCTTAAAAATTGTGCGGCAAGATGCGTTGAAATTTACTATAGCCAGCCAAACAACGGACAATTCTCTTTTGACAGATAAAACATATTGACTTGCTTGTAAGATGCCCCAGAAGCACACCCCGTAACGTAAACTGGATACGACATAAGCATAAAAATAAAGTAAAAGCTGATATCCGCTGTACCTAATCCCTAAATAAATTAGTAAAACTATTCCTAGTTAACTGATCCGACCATCAGGTTAACGTACGGTAATGCATCATCGTTACCATAATCCCTAGCCAGTCTAGGAAAAATGAGTCCTAGCTATTTCAGTGTCCCAGGCTTAATGCTAATGAAACTCTCGTTGAAAGGGTCCGGGTTAATCTATTTTGCAGCGGGCAGTGGGAAGCCGGTTAAAAAAATCTGATGTGGCCAACACATAACCTCTCGCCAGATATTTTACCTGGTTGTACGCATAAAACGAAAAATATTTTTAAATACAAATACATATATTCATGTCTCGCTACCAAATAATTCTCACATATTTGCAAAATCTATGGGATATTTTAAAATAAATTATGTAGAATACTTACATTTTCTTTATATTCAATATCCTGAAATTTTGTTTTTCTAATTTCCTTTTCTTTTTCTTTATATTCGTCATTTTTTCGCAAATTCCTTTTATATTCTTTTTTACGTATATTCTTTTGCGTTGTTGACTTTTTTTTATTTTTATAATCTTCATAATAATATACAAATATTTTTGACAGAGGCATACAAATATTTTTGACAGTGACATTTATGTGTCAATTACAAACATTTGAATTTCTTGCCTTGTAGTAGTTTGATCTGAGATTTTTTACATCAAATTATTTTATATGCCTTTCTTTATCTCTAAATCTATAGAAGATATAATAATGAATTTATATTTATCGAATAAAGAATTTAACGTTCTTTAATATAGGTATTTACATAAATTTTCGATAAATAATATTTAGACTATTTTTTTCTTGTAACTACTACTTCCGGTTGTCCAATTGTTACCAAAACTGACTGGACTCTTCCCATTATTGTTAGATTGAGGAATCCGTAGTTAAAAATGTCTTAAGTCTCATAGTATTTGAGATATAGTGAATCCAACATCCACACACACACACACACACACATCCACACACACACACACACACACACACACACACACACACATACGGACATCATCGTAAAAATTGTTATAATCGAATTCTAGGGACCTTAACACGTGCTTATTCATTAAAATCTGGATATGCGATTGTTAGCATGAATACAATACCTCTCTTAGCGAGAGGTAAAAAGTGGCCGATTCCAAAAGCACATAGAAAATGTAACCGAGCTGAACAGGAATATAACAGAAAAATGCGAGATGGAGTGATTCCCACCAAATGCAATTTGTATGTTGTGTGATATGGAATGTAAATGTCACGAAGTAGTTCTAGTCAGAGTGGTGCGATGAATTTTAAATTTGGCCGGGGAGTTTTATACTTTTGAATCAGTGTTATGTATAGTATGTAATATATCATAAAATTTTGATGCGGCTAGCTGCTTGCGTATTACTGTATATCAATTTCATTTTTATTTTTGATAAAGTAATAGTTTTTCTTACATTTTTGCTGTTTCAATCGAATGAACATGGTTATTGGAAAGCCAAAAATATATTACCATTATAACTCGATATAAAACCAGTAAAATATATAATTCAGGAAGGACAGCTAAGATGGAATGGGCATTTACAGAGAATGACAGAAAAAAGAATAACGAAAAGAGCGTACGAAGGCGTACAAAGAAAAAGAAACGAGGAAGACCAATAAAAACTTGGGATGAGGAGGTTAAAACCAGGGCTTCGAACCAGAACTGAACCGAAAACCGTACATCGAAAAAAACCGTTATTTTTATCGTGACGAACACCGGTGCTGAATAAGGATGGCAAAAGTAGTAGCATATATCGATATATCGTATCCAGCATTCGATACATTTTGAAGCTATATCGATATATTCAATATATCGTTAAGACTATATGTACAAAAAAATCATAAGAAATAAATAGAAAAACAACTGAAGGGTTCATTTATTATTGTATACAACAAACAGACATAAGCATAAGTAATGTATAAATTCAAATTTTACTTTGAAATGAAGTCATCTGAAACCGAATGTAAATATAACAATTTGTTTAATCTTTTATCACTAGGTCGATACGAATTTTGTAGCGATATAGTGCATCTGCATACATCGTTAAATTACTCGATATACGAGTATCGTTCAACTATTAATCGAATATTTATATTCGGTATATTTTTTAATATATCGATATATTTTATTTATCGATTTATCGTTGGCATACCTAGTGCTAAACAAAAAAAGATTTATTTCGGTTCAGTATATGTTCAAACGCGTTTTTACTGTTATATTTTGGACTCTACTCCATTCCTACTCGACTTATCCTTAGGAAAAGACGAGTGTAGGAAGAATCGAGGAAATGTCTATGAATTCCACCCTAATCCTATAAACTGCTTTATCAATATTATCATTACAAACGTGTCAAATGGGGAGTTTTCGAATATTTGATTTTTTTATATGTTCAAATATTTAACGTCCGACTGGTATGTTATTATTATCATAACAACCCTGCTTTCAGGGCTAGAGCGTGTTACGAGTTGTTGCTATGGTAATGTTGTCAATAAATTGATATTGATACTGGGATAAAGCCTAAAAAACAAGCAAAAGCATGCATAGCCTACCTACTCCGCAAATTTTATTAAAACTTTCTGATCCGTAATCCGTAGAATATTAAAAATTATAGTCGGACGTTAAACGTTGAACGCACCACGGGAGTTAAACGGACAATAATGCCTTCGGTCAACGTACACATCTCGGGCCAGAGGCCCTCGAAAAGTACACTGTTGACCTCAGGCGTTATTGTCCGTATAGCACCCTTGATACGTTAATTATTATAACGTCCGACTGGTATGTTATTATCATAACAACGCTGCTTTCAGGGTTGTTATATACCAAATAACACCCTAGAGCGTGTTATGAGTTGTTTCTATGGTAATGTTGTCAATAAATTGATCTTCATACTGGAATGAAGCCTAAATAACAAGCAGAAGCATTCATAGCCTACCTACTCCACAAATTTTATTAAAACTTTCTGATCCGTAATCCGTAGAATATTAAAAATTATAGTCGGACGTTAAACGTTGAACGCCCTCGAAAAGTACACTGTTGACCTCAGGCGTTATTGTCCTTATAACACCCTTGATACGTTAATTACTATTTTTCTACAAATCTATTAAAAGTGGGCTTTTTAATGTTTGTTGTTAGCGTTCAAAATGTCATTTTATGACACCAGTGTTATAGTGACAGATCATTGTAACTTTTGACACTAGTGTTAAAAGTGAATGTCAAAAAATTATTAGAAATACAAATTTTAATTAAAAAATAGTGTATGATATACGTGTCAAAAGTGATTTTATTTTGTTCGAAGGTTTGGGTCACACCGCTTCGCGTCGTGTTGGGGGGTTATAATTGAGGCACATACACCATACTGAATATATAGATAGATTACTTTATTACACACATACTGTATTTCCACGATTGACAGACATACGTAGTACGAAGTACGAAGTAGCATAGTTGGCAGACAAACGCAAAACAATCTGAACAGCACCTAGCTTTCAATGGACATGCGGTTGTATGCCAACATCAGCCTAGTGACATTAAAATATAACTAACACCATAATACCATTTATTAATAACATATAAAAATATTTAATAATATATAAATACAAATCACTTCTCACAAAATAAAATGTCCTTTTTAACACTTATATCATAAATAACTATTAAATCTAAAGCGTTTTTATTTTTATATTTTGTAAAATTTTAAAAAATACGGGAGAAAAAAATGTTAAATTTTTACAATATTTTTTTCCCGCCATTATGGCGTACATAACGTCAACTATGTGCGAATTAGGTCTCGACATACGTGCCCAAAACTTGTTTCATAGAAAGGGGCAGAAGCAAAACACGGCCACCAGTTTATGTTTACATTTGACACTTGACAATTTCATTTCTATGTTTATCGTATTTTCTAGGTTTTACATTTACATATTTGAAATCAAATAATTTTCTTTTTTGCGATTTGACATTGAATTTAACGGGAGGAATAATAGCAGGAATGCAGTCTAAATTTGCTTATTATTTAGTCTGAGGCCAACGTTTCGCTGTCACTTACAGCTTCATCAGGGCAAACGCATGTTTGATGGATGTCTTTTAAGAAGGACAAGGTGGGAATGACGTGTTTCTCCTAGCGTATGTTGATGTAAAATGGAATAAACGACTGATGATGTTGATGGGAAGAATAATAGCAGGAATGCAGTCTAAATTTGTTTATTATTTTGTCTGTTGTTTAGTTGGCCTCAGACTAAATAATTAACAAATTTAGACTGCATTCCTGCTTTTATTCCTCCCGTTAAATTCAATGTCAAATCGCAAAAAGAAAATTATTTGATTTCAAATATGTAAATGTAAAACCTAGAAAATACGATAAACATAGAAATTAAATTGGCAAGTGTTAAATGTAAATATAAACAGGTGGCCGTGTTTTGCTTCTGCCCCTTTCTATGAAACAAGTTTTGGGCACGTATGTCGAGACCTAATTCACGTCATTCCCACCATGTCCTTCTTAGAAGACATCCATCAAGCATTCGTTTGCCCTGATGAAGCTGTAAGTGGCAGCGAAACGTTGGCCTCAGACTAAATAATAAACAAATTTAGACTGCATTCCTGCTATTATTCCTCCCATCAACATCATCAGTCGTTTATTCCATTTTACATTGAATTTAACGTTTCAATATCAAATATACAAAACATACGTTCATGTTTTCATTCTAAACTAGCGTACGTCATCGTATTCCGGGCGATTTAACTAACAATAAATTTAATATCGTTTGTACAAAAAAAATACGCTATATTTTATTACTTTTATTTCTATAATAGCAATATTGCATGTGTATTGCAGTAATGTGGAAAAATCATTACATTTCAACATGACTAAACGCCCCCATTTGTGTTTTTGTAATGAAACTTGAAATGTTCTCTGATAGATAATATTATAATTACAACGTTTGAAATCAGAAACTAGTATCAGTCCCAGTAATTAGTTTTGTTAATCTAAAATCCAATAAAGTTCTCGAGTCCCATTGATTGACTTTTCCACCAGTTGTATGAAATAAATTAAATCCGATAGGAAATAGATGAAATTTATGCTACGTACAACTTCCAATTAAAAAGCAAATACAAAGTCAGAGACAAATTATTTTTGCAAAAATAAGTCAAACAAAACCGAATTTAATTTGAAATAATTTCATTTCATGGGTGTATTTATCTCACAGATCAAATATTTCAGTGTGATTTTTTACAATTTATTTGATTGCAGATGATCAATCATATTTGTTTAACTGATTCGTGATAAGCAAAAGCTCAACCTTTGACATAGAAATTCGAAATCAAATGGAATTATATTTTTCGCATGAAGTGCGCAAAAGACTTGTACGAGATATTCAAAGAGACAAGTTCTTTATTATTGAAATATTGAAAAGGTAAAGAATTCAATAGAGTTAAAAATAATCTTAAATGACATTTGCCCTGGAAAATATGTGCGACTTGATAATATTTTTGCGTGGATGTTTATTTAAATTAAATTTTTTCTTCAGAAGTTCTTTATAAAGAAGCTTATAAGCTATTCATCGTTGTATTTAATTTTATAAAATGTTAGGAAAATGAGAAAACTGCTGGAAATTATAATTAGCAAAGTTGTTGCAGAGAAGAAAGTTACGAACTAATTAGTTTATTAACTATATTTTACTGACATTTAACAAATTGAAATAATTATTTTGCAATTGTAAATGCAGTAAATAAAGTTGAGTATAAATACTAGATTATTTTACGAGTAAACAATTTTTATTACTATTTCTAATTAACGTTGAAACTTGTTAAAATAATATAAATATATCATCACGGCTTTTTATAATCCGTTGCTACTTTGATGCATATAATTTATTAATGACGATCTAAATGTAAGAGCGCCATGTAACATCTAACTAGGATCCAAAGTTTTTGTTTCAAGACCATGCGGTCGGCATAGGTCATCAAGAGGTTCAGATGACAAACAATGTTGATTCTAAAATAAGAATAAATTTAAACATTGGCATCAAATTATCTTTGAGTCGATCTAAAAAATAAAAATCTGCTGTGGCCAGCACATAACCTCTCGTCAGATATTTTACCTGGTTGTACGCATAAAACAAACAATATTTTTAAATACAAATACATATTCATATCTCACTACAAAATAATTCTCATATATATTTGCAAAATGTATGGGATATTTTAATATAAATTATGTACAACATACATACATTTTCTTTATATTCAATATCTTGTCATTTTCTTTTTCTACTTTTTTACTTTTTCTTTTTCTTTATATTCGTCATTTTTTCGCAAATTCCTTTTATATTCTTTTTTACGTGTATTCTTTTGCGTTGTTGACTTTTTTTTTATTTTCATAATGATGTACAAATATTTTTGACAGTGGCATACAAATATTTTTGACAGTGACATTTATGTGTAAATTATAAACATATGAATTTCTTGCCTTGAAGTAGTTTGATCTGAGATTTTTACATCAAATTATTTTATATGCATTTCTTTATCTCTAAATCTATAGAAGATATAATAATGAATTTATATTTATCGAATAAAGAATTTAACGTTCTTTAACATAAGTATTTACATAAATTTTCGATAAATAATATTTAGATGATTTTTTTCATGTAACTATTACTTCCGGTTGTCCAATTGTTACCAAAATTTGATCAACTCTTCCCATTACTGATAGATTGAGGAATCCGTAGTTAAAAATCTCTTTAGTCTTATAGTATTTGAGAAATCGAGGATCCAACATCCACACACACACACACACGGATTCTAGGGACCTTAAAACGTGCTTATTCACTAAAATATGGATATGCGATTTTTAGCATGAATTCAATACCTCTCTTAGCGAAAGGTAAAAAAATCTGATGCGACCAACACATGACCTCCCGTCAATTCCATGTTTGAAATAGCAATGAGCTTTCAGTAAAGTATCACTTTCAGTTGATCGTTTGTAAACAAAATCTAATTTGTCGTTCGAATAAATAGAAAAGTCTGTAATACCAAATTTTGGATTATATTTTATTTATTTATTTATTATTATTTATTTTGAATCATGTTTTAATATATTTTTTCAAGAAAATCTGTTTTTAGCTTCCTGTAAAGTAGCAGTTTCGTTTTATCAATTTTAGAAAACATCTAGTATGTCGTTCTCATTAATATAAAAGTCTTAAATACTAAATTTGACAAGTTTTGGAGTATATCATAATCTTCATAATGATGTTTCACGCTTTAGAGCTTCAAGTAAAGTTTCACTTCTGGCTTATTGATTTTAGCCAAAATCTAATATGTTGTTCCCCTTGATATAGAAGTTTTAAATACTAAAATTCAAAAGTTTTGGATTATATTTTAATATCGTTTTTCATTAAAAACTGTTATGGGCTTCAAGTAAAGAGTCACTTCCGGTTATCAAATTTTACCAAAAATGTAATCAACTCTTTATGTAAATGCAGAAAGCTTAAATACGGAAAATAGAAATATTTGGAAGTTTGTTATAAGAGTTATCGTGGACGAAAAAATCGTTCCTTACCTACGGTATGATGGGAGGTAAAAATAATTGAAGAAAATACAAAATATTATTTCTTTAATTTTGATACAATTTTGTGTAGTTGCATGTCTCAGCGAATTAAGTGATAAATTGTAGTTCGAATTCGACGATTTCCTACAAAAGAGATTGACGCTTTATGCGCTTATTTTTTTAAACCTGTGTAAACTAATACGTCTGCATAGAAGACCAAAATCACAAAAATTAATGAAGATCAGTTCTAATTACTCCAATTTCTTATTAATTCCATATTCACAAAAACACTACAGGTTTCTTTTTGCAAATGTAAACTTGAAGTTTCATTAAAATACAAGTAGAAGATTTTATTTGTTAAAGTAGAAGTCATAGACATAAAAAGCGCGACAGCAGAAAAACGGAAACTTAGGGCCATTGCCAACAGTGGCGCCAGTAGTGAGAAATGACTAAAGAGGAAACTTCGTCAAGTGCATTAGACCGTGTACAATGTCAACATAGTACATGCTCCTCTATACTTCACTTCAACCAGGGTTTTAACTTAAATTAATCGCCTTTCATTCGGACATATGATTCATAGATTTCAAAGATGTTTTTTAATTTATTACATCGATAAGATAAACTAAGAGTACATTCCAAGTTCATAAGAGTCAAATCTATCGTTTGAAAATCGACGAATAAAGAAATAATATTTTCTAGGAAAAATATTCGAAGAGTTAATAGCGAATGGAAGTATTCCAGTATTCCCAACAGTACGTTTAAGTGAATTGAACACATTATTGTCGTATATGAAATATGAGAATTGTAAAAGTAATAAAAATAGGTTATAAAGACTATTTTCATTGATTTTCTAAGGATGTCACAAAAGTATTTACTGAAATAGATTTTAGAAATATGACATATTTCCACTTTACGACTAAATTTTCAACAGTCACTGTAAAGGTGCATTCACAAATGAAAATTAGTTTTGATATGTACAGACATCTGTGCAAATGCTTCAATAGCAAGATTAAAATATCGGTAGAGCAGTACTCAACAAGACACCTGTGCGCCGTGAGACTGTCATTCACTTGGTATTATTGGTTATATTACAGCAAATAAGTTATGACAGGCTCCATGTTCTTCTCGCATTTGTTTAAAAAGCCGAATCCACAAAGTGGATACTAAATAAAGATGGATGTATATATCTATATCATTTCAGACTCGTTCTCATTGGTGAAGTTAGTGACGTCAACTAAATCATAAACCTAAAGTTTGGCCTTTGCAATGTTTAGCTTTATGATTTGGATTTAGAGACCCTAAATTCTGAAGGGTGAATGGAGTCATTACATAATATGCGGCCAGTCTTTAAATCTATTGTATAAACTATAAATCTAAATCTAATTTTCATTTGTAAATGCATCTTAAGTGTCATAAGAAAAACAAACAAATTTCTTTTAAACATTTTACTATAATTTAGAGAAACTTGTTTTATATTATACTTTTTCTGACTTAAATCGAATTTTAATGTAGGAATAATGAGAACTATGTTTTAAAAAAGGGAACTACTTAAAATCAATAGTTACAAAATCCATTTTCAACTATAAACAATGAATTTTGAATTGGAATTGTTAATCAACAAAACTGAACATATGGAGATATCAAAAAACTCCATCAGCTACATTATTACCTACATACATTCGAGATTTGTGTTGTTATAAAAATTAAAGATTGTTAAATTTTCTACAGGTTTGCATTAATACTTTTATGGATAAATTTATAAAATTATTTATAATTTAAATTCCAGGGCCTACGCTTTAAACAAACACAACTCCTTGGTTACACAGTAGGTACATATCTTAAATATATGTAACTGACATATAAATGTCATTGTCAAAGAACTAATCATTTCAAATTAATAAACGTAACGTTTTCAAAAGAAAATAGGAAATAGAACCACAGTTATACGGAATTGAACTTAATATAGTTTCTAGCATAACTAAATATGTAAGTATCTATATTTAAATAAGACAAAAAACAGATAAAAGAAGAAATTATTCAAAAAATAAACCTTTATTTATTACCTCAGAAAATACAGAATTCAGATGACAACTAAAAGCAAACAAAATATATATTCTGTTGGTGATATGGACCATTTTGACCAATGCCTTTTGTCGCTAACGAAATTGCAGTTTAGGTAAACATAAAATAGGTCTTTCTTCGTACAATTGAACTTGTCCGGTGTCCAGATTTTACATTTTCGCCACTGTAACCAATCTCCTGTGCTCAAAAAATATGGGCCAATACATATCAGAGAGTTTCCTCATCGGACCCATCTGAAGAGTGATCTGCGACTATTACTTTCGGAACTGTTTTTCGTTTTTTTGCTCTTCATCTTTAATGTTTTCGATAGCAGTAGTTTTTTTTGTAATTTTTATCATGATGAATACTATATTTAATTATTAAACACGTTACAATCGACACCGTGGCATGTGTTACAACTGACACCGCTTCACTTATAAAGATATTATTTGCTTTTTTTATTTATTACGTAATAAATCGAAATGTTTTTTAATGAAAAATAAAAGCAGATATAACTCACAAACTGATCCTTAACTTGAAATATTTCCGAGCAGAGCACTTAGTGTTTTAGAAACAATGTGTGTCACTACCTGTATTTACCTTTTTGTCGATTTATAGATATTCGTCAGAAACAGACGCCGTATTTGCGCGTATGTACTTACACTAAATACCAAAGAGCTATGACTCTTTCAGCTTCACTCTGCAAGCGCGTTTTAATCTACTTCGAAAAGATGGCCCTGTTACCTAATCTTGTTACATTTGACACCTGTTATAATTGACACCGGTCTCCCCTATAGATAATTACTCTTTCAAAAGCCTGTAGCTCAAAAACATTGCGTTTCCGGAATTGAGTTTATTTGTAAAAATTAGTCTATTTTGCATCCCCTACATACACTATAAATTTGTAACACGTATTCATTAGCACCCTGTAGATTTTCAGAAACAATTTGCATTAAAAATAATCTTTTCATGAAATATTTAAACAGAAACTTCTATTTTAATCTTTACACTTGTTGTTATCTTTTTATCTAATTAGTCAAAACTAATTCCACTCTTTTGTTTTCTCCTCTTCATTCCGCATTCACAAACCTCGTATTTCACAAAGAAAAAACATGATACCTAATCCCCTTGACAAATATTCCCATGCAAATGTAAATCGCCAACAAATGCGACCATCGCGGGCATATGTGCTGCGGCGAATTAGTGTGTTTCCCGCGTTTATTAGGGAAAAATGGTTAATTAAATTACGCGGTTTCATCGCACCCAACAGCGAGGCTGTCACACAAAGGAAAATTGCCTTCTGCGTTTTGTTTGCAGAATGGATAACTCTGGAAGAGAATGGAGAGATAAACAAGGGTACTGCACAACTTTATGTTTCATTGCAAGTGGAGGTTTGGTTTTTATCGCAGAAGGACAGAAGGTTTAAATTAAGGGTGACGGAGTTATTCTGCGTAAAATTCCAACAAAAGAACTGGATAACTCGGTGAAAAAGAAATAGGAGACAAGTAAATAAAGTATAAAACAAGCAAGAATCGTATTTTTTCCAAAAAAAAATGTGACTTGTTCTGATTTTAAAGTTAGTCAAATTTTCTGTAATATCTTTATTACTGCCCAAAGGTCGTAAAACGATGCTGGAATTATTACAAATGTTCAAATCCCAGCGAGGCCCATGAATTTTTCACAATCCTTTCTTCGTTTTAGTAAATTTCTTCCTGGATCCTAAAGCCCATTTCTACAATTTATATATATATATATATATATATATATATATATATATATATATATATATATATATATATATATATATATATATATATTACGCAGAGTTACAGGATAATTGAATTTTTTTACGAATTTTGAATTGACGAGGCCGAAAGTTAGTGGGAAATTATTCTACTTTTGCTGATTAATATAAAATTATACATAAGAGTTCCATTGCGATTTTACTTATTATTTACAGATTTACAGATATGTACGGCTTAGAAATTTTTCAGATTACAGCTATAAATTTCTTTATATTTATGCATTTATTTCTCAATACCTTAAATATGGAGAAAATGTAATCGAACCTTATAGAGTAATTATAAAAATATAAAATGTCAAAAGGGACAAGTTACCATACCACGCATTCCTTTCAACCTATTTTTATTTTTTTTGTTAATCGTGGCATTTTACTATTAACGAAATATTATAAACATATAGGGTGTTTCAAAAATACTGTAACAAAATTTAACGGCGTCTAGTACTGACCAAAATAAGTAAAAAAGCTTAATCAACATGGGATTGATTTTCAATTGTTCCCGAGAAAACCAAAAAATCGAAAAAAACTGACAAAGATACTGATCAAACAAAATTTTGTCTATGTCAGTAAATAGACTATAAAAAAACAATAAAATTTTATATGAAACGTTTTTCTCAATTTCTAATAGTTACGAAGTTATTTGAAAATTAAATATCGGCCAAGGTCGCCACAACATTTAACATAGTATAATTATTTGATTAAAAAAATCTGATGTGGACACCACACGACTTCCTTGTACGCAAGACCAATATGAAGATGAAGTATAGTATAGACTCAATTATAAAACTGCACGTATTTGACGTAATTTGACATTAACATCTAATTTTTTTTTTGTTTTTTTTTTGTCCTAATCCATGGCAAGCTTCATTACAAAAACCAAAAAGTATGTAAATAAATATATCATCACAGCTTATTACCCATTGCTGGGTGTGCCAATCTGCTTTGTACGCAGTCGGTAATGATGAAATATTTGCACCGTGCGGGCGCTTATCTCGCTTATACAAAGGGCTAATTTAATAATACTTGATGTGCTAGACGCAGAATTTAATTCTCTAAAACTCTTATTTGAAGCATTTATCTCTAAAATCAAAATGAAACCATTCTATTCAAGAAAAACTGTTAACAACTTCAGGTAATATACCACTTCCGGTTAGCCTGTTTTAACCAAATTTTGCTATGTTATTCCAATTGATATAAAAGTCTTATATACTAAATTTGAAAAGTTTGAAATTATATTTTAATATAGTTTTTCATTAAAATCTATTATAGGCTTCAAATAAAGTACCTTTTCTGGAAATTATGTAATGACCAAAAAGAAAGGTGCACAACTAGATGTTATAGAAGTCCTAAATACAAAATTTCAACTTTCTACGGCTTACCGTTTTTGAGTTATGCGACATACGTATGTACGTACGTACAGACGTCACGACGAAATTAGTCAGAATGGATTCATGGATGGCCAAAATGGATATTTCCTTCCTTTACTTTGTACAAGGAAGTAAAAAAAAAAACAAAAGCACATCTAAGATGACCTCTGAAAGGTAAACAAAAAATCCCATCTAATCAAAGTCGTAACTCTTATAGTTTTCGAGATAGCAGATGTAAACCCCGCAAAAACTCATTTTTCACTGCCTCAAATCTCGGAAACTATGGAAGATCTAACCCATGTTGATTAAGCTTTTTTAGTCATTTTGGTCATTATTATATGCCCTCAAATTTTTTAAAAGTATTTTTGAAACACCCTGTATAACTGTACTAGTCCTGTAATAACGTAAATGCATTATAAATTAATAATGCTCCTTATTACTCCCGAAATTTAATAACATTTCCGCAATGGCTAAGCAAACAAAAAATTCTATAACAATTACTGCAGCTAATAACGTGTGATACATTACAAGCTCAAGTTCCAGTTTGCGTTGTGTTTTATGAAACAATATATCAAAACAGGGTCGCCTCCACAATTAAACCTCGTCCTTTAGTAGACTCCATAGTGGTGTGTGCAGCTCTCTTAACGTAATACCTTCCTCACTATAGCAATATCCTGCACAGAATAACAAATAAGTTTTTCTTTATAGCCCGTTATTTTTTAGAGCGTTATAAAAGTTTCTAGACTCCCATAATCCTGTTCGCGACAAAATAGAATCTTTATGAGATCGATAAAGGTTCGAAGCGTAATTATTGGTATAATTTGTTTTTGAAAGGTACAAGAGTGGATAAATTCACGCGCCTGAGTGCAAATTTGTGCGAGACGTGCTCTGCATAGATTCCGGGAAGATATAAAATATATTACCATACATTGGCAAACAAAGAGATTTTATCACGTTATCTGCTGTAAGGTACTTTTGGTACGTACATAGATATTTCCTATAAATAGTAAATTGAACATCGTAAACATTGATATTGACGAGATAAAATTATTGATATCATGTACACAATACATACTGTACTTTTCCTAGAAATAATTCAATTTGAAAAATGCCTTGAATTAATGTATTCTGTGCTTCAATTCAGTGCTTTTGTTTGTCAAGTTTAGTTTACAATTACTATTATTTAAATCGTAGAAATGGGCTTTAGGATCCAGGAGAAATTTATTTAAACAGAGAAAGAATTGTGAAAAATTCATGGACCTCGCTGGGATTCGAAACCAGAGCCTCCCAATCGCTAGTCGGGCGCTCTACCAATTGAGCCACGAGTTCCCGTTGAAGTCTATGAATCTTTCACAAGCCTTTTTACAAATCGTAACGAGTACACTCTCACAATTTGAGAGATAAATACTCAACGCTAACATTGCGCAGTATGTGAACTTTAAGCCGTCACACACACGCAGATTATTTATTTGAGATCCAACCTAAATGTTTAAATCGTAAAATCGTAGAATTAAATAAATTTCTCCTGGATCCTAAAGCCCATTTCTATAATTTAAACATTTAGGTTGGATCTCAAATAATTATTCTAATTACTATTATTGTTATTATTATTATTATTATTATATTATTATTTCGAATTTTAAATTGCACAAAATTGACCCCTGTGGTGCACTCTCCACGCCAGCAATGAGTGTCCATGAGGTGACGCTTGGTAAACGCCCGCACGGTACAAATATGTCATCATCATTACCGATATCTGCGAACAAAGCAGATTGGCACACCCAGCAATGGGTAATATGCCATGATGATATATTTATTTATTATTATTATTATTATTGTGTCGTGTCACACGCAAATATTGCACGCCAGCAATGAGAATTCTTTTGGTGAACGCCCGCACGGTTCAAATATGTCATCATCATTACCGATATCTGCCTTTAAAGCAGATTGGCACACCCAGCATAACTATTACCCATTGGTATAGTATGACTAGCGAATGAAAGTTGACGTTTAAATTATTTTATAGATGTGGTTTCTTTTCAAACCCTACAGAAGGTATGAGGATTTTTGCATGAACCCATTTAAGTACTGAACTAGGAAATCACAGAAATACAGCTGTCTCAGGACGAGCTTACGCTATAGTTATTTTAAAAACTATTTAAATGTAAATAAATGTAATTTAAATATTTTCCATTTTACTAAAAATTTACCAACTTTCAACATAGGACACGCTACACAAACTACCCCTATTTTTTAACGAAGAATTCATTTAAATAATAAAAAATGAGGTGTTCCATTAAAAAATGAGTTTTTAAAATTTTTCAAAACTTTTCAAAAATTGCAGATTATTAATTTTTTATTATTGTAAAAAAGAGCTTTCTTTATAAACCTATTTTTACAAATTATAGTAATTCGTTTCCAAAAAAAGTGGCCGTTATTAGTTATAAAGTCAAAAAATTTTAATTATGCCGGAAGTGGTTGATATAACAGGGTGTCTCACAACTCGCGCCCCAGACGAAACTGACACTAGGTTGCCAACAAATAGAAGAAAATAATTTGCGGCTGCTTGCATAACGGAGTTACAATACTTTTTAATCCACCAATCCCGGAAGGATATCTTGGTGTGATAATATTAAAAAAAAAAACAAAACTGGTTGCTAGATTTTAAAAATACTACTAGTGCGTTACAAAATTTGTTTGACTTACTGTAATTTTGACACTTTAGAGTTGGCTTTTCACTGTCAACAAATTTAGGTTAGCGAAGGTGTCATCGGAGATCATCATTTATATCGTACAGTGCAACGTGTTGTAGTAAAATGTGTTAAACAAAAATATTATTGTCATTTGAATTCTTTGAGATTAAAACAAATTTAATTTGACACTGACATTTTTCGAAAACTACAGTCGCCCACACATTTTAAAGAAGATTTGATTTGTATAAAACCCTAGTAACGTAAAATTACGGCAAACACACGTTAAAGGTATAGGTCTCTGATCAATTTTAAGACGTCTTTTCTCGAATATCTTTTAAGCTAGATTTTCTTTCTTCGAAATTACACATCCGAGTGCAGTCTCGTGTTTTCTCATTCGCTCTGGGGCGCGAGTTGTGGCTTATATATATATATATATATATATATATATATATATATATATATATATATATATATATATATATATATATATATATATATCTTGGAAACTGTAAGTGCTACGACTTGGTTGTAATGGAACAAAAGTTGCCATATTAGGAGGCCATTTTAGTAATGTATTTGTTTTTGCGAAAATATGCATCGGTGACTAGATAATGGCGAAAAACTGATTTTGGTTATTTTTTTTAAATAACTCCTACACTATCAGTTATCGAGAAAAATATTTCAAATAAAAATGATACAATATTATGTTGTATATCCAGTGGCGTACAAAAATATTTTTTCTATTCGTAAATTTTCAAGATATGGCACAAACTACAATTTTTTTTAAAATGGAATGCATATTTGTTTTTACCCTATAAATATTCTCATTTTTTCTCTTTTCAATGATATAAATTTTATTGTGTTTCGTATTTGTTTTATTCCCAAAATTTAATGTTTCGCGTAATTTTTCCTGAATTATTTTATAAGTATTTCCCAAAAAACTTATTTGATTAATATAATTCATTTTATGACTTTCTTACTCGATTTTTTCATTCTAAGCTCATACTTACAAATTAGACTAAAAAAAGTCAATAGCGACCTTACGAAATTATTTTTTTGATCAAAAAAATTAATTTAATTTATTTGCTGTGTAAATTTTTTCAATATCATTGTTGTTATATTTTGCAGTTAATTTTTCGAATAAAGAATAAATATTTTAAAAAGTTACGTACCTAATTTCATGTTTTCTAATGGGACGGTTTAAATTTTATTACAAATGAATGTCAAATACTGTCATTATTAGTAAAAACCTGAGACGTGTTTTGTGTATTTTCAACGCTAAAGTATAAAGAGAAAGTTTCAGACACAATAACAAGTTTTTTTTTATAACATAATTAGCAAAATTTTAGAGCCTCTTTTCATCCATTTGGAAAAGCGTGGACCGAGGCGCATACGATCGCCTTAATTTTAATATTTGACCGTGCCTAAATGCACTTGATTTTTCCCATTTAAATAACATTAGGTTTTGACACATTTTGGAACTTTATTTTTTCAAAAGCAATAATCCAGTCAATACTGGAATATGTACTAGAATGACCCGAGAATTTGTGGACAAAATTTGAAATCCCAAGAAGCTATTTTAGCCTAGATATTATGGTAAAAAGAGATGAAACATGTAAATATTAAATATTTTTCAAATTTCTAATATGGAGCCGAAAATCGTACTTTAATGATTGGAACTTCAAAAATCATAATTGAATAAAAACAAACAAATATTTCTTGTTGGTGATAGAATAATAAGAACTAATGGCGCGAATATTTTAATTAGCTTGAAGAAACCACAACAGCAATGGTATACCCCACATTAACCAAGCGTAATGAATGACAATGCTACTTGAGTCCCGAGGCCTTCGTCCAGATCCCTCTAATTTGCAAGTTAATGACTGGTTCATTATCCTCATATCATAATAATTACTCTGCCTTCACTGCAACTTCACTGGACGGGACGAGAATACATAAGTCTTCATTTTTAGTAACGGGATGCTTATTTTATTCATATTACGTGATGTTATAATACAAAGAAAATTTATAGAGATATTGTACTAAGTTTAATAGTAAATTTTTACTTACACAAAAGAAGACGAATGTAAGGAGTATAAAAGATTCAAATTACCTGAAAAAGAAAAAAAGTATTAGAAACTTCAAAATTTTAAACATTTATATAGGTACATTATGAACATATTTTTAGTACTGAAAAGTATTTAAATTTTTTAAAGAATAAATACTGCAAAAAAGGAAGAAAGTAAGATTAAAAGTGCTTTAAAAAAATTCATATACTAAATTATGACAAACTAATACTGGTCGAAATTTTCAAAAATGATTCAAATAAAAAAGTTAGATGCGTGCGTGTGTGTGTGCGTGCGTGCGTGCGTGCGTGCGTGCGCGCGCGCGTGTGTGTGTGTGTGTGTGTATGTGTATGTGTGTGTATGTGTGACAAAATTTTCTAATGCGATAACTCTAATACTTTTGTATTCCTCTTCGTTATATCCATATGAAGAGCTGATTAGATTTTGGTTATAATTGGTTAACCAGAAGTACCCTCATTTGAAGATTTTAACAGTTTTTCTTGAAAAAACGATGTTAAATATCAGTTTTTCACATTTAATGTTATTGTAAATAATGAAGAATATTTTATTCTCTATACGATTTGAATGCATTTTATACTTTATATTAAATGGATATAGATTTAAAAAATCTTAAAGAAATTAAATATCATATATTAGCCAGCTATCTTATAACAACTGCTATATTAATAAAATTCTGAAAGGTGTCAGTGTCAAGTGCAGTTGACAGTATGTTTGTGTTATAATTTTACTGGAAATATAGGATCTTTTCCCTAGAAACTTCTGTATGGAATTTTCAAGACAAGTATAAAGAAATCACCTTTATTGTAGTGTTGATGACAACAATGTAATTTGGCGAAAACGAAATTAAGATTTCTTTAAGTAGTGACAGTTTATTGCGCTTTTGTTCCATGGCATCAATGAGTTTTGCAAAAATGTTTGTATTGTTTTCGACTAATTTTACGGTTCCGGAAATTGAAAAATTATAAACATTAGCATATTCGGATGCAGTAATTTTTCCTGTAGCAAAAACCTGAATACAATTTTGCTCTAAAATAATTAGGAAAGCAAATTACTGCACTTTAACATTTTATCATTGAAACCCCTATGCTGCGTCGTTCAAGTCACCAGCACCACCCTGTATAAATAAATTTAAGTTTTTATTCATTTAATAGACAGGGCCGCGCCGTGCGGGTGGGCAGGTTGTGCCCCGCACAAAGGCGCCTGACTTTGAAGGGCGCCGTTTCAAGACAGTAAAGTAAATAATAGTAAATTTATATAAAATGCTCTTATTCGTAAAGACAAAATTACTATAAAACTTATAAATTAACGTGATAGAAGTGAACAAATAAATAAATAAAATAAATATATCATCACGGCTTATTACCCATTGCTGGATGTGCCAATCTGCTTTGTACACAGATGCGGTAATGATGAAATATTTGCACCGTGCGGGCGCTTACCAGGCGTTACCTCACGGGCACTCATTGCTGGCGTGGAGAGTGCACCACAGGGGTCAATTTTGTGCCATTTAAAATTGGAAATATTTGGCGTCGGTCGGGATCGAACCCGGTTCCCCAGATTCGCGACTTGACACTCAGGCACGCGGCCACGAGACCCCATTAGAGCATTGTTATATTGTAATAATAACTATGAAAATGTTGATTACAACAATGAATAAATTGTTTATAACTCAAGAATATTGATTACAAGAATGAATTCCACAATGAATCCAATATTTAAGTACCTATTATCATCATGCAAAGAATCAAATGTATACACAATTTTGAAATCTGTTGTAAAATTGTTAATTATAACAAACGATTTAGGTTGTAACCTATTGATTACATGAATGAATCTAGGAAAATTTCATCAATATATTAAATCTAGCACTTGAAGAACAAAAAGTATAGTTTAAACTTTAATTTGTAAACTTTACATCATGAGGGGAAGGGGCGCTAAAATGTAACATAGCACAAAGGCGCCTAATATCCACAGAGCGGCCCTGTTAATAGATACTTTTACTAAATTATAATATAGTAAACTCATACATTGCAATGTATATATTATATTTTCACCTACATTACATACATAATCATACAAATTGTTAAGTATAACTTCACCTTAAAATTCCACAGTAAGCATTCTTGCAAAAAAGTCTATTACTAAAAATGAAAGTTAATTGCAGTGTCTCAATACCAACAGAGAAAACAGCTGACAAAAACTGGTTCACTTGAAATCTATTTAATTTTTGGCAAGGTCGATTGAACATTAATCAAACACTGTTTTCAGTGGGTGTAAAAACACTCCTCCACTCAAGGATGGAAAATGTCAAGTAACGGTCTGCGACACTAGAAAGGAATTGTATTTACTGTGATACAATTGAAGTACAGTTTGTTCTCAATAAATATAATAGTGACACAAGCATTACATAAATTATTACGAGTATTATTAATACTGTTACTTTTATTTGAAACAAGTTATTGTTCGATAATACTTCCTACAAGAAGACAAAAAATAATAACAATGACAAGAAAAATAATAGTATGTCTGGAATTTATTCATTTTTACAATACATCACAATACGATTATTTTTTATGATACAAGTATGTAATGTTAATCTTTAGTCACGAGTGGGTAAAGTAAAACACGAGGGCAGCGAGGGTTTTAAAGATACTTTGCCATGATAACAAAATATTCAGCTTGGTTTTGCAAATTTATCGTAGGTATTTGAAAATTTTAAACCTTGTTATTAAACATCCCTTTTACAAACTAAGTTAAAGCTCTATAGCTAAACATCAATTTTACCCACTATCGTAATAGTTATTTATGGTGTCGTAGAAGTAAGTAGACAAATTTTTTACACGAGTAACGGGATAAAGATTTATTAAAGCTCCTTAGTTTCTTAAATGTTACACTAGTATTAAATGAACGATTTGGAGATTAACATTAAAACCAAATATTTTATTATGTAGGAACAAAATTTATTAAATAAAATAAATAAATATAAATATATCATCACAGCATATTACCCATTTCTGGGTGTGTTAATCTGCTTTGTACGCAGATATCGGTAATGATGATGACATATTTGTACCGTGCGGGCGTTTACCAGGAGTCACCTCACGGACACTCATTGCTGGCGTGGAGAGTGCACCACAGGGGTCAATTTTGTGCCATTTAAAATTCGAAATATTTGGCGTCAGTCGTGATCGAACCCGATTCCCCAGATTCGCGACCAGACACTGAGGCTCGCGGCCACGAGACCCGATGAAAATTATTAAAAATTATATTAATGTGTAATAAAATTTATTAGGATATTGGGGATTAAAATTTTAACTCTTTAACTGCCATGTGGTGCCAACGTGACCGCGTGAGACCAATGTGAACTCAATGTCAAATTAGATGTTCGGCTGCGTGGTGCCGCATTGGTCATGAATATAACTAAAACTAATCAAATTACCCCTTAACCTTAAAATTAATTTTGATAAAAACTAAATACGTATTTCAAAAACTAAGTCCTCATCATCAGTAGTACAATAAAGGAAAGTTAGAGTAGTCAATATTACTCAACATGTCAACCATGCCAGAGGCCCTAACAACTCTGTTGAATTGTTGAGTTGTACTACTGATGATGAGAACTTAGTTCCCTAAAAACATATTTAGTTTTTATTAAAATTAATTTTAAGGTTAAGGGGTAATTTTATTTGATTCAGTATTATTAATTCTTGAATATAGCATCAAAACTTATGTTAGAGGGTAAAGTGCAGCCTAACGTGTCTAAATCGTGTTGGCCTACTGATTTTGTGAGACCAATGTGACTTTACGCGGCCATAAATTCAGGATTATACAGATATTAATTTTGGAAGTATACTCGTATTTGTTCATATTTTGTGAAAAATTTATTTAATATATAAAATACATTCAGTCAAATATTAAGAAATGGTCAGGTGTCATGTTGGTCTCACACGGCCGTATACAATTTTAAAAGCTGGCGGCCGAGCGAGACCAATGTGTTACCACAAATTAATTTTTCTCTAGTTAATGTAAAATGAATTAATTTCATAATCTGATACCTTATAACGAATTCTTGTAGTATTAGCAATCATTTAGAGTGAGAAAAAGGTAGTGGCCCCTGGGACCCAATTTTTTTTAATGACTTAAAGTATTAATGTAATACCTATTTTCCAATTTTTTATATTTTTTCCGCGTAATTTTAATAAAATATTTTAAAATCGATAATAATTCTACAGTCGCGTGGCTGTGTGCATTATAGCTCGTTCCAAATAGAAATGAACTGCGCGAAATAATAATTTACGTTATAAGTCCGGTAAATGATTTTCACGGTAGGTACTCATTTCGAAATTCCTGACTCGGACATCTTATTCGTACTATAAAAACACTCATTTACCGAACTTAACGTAATTTACTATTTCGCGTAGGTCATTTCTACAACCTGGGTTTGATTCATACTGACGTCAAACTTTACTTAAAAATAATGGCAATTTCTCAAAAAATTACTCCATGCCCAAGATAGCATTAAGATCTCGTGAGGTGACGCCTGTTAAGGAAACTCATCGGTACAGATATATCGCAATTAACGGAATTTGTGGATAAAATTGCAGACTGGCACACCTATAAATGGGAAATTAGACGTTATGAAATATTTTTGGAGAGTGGGGCAAGAGTGTACGCGAGGCAACAGTAAACAATTCAAATATCCCGCTAATTTATACAATTCGGCTTACCAACCCTAGCTGTAAAACATGGTACTATACTGTCATTTATACGTGAAATAGAAGAACATTGTCAAGTTTATGAAAACAAAATTACAGGTAAGTTTGTGTATTGCATCATTTTGATACAAGATTAAAGTCAAAGTATTATTATATTGCACGTGAAATAAAAAAGAACCAATAAAATAGTGAATATTGCATTAAAGTGTGTACCATTCTCTACAAAGTTTGCCGACAGAAAATTTAAACAGTGGCGTAGAACACGGGATAAAAACAATTTTTGTGATAATATTAAACGGGGCAAGAGTAAACATAGTGTTTACTCTTGCCCTGAAATTATAACAATTTCCCCATATAAAGAAGAATTGGAGTAAATTTTAAAAGGAAAACGATTAAAGGAAGCAAAAAAGACTAAAAGGGATCTATCGCAGGCATCTACTTCTGGATTACAGAAATAGTCAAGCAAAACAATAGTAATAACACGACAACTGTTAATGAAGACGACTGTATTTGTATTTGTTGTAAAGAAAAATACAGTACATCTGTTGAAGACCGAATTATTTGCGGAAAATACCATCAGTGGGTACACGAAGGATACACTAACGTTAAACTAAATGTCGACAAATATATATGTGATTTTTGTCGTGCTTAGGCAACATTTTTGCAGTCGTTCACTTTTGCCTCGCCATGCGTGAACACTTATTTTTTTAAATAAAAAACATACAGTTTATTTATTATAATAGAAAAGAATTATTTTAATTTTTTTATATGTAAGCAAATGTATGAACTATATTTAGAGTTCAATAAAACTGCTGAAATATTTCATATATGAAATTTATTACATATTATCAAAAAACCGTTCACTCTTGCCCCACTCTCCCCTAATATAATATTGAGGCTGGTCACTTGAATACCCTGTATAAATAAAAGTCCCAGACCTCAGACCCATAAGGATTCAATGAAATTTGCGAACAAAACTAGATGATTAAAATAAATATGAACAATAAAAAATAAGATTTTACAAAACTGGAGTACTACAATCAAAATAATCGCTACACTTAAAAATTAATGTTTCAGAAATAGTCGTCTCGAACCTTTTGTGTCGCAATTGAAAAAGAATAAATTCTCGGGTGTTCTTTATATTGGGTTGAGTTTCACAGGGCAAAGAGATCTGCACTGCTGGGAGTAAAGGAGCGCAAACTAGCGAGGATTGTTCCAACGGCGCGATTAATTAAAATAACTGCGGAGCCATAGCCGTAGCGTGGCGTGGCATTCGGCCAACTTCTCCAACAGTTTTTCCCTTCTGCGACTGCGACACAAAGACTCGCGATCCACGACAACCAAGAAGAATGTTGCTGGTTCTGTAGGTATACCTCTGGCTCTAACGGAATATTTATCTTCCTTTTGGTCGTTGGTTCATTTACATTTTCAACATTTGTAAAACTATTGCGTTCATTTACAGTTCACGAATGAGATCACAAAAAGAATGAGAGATTTTGTGTATGTACCAATCTAGAGTTTTAATTAATGATTGTTAAATACAGGGATCTCTACAGAGAAATACGTTTTTGTTTTACTGTTACATGGTTAAATTAAAGGCAAATTTACACTGCAGAGTGCAGATGGTATGGATTGGGTACACTAACTAAAAGAAACCGTTTTGTTTTAAATTCTGTAATTTATTATTGAACGAAGCAATATTTTATTTTATTTAACTTCTTCACTTTTACATATGTAATTAAATTGTTTATTTCTTTACACCTAACCTAACTTAATATTATTTCAATCTGTCATAATTACTTTACCATGTAAATTTCTTTTTCTACAGTCTATATACAAAGTAGCCATTTGCGCTCTCTTTTGTCAACGCAAACTGTCACTTTGCCGCTCATGCGCGACAAAGTAGAAAAAACGCTCGCTGTTGAAATTTCTAACTATACAATGTTGAGAAATGTCACTTGTCTACCTTAATAGAAACGTTTAGTCAGGAACTAATGGCACTGTAGTTACACATTTATCACCTTCATAAGTCAATCTGACATATAACTGCTCTGTCGGTATATTACATAACCAAACAAAATGCCGCACTGATATGAAAATAAAATAGGGCATTTATTTACAAAACCGAAAGTATAAAATGCTTAGATTAGATTGAAGCAATAGCTCAAGAAGAATGGAAAATAACGATAAATTAAAATTAAATATAAAATAAATTGTGTGAACAGTTGTGCTGTCACCTGCAAAAGTTTGGCGTGAACGCTTCCAATGGACATCCACTTTTCCACTGCACTAGTGTAATGTACTTGAAACAAATAAACTGTACAAAAGCTTATAATATTCATTACAAAATTGGCATTAATTTTTTTGTAAAAATAAAAGCCAAAAAATATCTTGAAGTGATATTTGAATACGTTCCTATCTTCACTGCAAAACTATTGAATAGTACTGTAAGTACAAAGTGTACATTTTATTATTTTTTTTATGGTGGAGGACTGTAGAAAAAATCTTGTGTGTGTTTCGAGCGCAAATGGACCTTGTCGATTTCGAGAGAATGCCGCGCTCCTGCGTCGCGCGTCAACAGCCTCTCAATCGACAATGTCCCATTTTGCGCTTTTAATACACAAATAGCTATTCTGTGATATCAACAACTTAAGATCAAAAAACAGATTCAGTTTATTTTAATTACAGATTCTTTATTCTTTAATCAAATTTGCGTGTTTTTAAAAAAAGTCCATCGTGAACCCAAACATTTGTGGAAAGTGTTTTTGAAGATGTCAATAATGAAAAGATACTATCTACTAGAGTATGGTGAAAAAGGTCAAGGCAGAAGCGTTTCGTCGTCTGCCTCTGTACGATCATACTTGTATATATATACAGGGTGTTATGTAAGTAATGTGCCATACATCATGGTATGATAAAGAGAACTGAAAGAAGTTATAACCTGAAATTTATTCTGCACAATTTGTCTAGTTGTAAAAGTTATGGAACTATAATGTCGACCAGTTACGAACCAGTTTCTTAATAAGTTAAAATCTAAAAATCAAGTTGTTCCAAAGAAACAATATATGTATGTTAGTTGTCACAAATGACATTAAATTTGTAATAAGTGGCGTAATATAGATATTCAGAAATGCCTGTTACTTTCAGTAATGAAAATATACCGACATGCATTGGGTATACGGAGAAGTGCGCCAAAGCAATCGCCGTTAATAAAAACTGGCTTATCCTTGTTCAGCTTCGGACTTGGAACCTTCAAAAATGACAAGTGTTGTTTTCACTCAAACTACTGTGATTTTTAAATAATAGACCTTTTCAATTTAACAGCTATCTCTTTCTATCGTTGCAAATAGTAAGTAAAATGGCGCCAACAATTGCCAGTTGGGCTGTCAAATGAAACGTCAAAAATGTTGCAGTCATTAAAATACCTGTATTTTCGTTGAAAATTTGTATCGTTAGACATTTTAGCTTCAACAAAAGCTTTTATAACTTTTTATGAGACGGTTTTTAAAGACTTTTCTCACATGTTACGTCTAATTTGTTTAGAAACAAACGCCATGGACCTCAGTTGCTCTTACTATGCGCAGATTCCCATTGCGCATATCTTCTACCTCTTTCAATTGAAAAGGTCTATTCTTTATTCAAATAAATTGTTCTTATTGGTCCATTTTACAGTGCTTTTAAAATTGAAACAAGTGTTAACGGATGACACTTTACTTACATTACACCTTGTATGTAGTATAATGTAGTTTGACACAAATAAATAAATTACTGACAGTTTATAATTCACACAAAAACAAAAATATACCAAATCAGTCAGTATTATATTCACTATTCTACGGAGAATATATGCGAGTATGTTGTAACCACATGGTAAAAGTAGCACAGCTGCACGAAGTGCAGCCCGGAGCAGGGAAAAGATGTACGCTACGAGTCGTTCTAAACATACGACACTCGCGCAAGTGAGTACAGCAGTCACAGCACACATGAAGAGCGCTTGTGCGGTTTGAAAAGAGTCGTTTAACGTTTAAGTGAATGACTCACTAAAATTGAACAACCCATCACTACGTCTAAAACATACTCTTAAAGACACACCAGATGTCTCACCGAATAGTTTCTTTCATAGTTCTCAAGATTTGCGGCTTGTTTCTCCTCTTTAATATTAATATTTCATCTTTATTTTTAACATTTTCTATAAATGTATTGGTTTAAGGAAATATTGTTATACTTTAGTGTAGTATTATTCATTACTTATAGACTTGAAAATTAAAACTACCAACATATTTTGTTAGTTTGAAGAAACAGGAAGAATTCCTAATGAATGACAACTGTTTTATAATCGAAGATAAACATATGGTCGACTTACGATTTGTATCATTTTCTAGATGTAATTAGTACTACCTTTTTATTATGTTCTAATTAGAAACTTTCGCACTGGAAAATTTTTATTACACTGCAATTACACATATGTATAATAGTAAATACCAACAGATGTTTATAGGCAACACCCATATAATTACATTTTATTTTTATACATTAGTTAGGTGGCCTTCCTTATTCTATTTCAGAATTTATGTAGTGAACTATTTTTAGATATTAGTCATTTCTATTAATGTTCAAAAAATGAAATCTAATTTAATAATTTTAATGTATATTTTATCAATAAATTTGTTTCTTCAAACTACAAATTATGTTGAAATGGAAACAAAATCGTTCCAACATACCCTGTGAAATAATTCCACAAGACTTTCGACAAATCAGAATCTGTTTTAGTCGCATATTAGCGCGATATATCAAATATCTTGGTTCGGTTGCTATGGTTACGTCTCTTTGTTTTATCTTTATTTATTTCTGAATTCGCGTTTCACGTTTTGAACAGTTTTGGAATTATCTGTCAACTTTTACAGGTTTTTGAGAGATCTTCAGAGTAGTAAGTTTAGCTAAATAATTAACAGATCTATCTATTTATCTGGATGACACTATATTTATAATATAAATTCCTCATTTAATAATTCAATGTAAATATGAATATGTATTCGTTCTCCTACGTATATTAATATTAATGACATACAAATGTAAGCGTATACAAGAGTATACAACTACCTTGGAATGTAATATGTCATCTTATGAGATTATTAATTTAAAACGTAAAGAATTTCAATATGTATTTGTCAGTATATGTTTATGGTATTTGCATCCATATATCGTGAAATACTGGAATATTCATAAATTATGAGTATTTCTTAACATTTTTTGATGTTCTTAACAATTTCTGTAAATGTAATCCAAAAATTTTTGATGCACAACAATAGATTATGATGTTTTATTATTTGGATTATCTATTTTTAAAAAACTTTCCGAAGCAGTCTTAATTTTAATCCACTGTCCAAAAATAAACCCTATGTTTACAATCAGTAAATTAAAAACTCGTATTCCAGGTATTAACACCAAAATTATACTGATTACAATGACTATAATACGCTCAAATATGCAGTATAACGCCATAGATCACAATCGTATGTCCACTAAAAGAATGATAAAATACTCGATTGGAAGATTATCAGAATTCGCAGCATCCAGCCTTTTTTAAATCCTCTATAACTCAGCGTTAATCTCTACATGATGGTGTTAAATCAGCTTCATGGCGTACACAATAATCATGCGATTAAGTATCCAAACACTATCCATCATGCTTAATGCACTTTTTCACTAAACACTGCGGGAGAGGGTCGTATGAAAAAATCACAAACGAACATGGTTCCAACAGAGTTGAACCTCTTAGCTTCAACAAGAGGAAAACCATGGGCGTCACTATGTACTTTTAACAGGGAGGGCGCAACAGGGCGCACCTTTAGAACGAAATAATTTTTGACAGTCTTATTCTGCATTTAAATTTTTTCATGTTTAAAACATAAACATATTTCTTTTGGAAGATTTTCGGATGTAATGAAGCGAACACAAATACTTATCTGTTCTTCTGCAGTGATGTCCCGAGGATCATCTGCTATTATTGCAAAATAATCACAATGATTAATTTCCGGAGTTTGCGTATTATACATTTTGCACTACTCTCTATAACATGATTTTGTGACGAAGTAACAATAATGTGCATTTTGAGGTACATTGTAATTCTGGATAAAAGGATAAAAAAATTTAATAACTAGAGTCTATAAAATTGGCCTTATTTGTTGAATTTTTTGTTTCATTATGTCCTTGCAATGGGATAGCATTATATAATTTTGTCTCTTTTATAGCCTGAATGGTGCATCATTTTGATTTCTTATAGTACCTTTCTTAAGAGGAAAGGTTACCCCTGTACTAAAATATGAAGCGAAAATTCAATTGTTTCGAACTATTAACATTTTAAAACGACACGCATACTTCCGATATTAATCTGAATTAAAAAAAATATTATTGAAATCTATTAGTATTTGACTTTGATTTTAATGGCAAAACGAGAAAAGTCCAGTATTAATAGATTTCAATAATTTTTATTTTAAAATACAGGAATAATTTATTTGAATTTTCGCTTCATATTTTAGAGTAGCAGTAACCTTTCCTCTTTGGCTAAAGTAGTAGGTACATAATCGTCGCGCTGCTTATTGCAGATAAATAAGTGCATAATAAAATAGTAAAAAAATCAGATTGATTTTTAATAATTTATTTAAATAGAAACACGGAAAGGGGGCGCAAAATTAAACAGGAAGGACGCAAGCCCCCTCAGAAATGGTCTATCGACGCCACTGAGGAAAACATTATTATAATATTGGTGTCACTTACCTTAAATATCAGGATTATTTAGGGTTTAGTTTTAATATTAAAATTGACTTTTTAATAATTGTATTAAACACTACCCAAAACCAATGTCGAACTGACGAAATGAAACAAGAAGAAACTTAGAAAATAATCGTTCTTTGTTGACTTTTGTTGGATGTCGTGTCAAAGATACTAAAATTATTTTAACAACAAAAAGTTCATAAAGACAATGGAATACAGGATGTTAATTTTAAATGGGCCACCATTGCTATCTCGAGAACTATAAGAGCTACAACAATGGTTAAATGGGCAAACAATTTCTATTTCACAAGACAAATTTAAATAAAAGAAAAATTATTTATTTGGGCTAGTGGTTCTCAAAATACGGTACATAACTTTTTAATTTTAAATAAATTAAATAAATAAATATATCATCATATCACGGCTTATTACCCATTGCTGGGTGTGCCAATCTGCTTTGAACTAACATATCGGTAATGATGAAATATTTGCACCGTGCGGGCGCTTACCAGGCGTCACCTCACGAGCACTCATTGCTGGCGTGGAGAGTGCACCACAGAGGTTAATTTTGTGCTATTTAAAATTGGAAATATTTGGCGTCGGTCGGGATCGAACCCGGTTTCACAGATTCGCGACCTGAGAATATATATTTTTTATTTGCTCATGTGTTAGAGAATTTAATTCAAAATTCAGTCATATCATATTTTAATAACCTTACGATTTTTTTGAGAAAAATGCATGTAAAGTTTTATACTAATTTGATTAAAATATGGCTATAATAAGAGTGCCACGAATGGAAAAAATGACTACATGTTATTTTTATTACATAGAATTAGAGTGCCCAGACCTAAAGTTAATGTTTTGTTCTTGTAAATGATCGTAAATGTCAACAAACAAAATATTCATGTATTTCTTTCATGGCAATCTAATTCTACGTAAAAAAAATTAACACGTATTCGTTTTTCTCTAACACTACTATGGAATTCATACATTCTGTAACTGAAAACTGTTACAGAATGAGGACATTCTGTCATACTGTTACGGAATAATATTCCGTAATAGGCAGTCACAGACAACTAGTTTTTCAATTCACCCATTTAAAATACATGGGAAACGCAATTATTTTCAAAATCAAGACGCCTTTTCTTGGCGTTTTGTTTCTTTTATTTTGTCATCTCAACTGCCTTAACTGTCAAATTATAAAACAAATGATTACAAAATAGTAAGTTAATTAAAAATTATTGCTTGTATAACATATCAATAATATTTTATTATTTTTTACAAAAATGTCAAGTGATGAGCAAAATATATTTTTTAAATAGTGTTAGAGAAAGTATAGTCTAAAACTCGTATGGAATAGTATTTCCGCCACTCGCGAAACCGTAGATCTCGCCTACGGCTCGGCCTACAAACTTTTCGCTCGCGCGGAAATTATCTATTCCATACTAGTTATAGAATACACTATTTACATTCATGACACTCTTATTATAGCCATATTTTAATCAAGTTAATATGAAACTTTACATGCATTTTTCTCAAAAAAATCATTATGAAAGGGAATAAAAATATTATGTCACTAAACCTAGAATTAAATTCTCTAACGAATGAGCAAGTACAAAATATATCTCATTTAAAATTTAAAAGTTAGGACCCGTATTTTGAGAACCACTGGTCTAAAAAAAATTTTTCTTTTCTTTAAATTTGTCTTGTGAAATAGAAATTGTTTGCCCATTTAACCGTCTTTGTAACTCTTATAGTTCTCGAAATAGCAATGGTGGCCCATTTAAAATGAACATCCTGTAGAATCTATCGCATGAAATTTCTGTATGGAATTTGTACAAAATCCATACAACTAACGTAGGGTAATGTACTGGAGATATAGAATCTTTCGCAAGAAACTTTCTGTATGGATTTTGAATAAAATACATAGAACTGACGGAAGGTAATGTGCTGGCCACATCAGATTTTTTTATATTACTATGAAAAATAATGCATACACTTTCATTTAAAATACTTTTAAAAAAATGAGAAACCTGCTCATTGTAAAATATCTAATGGATATTTCGTGATATTATAAAATTTAAGGCTATTTAAAGAATAATATTTTGGTTTCTCAAGCAACGTTTTTTCAACGATTTAAAAAACAAATAGTGAAACTTTAAAGTACTCGAACTTTAAAATATCTGGCTACGACGTAATTTACACGCCCATCATAAAAATATTATAATCTGATTCTACTAACCTTTAGAGTTTAGAAATATGCATTTTTTCACACGATCCCTATCTTTCGTATCTAGAGTGTCGGGATACACGTTACAAGCGTTATCAAATTTAATAACATGATTGTAGTTAACTATACTTTATGAAACTGGATCTTAAATGGTTTCTTTTAAGTAATAGACATGTACATTTAGATTTTAAAGCAATTTTGGTTTTATACAAGGTCATTTATAAATGATTAATATCGATATACATAATAGATTTTTAATTGCATACTTAAAAATAAAAGTGAAAGTATTCTACATCCAAATTATACCAAAGAATTCAAACTATTTAATCTAAACTGCTATGAAAGACCATAAATCCCAATTTAGACCATACCGCAGTGACAACACTAACTTAGTCATTTACTCTATAGTCATCTATCACAAAATAATTCCTTCAAGTTTCTAACCTCTAAATGGCTAGGCTAGGCACTCCCAATGAGTCAAGCACTCAGGCAGTAGGCTGCGCTGTGACCTCAAGGCCGCGCGTTCACCGACTCGGGAGTTCCGCAAACAAACGACTAGCGAGAGAATAAGAGCAACGCAAGAGGCCAAAGTTGTATGCTGCTATGCGGTATAGCTAACGGTTGTAAAAACGGAGAATATGTATGAGTATATGTTTTGTTATTAGTAACCTTCAATTGTTCAATGGTATATAAAGTGATTATTCCAAGTTTGATTTCCGAGAAAGGTTGTTGAGTTTTGATTGGGCTCTGTTGGGTTTAATTTTTAATTTAGAAGTTTGGCTGTTATCTTTCGAACAAAATAATCGAATGATATGAGTTCTTTATACTATTTTTTCAATTTTGCGCCTTTTCAATAAAAATCGTAGCGTCAAAATTTATGGAATTTTGTGTCAGTTGGTGATACTAATGATAAGTTTAACGTTCAATAATGTAACCTTATTTTGTAACATCAAGTATCTAAGATATTGTAACGTAGCGATGACGCAATAGCCACGGACCGTCGTGCGTTGTTAACAGACTTGTCCGAACTTATTTAAATACTCGGGTGACGTAATCTATTGTATTTGATGTTTTTTTCTAGAATGATGTTCTAGTAATTTCTCGAATACAAACGACGGAGTATATAAGCACTGTTAGCAAAGGCATTGGACAGTCTGATATAAACAAGCCTCGCGTATTGAATAGTGATATAAACAGGTAGTCGACAAGTGGTGAACATAAATAAATGTAGTCGTAAAAATAAATAGTCGTGTTATTTGTTTACATAAATAGTGTTAGTGTTAGCTAGTTAATTATTGTTAGTCTCAATTAGATTTTAAATTAGTATTTAATATTAGTAATCGTTATTATTTAATACCTTATTTCACTATCTCGTTCAACTGTCCGCCTACCGACCTCCACAGCGTCTATATACTTAACTGACTCAACAGCGTCTGTATATTCAACTGCTCGGACAGAAGTTACCTCTTTCATCACACTATCTGTATATTTATATAACTGTCTCACTTCTCCAGCCTCAGTATCACCGACTGTCCGTATGCCACAATTCTTCAACACCACTGCCGAGTATCCACTTTCATTCGCCGTTACTGCCCTCGTATACCTCGCTTCCCAATACTCTTCGTACTACAGAATATTCACTTCCACAGCTATCTCGGTATACCAGTAACTACCCCACTCGCCGTTACTGTCCTTGTACACTATAGTTTCCCAATACTTGTCAACATTACCTAGTATTCACATCCACAATTATCCCCGTTTACCAGTAACTTCCCGAGTACCTACTCGACACAAACTGCATACGCTCACTACGATACTGCTGTGCTTCTCACTAACACTTTACGTGAATGTCTATATATGTCTTTCCATGTAAATAACTAACTAACTCCCAAGCATAGCTGCGACCCTTTTATACAGTTGCCATTACCTTCTAGAGAGCTCTAGAATGTTCGACCCCATAACAACAACGAACACAAAATGTTCAGGCAACGGGAAGTAATTAAACACATCGCAACTCGCTTGTTTACGTCGCCCGGCTGCTAGCGCGATTACGTCATCGCTATAAATAGACACTCTCTCATTGCTGCGGCGACGGCGGGCGTTCTACGTTACAATATATTCTATTTCTTTCTAACTTTACTACTCTACTTCTTCTCCTCTTCTTAATACTACTTTTAAATTCATAATTATATAAAAATAATATTCTTAACAAACAAGCAAAATTATATATTTTTTATTGCAGATTTAAAAAAAAATCTTTCATTACTACCAATCATCTGTTCAGTAAGAAACGTTAATTATAATTTCAAATGTTAACATAAAATCTAGTATGATAAGTTTTCATTTAATTTTTATTATATTTTTAATATTCACTAGTAGTTTAAATAAATATAATCATCTTTAACGTTTTTATTTTATAAATTTTTAATTGGTTTACAATTTTCCTAGAATTTGCAATCTCATAATAATATGAATTCTTGGAAAACTTAGCGAAGTTGCTTCGTTCTTATTTGCCTGATATTTTAAGATTAAATTGATTATCATAATAGAATAAAAAGTTTTAATTACTCACATAAATTTCAATTTCAATTTATAATCATAGAAATACATCTTAAAACTCTATTCTCCATTCACTAGTTTTATAGACAGTAAATTCGTGCGGAAAAGTGTGATACGGATATAATTCTAAAATATTTCATTGTTAATACCATAAATCATAATTTATCGTTTGTGGTACACCCTGTAAATTACCATCTTAATGAAGATGAAGTGTAAATGTAATAAATTTTTTATAAGCTATTATACACCCTTCATCTTTATTAACGACCATTACTTGGACATAAGCTGCTATAAATTAAAGAATTTCATGTTTTTTTATTGAAAAAAATTAAAATAAAATCTTCCTAAGGGTCAATTTTACAATTCTTGGATAAATCATGGAAATCTTATTCCTCAGATACACAAAAAATATAGCATTGAAATTTTAACTGAAATTGTCAAATTTGTATTAAATGTCAAATCCTGATGCGATATTTTTCTATTTTTCTAAGGAATAAGTTATCCATGGTTGAGCCGGCAGTTGTAAAATTGGCCCTAAATGTTATTTATTGTTTTTAATTGACGCATTAAGTTCAAAGGAATCCAGAAGCCATTGAAAAATACGCAACATCTAATAAATAATATACAATATTTTTTTGCAATAGGTATATCCGTACAATCCTTAAGGTTGGTACGTACAACTAAAAAGGCTAAAGATGGAATTAATTTCAAAATTTATAGTGTTATTCTGTAACTTTTCTCTGTAAGACTGTAACTCTATAGACTCTATAAGCTATAGAGCTCTATAAGACGAAAGTAAAATTAGCTATTCCGTAACTCCCTCTATAACAAGTCTGTCTAGCTGTCAAATATGTGACAGTATATTTGACAGTAATTTTGTAGACATTCTAAAAAATATAAAATAGAAACGATTGTTAATATAAAAATACTACAATATAAAAAGGTAGGTATGTTGGTTCAATGATACATATTCCATAATAAATTTATGTTCTTAAATAAGCAATAAAATTCCGTCACGATTTAGCACATTTTCTATAAATACATCAGATTTACACATATGTAATATCACTGTAATATGTAGGTTTTAGATTAAAAGAAGTATACAATTATTGAATCAAAATACGTTATGTTTTGATTTTTGTAGGTAATCAATTTTTGTCATTGTTGTAATCAATGCTTGTCATTGTTAATAATTTTTTTATCTCCAGTGCTTTAATTTTTGTAATCTGTTCTCGCTAGTGTGATCTATTATATTAATTATGCAGTCATCATTTAATGACAGTTTTAAATATTCCATGAAACTGTGAACAGTTCTTGACCTTTTGTACTTGTACTCGTACAAGTAGGTAGATTTTCTTCAAATTGTCTTGACTGGCGGAAAATGCCTTTGTCTTTAGCTTTGAATCAATAATTATGACAAATTCTTAGGTATAGCTATTTCAAATTATTCAACTTATATTAAAGAAAAAAAGTCACTTTAATTAGTGTTTTAAAATAAGTTTGATTAAAAAAAATTCTTAATTAGTAATGTAATTCATTATCTGGTCCACTGATCTGCATGGATTTTGATAAGTCTGGAAAAATCTTCTCTATTTTCATGCTAAAATATTTTTTTAAACATAAGTTTCTATAAGAATTGGTAGGATGTTTTTTTATTTAATAATAGATATAGTAAAAATTGTTAACTTTTGCTTTTAATTTCCATATTTGTTTAAATTTTTTATATAAAACATATATTTGACGTTTAAAATATATTTTTGACGTTTCAATATGCTCTGCAAATACTTTACAGTCAAGATTTTTGCATTATAAGATTTATACAAATTTTTATAACTCTGTAGCGCTTACAGTACTGTAACTTGGTTACAGAATAACAATTTTCTTACATATTGTAACGTTGGTTAAAATAACAATTACATAGATACCTTTAAAATTGCTTTCATTCACAATCATTATATTAATATGTGGATTTCTAATCTTTAAGAGGTTGGGAAATACATAATTCCTAACTGTAATGACAATCTCTTGGGGGGGGGGTAATAATAGATTTCACTTCCACCCCACGGGTTCGAAATGTTTATAGAGATTGCCTAGCAACATTGCCATAGATCCCTATAATAAAGTAGGCAGGGTAAACAAATTTTAATAGAGCTGTAAAAAATATTAATAAATTTTGAAAAAATGAGCTGGATCTCACTTGGTGGCTTCGCCTCGGCTGTAATGAAACATATCCCACCTCGGATGTAATAAATTATATTCAGTGCTTTCAAAATTAATAGTTTGGATGCAGTTAATAAGGTTCTTAGAACTTTCAAAATTCATATCTCGGAAAATCAAATGTTGTCTACGAAAATAAAATTTGCATATAATCATATAAACATAAACACAAACGTAAACTTGCAGTAGAAACCCTGCACTTGCTTAAATTTCCAAGAAGGAAGTTGGCTACTAAAAGTTTTAATTTAAAGCAAATATTATTTTATTCTTGTCACTTACTTTGCTATTTGCATTTAAATATCAATTTAACTTGAATGTTTACAAGTTTCAGTTTAAGTTAAAAGTCATTTAGAAAGTTACAAACAGTTTATAATTGCTGCGTTTTATATATTCCCTTAAATTTGTTTCAAACAGTTATTATCTATTATTATCTACGGCCTAGATTTTAGATAGATTGTCGTAAACTTATTTCAGCTTGCTAACCTCTTCATGGTTTGTATTGCACAATAATAATTTTGTTAGTATACGACGTTGTCCTGTGAGCATAGCAAAAATGAAATGCCATTTTCACCTCCCGCTACCCTTGGTAAGGGCGGTATAGGGATCGTGCTAAAAATCGCATGTCGAGATTTTGGTAAATTACCACGTTTCATTCAGAAAATTTTGAAACCTTGTATTTCGAACTTTTTCTGTAATGGAAAGAGCCCATAAGATTTTGGTGAAAATAGGATAACCGGAAATGGTACTTTACTAGAAGCTCAAAATTGGTTAAATGTTATTTTTTCAAGATTAATGTTATCATAAAAATTAAAGATTATTAAATTTTCTAGAGATTTGTATTAGCATTTTTTCTATATACTTTATGGATAAATTTATAAAATTATCTATATTTCAAATCTTAAAGCCTACGCTTTAAACAAACAAAATGCAGTTACTCAAACGTATGTAACTGACAGATAAATGTCACTATCGAAAAACTAATCATTTCAAAATAATATTAGTAATGTTTTAAAAAGAAAAACGTAAATAGAACAATAGAAAAGGAATTCAATAGTTTCCAGTATAAGTAAATATGTAGGTATGTATTTAGATTAATAAAAATTAACGATTTACAAAAATGTTTAAGCTAATCCTCATTTTTGGATTAGTGAATTCTATTCTATCCCGGTATTTAAAATTTAATTTTGACATGACAGATCTCAGTTCTTTATTTCTGACTATTAGCTGTATTCTTTTTGACCCACTTGTGTCTCAGTTCAGTTCATAACTGAGTTGAACTAAAGGGAGTTGTGATTTTGCAAAAAGAACAAGTTTTATTCCATTTTACCATTTCCTCCTTTACCGATAGTATTTGCTGTAACAGCTGTCCAATTTATTGACATTTTTCTGATCTATGATGCTGTTTATAAACGAAAAATGGATAATCGGAAAGGGGGGAAGTGAGTTTACTCAGCACAACTCAAATCAGTTGTGTCAGAAAGAACAACGATTTCTAGAGTTTATCTGAAGTGATCTGAGATGAGTTGAGATTTTGACCAAAAAGAATACAGCTATTATTACCTTTTAGAGAGTTTTTCCTGCTTTGGATGTGTCAAATGTGACGGTAAATAATATAAAAGATAAATTCAAACGTGGATAAATATAAATATCGTCCCCAAAAAAATCAGTGATCCATCATCCGTCAAAAATCAATGCGAAACATTGCAGTCTGCAATTCGACGTACTTACTATTTACATGTGTGGTGACAGTAAATTGCTTTTTAAGACTCTTTTCATAATCAATTTTAAGTATTATAATTAAATTAAAAATGATTTCTATGTCGTGCTTTCAAAGCTGTTTTCTTATATTAATTGTTGTAATCAATTAATGTATTAATTGTTGTAATCAATCATTATTATTGTAATGAATTAAAATTAAAAAGAAAATAATTTTCATTATATACCGTTCGTATTATTTCTAATTTAAATAAGCGATCGGATTATAATGAGGGCCTAATGAATTATCATTCCCTCATATAATGCCTCGGTTGTTATAGATATGTTTATATACACCGTATCCTAGCAATAAACAGTTCATAATACTTTAGTGAGGCATAAAATTTTATATGAGACATTTTTTTTCAATTTCTAATAGTTACGAAGTTATTTGAAAATTAAATATTGGCCAAGTTCGCCACATTTGTCGTAGCACAATTATTTGATTTTTTTTGAAAAACAAAAGCACATCTAGATGACCTTTGGAAGGTAAACAAAAAGTCTCATTGAATCGGAGTCATAACTCTTATAGTTTTCGAGATAGCAGAGGTAAACCTTTAAACATTCATATTAAAGATCGGACCCATGTTGAATAAGATTTTTTTACTCATTTTGGTTAGTGCTATATGACTTTGCTTAAAGTTTGGTGCATAAGTAGTGATGCACCTGCATAACAAACTATATTTTATCGATTTTTTGCTAATAACGAACTTTCGGGACGTGTGCAAAATGCAATATTTTTTATCTTGTACGTATTTCGTTTACATATTAGGTATTATTGTTTAATGCTATAGGCAATAACTTAATTTACACTTGTATAACATACGATATTATATATTATTGTTAAATTTTTTACTCAAGTATTCAATAAATGACAATTTTCGTTCGTTATAAGCGGACACTACCGTATTTTAATAGTAGCACTTGAGTGATGCATCTGAGATGCACCACAGTGATTTTAAGATTAATCGAAATATTATAGTCTTTACGGTTGAAAATAATAATAATATTCTAGTGTAGTATTATTATCTCTTTGTACTTGTTGTCGGAACAGTTAAAGGTGTTTTAAACAATAAGCTGATATCATTATCAATAAAAAAATATTATGACTAATTTATATAAATACACTCTCTATCATTCCATTAAGAGCGACCTTGAGATAAGTTTACCTTTATAATTTCGTATTATATAAATATAGATATAGATTAATGCTCAGTTCAACCGCTGACACTTTAATTTTAAGCTAGGCTTAACGAAAAAATTCAAATCGTAATTTTGACAGCAATATTCTATTAGTCATCTGACGTTTCGTTTCGATACTGTAACGTTTTTTATTTATTTGGGTGAAGTGTAAAAATCAAAGAATAGGGGATTACAGCTAAAAAATAGTGAAAGTAGATGCTTAATAATGAATATTAATAAAGAAATAAAATGATATAATTGAAATACTTCGGAAATAAGGGGGTTTTTGTTTTAGCAGCTCGTCACTAATATGAACTCCATATATATTATTTTGATTGGCGACCCAAAGACCACCTATAAATATATAACGAATACCGAGTTAGCGGCGAAGTCCACTACCAATGGAAGTAGACAAATTCAAATACCTGACACGTGGCTACCAGTTCAGTACTGGAATTTTCAAACAGTTTTTATTTGAATATAAATTTCTTGCATTAAACTTAATAATTTTGATACAATTCCAATTATAAAGCATGTAGACTTGTGAAGTGTTATAATATTAATTTGTTTATTATTTATTTTACTGTACTCTCGATCTTTTATTTAATTAACTGTTTATTTATTGTACTACGCGTTTTAATCTTACACTGCCGGTCTGTTGCAGACTCTTGTAGACTATTTACGCGATATTTATATCATTTTATTTATGTCACTACTTATTTATATCACTATTTATTTCACTATTTATTTATATCACATTCAACTGTCTGATCCAGTATCACCAACTGTCGGTATGCCGCAATCCTTCAACACCAATGCCGAGTATCCACTCCAATTCGCTGTTACTATCCTCGTATACTCTCGTATACTCTAGCTTCCCAATCAATACTCATCAACACTACCGAGTATTCAGATCCAGAGCTATCCCAGTATACCACTAACTTTCCGACTCGCCGTTAATGTCCTGGTATAGTTTAGTTTCCCAATACCTTTCATATAGCTGCCATTATCTTCTAGAGAGTTCTAGAATATTCGACCCCATAACAACAACACAAAAGTTTCAGGCGACCGGAAGTAATTAAATACGTCGCGACTCGTTTGTTTACGTCGCTCAGCTTCTCGCGCGATTAAGTAATCGCTATACTTAGACGCTTGCTCAATTTAACATCGTTCTATTATCAAATTTCGATGAAAATAAAACACAAAGTGGGTAATTTTAAAATGAAATACCAATGAAAGTTAATGAATTGCCTTTTCGTAAGCGGAACAGCAAATACAAGTCGAACAAAAAGAAATGAAAAGGTTACCCGATGAACCAAAAAAATAATTACTTTAAAAATGGTTTAATATCATTAGCTGCCACACAATTTCCTAAACGAATAAAAATATTATTCTTCCTTTACCCGTTCTTTAAAAACATGTTTACTTCTCGGTTTTTATGCTTCCATTACTGGCTCCGTGAGCAGAAAAATACAAATTCCGTGCGACACGTACCGGCATTTCTCCACCGTTAATCAAATCTCCAGTGTGGCCAATCCCGGCAGCCAAATATCCCTATGCGATGCAACCATTGTTCGCTGATTAATGACGTGCAAATAGCGTATTCTGCATTGTGGGGCTAGGGAATGTTGGGCGGCTGGAATGAGGTTGGTAACACTGATACAACCACAGCGTCAAGGTTGCAACATGATGTTTTTATATTTTGTATAGTAATATTGCAAATAATGGCGCTTTTTGCTTGGTTTGGTCGGTTGGTATTATGCGTTTTTGCTTGACTGCTTTCAGTAAGAGTAATTGATCTTCAGTTTTGTATTTTATTTTGTTGTTAGGAAAATATGTAATAGATAATTGAAATGTTTTTGTGTGAGGCTTTTTTGATCTTTTGCAACTGGTGTGGTACAAGAAACAATCAATTATTAATATGACATTGAAATGTTTCAAAATAATTTGTTTCTTTTGTGGCAATTATTACATACCCCACTGCATCATATTAGTATTTTATGTACTAAGGGCGTTACGATGATGATAATGCCAGGAGGGCGACGAGAATCTAGCCCGAGGGATAGATGTTGTCCGATGGGCTTTATCATCTAGTAACGCCCGTGGTGCATACAAGATTTTATGTATCACTAGAATATGTGAAATAAGTTTTCATTTATAATAATTTTGATTACAATAATGCTTAAGCTTTGGCGTTGCTAAGGATGTTGTTTAATTGTTTTGTTTATTATCAACATTTATTTATTTTTAAAACATCAATATTATATATCGTTGGAGATAATGGAATGGGTGAATTTAATGTTTCGAAGATATTTTTTTACTTTGAAGAGAAAAGCATAAATATTCCCCTAATTATTCTATTCTCGTCTGTAGACGATGTAAGTATTATATTTTGAGGCTCGTTTTCACAAAACAGATCTCAGTTCTTTATTTCTTATGTACTTATTTTTGAATATGATTACATTTGAGACAGTTTGTACTACTTTGGATGTGTCATATATGACTGTAAATAATATCAAAAAGGAATTCAAACGAGGATAAATATCGTCCTCAAAGAATTTAGTGATCCGTCATCCGTCCAAAATCAATGCGAAACATTGCAGTCTGCAATTCGACGTACTTACTATTTACATGTGTGGTGTAAGTAAATTGTTTTTTAAGGCCCTTTTCATAATCAATTTTAAGTATTATAATTAAATTACAAATATCTGTGTTGTGCTTTCAAAGCTGTTTTCTTATTATATTAATTGTTGTAATCAATTAATGTATTAATTGTTGTAATCAATCTTTATTGTTATTGTAATGAATTATAATTAAAAAGAAAATAATTTTCATTATATACCGTTCATATTACTTCTAATTTAAAGTCCATACACGATGATCGGATTATAATGAGGACATAATGAACTATTATGCCCTCACATAATGCCCCGGTAGTTATAGATATGTTTATATACACCGTATCCTAGCAATAAACACTTCATAATACTTTAGTGACAAAATATTTAACGTCCTATCATTCGCATTCATTGCAAATATTTTATAAAATAGAAATTGCGAAATTATTCTGACATAAAATATAACCTTAACCTTGTTATGTTTCAATGAGTAACTATTTTATCATTTTTGTCCGCTGACGGCGCTGACTACTTTTTTGTACACTCCCTATAGAGATTTATAGAAGCATTTAGCTCATTCGCTTTCCCGGCTCCATTTCTGCGTGACTCTCGACTCGAGAATTCAAATTAGCACGTATTTTACAATATAAGACAAATTATTGAAAGGCACAGTTTGTTTCTTTCTGATTTCCGTGTAATTTTTGATAAGTAGGTAGGTATTAAATAACTTAAATTATTTTTAAAATAATTATATCTTTTCAACTGAAACATTATACTTGTAAAAGAATAGTAATAAAAAGTAAATTTACTTCCATGCTAAATGAGATAACACAGTATGAAAAGAGTACCCGTTTCAGTTATTACCTTCGTTTCAACTTCTTGCTACAGCATTTTCTCTTATACTATCGTCATTTTGATGCATATTTTATAATGAAACTTTGTACGGTCCTTTATTTTTGTACTTCTTATTGTTATCATTTTTCTTCTTCCTAACTGTAACGCTTTCCATTTAGTTGAATGTGAATCATATTTTAGGAATTAAAGACACTCCCTGGAATACCTTGGCTGAAATTTTGTAAGGCGTGAATAGATACCGCTGTGGATGTGGTGTGTTTTTATTCCGTTATTGAATTGCAAAACACAAGGTGCGTCAATAAAATTTCCATCAATAGTTGGCAGGCTGTCCTGTTGAATTGGTTATAAAAAAATCTATTAAATTTTAATTCGTTTTCCTGGTCGTGTACGTTCAATATTTAGTAGTATGAACATATATCAAATATTACCAATTCAATTTATGGTAATGATTTACTTAATATGGGAATATATTAAATGAACAAATCTGATTCTATACATCGTCAAAAAATCTCATTGCTGAAAAAAATCTGATGTGGCCAATACATTACCTTCCATCAATTCTTGTACAAATTCCACACAGAAAGTTTCTTAGAAAATATTCTTTTTCCAGTAAAATTATGATTTTTTAATAGTATATTATTAAGATACAAGTTTCATAAGACATGATTTTAGCGCAAGCGCTATTCTTAGAAACGAGCGGCATGCCGCGAGTTTTCTAAGGGGACAAGTGCGCTAAATGTCCTATGAAACGTGTATTTTATACTATTCTATTTTGGTCATTTTTTCAAAAAATGTACGTTATTTCATGTCCAGGAATTTCAATTTCGGTTGTTTAATATGTACTTTATGAAACTCATTTGGATGTCATAAAGAAGTACTTTATGACATCCAAATGGGTACATATTAAAGAACCAAAACAGAAAATTATATTAACTGTTTCCAATGTTACTGCATAGCTGGCTGCATTATGAAATTTAATTTCTTTATAATTTTTTAACTCAATATCCATCGAATATGAAGTATAAAATGTAATCAAATCGTTTAGAGAACAAAATATTCTTAAATATTTATAATAACATTAAATGTGAAAAGATGATATTTAACAGCGTTTTTTCAAGAAAAACTGTTAAAATCTTCAAATGAGGGTACTTCCGGTCAGCTAATTATAACCAAAATCTAATCAGCTCTTCATATGGATATAACGAAGAGGAATACAAAAGAATTATATTTTTTAGAAATGTAATGTTAGAGTTATCGACGGAGAAAAAATCGTCACACACAAAATTCTGATTGAAAGATGTCAGTGTCAAGTGCAATGAGGTGTTGCACGGTTTTTTTTTCTTTGCTTTAATCGAAAGATTAAGAAAAAATATTTTACCACTATTTTTTATTTTTTTCGTATTATTCTTTATTCATGAGAAAATTGTCTTTGAAATTATAATGTTTGGATTTCCGCTTCCCCTTTCGACTGATGACGTTCGAAACGAACTAACCAATGAGGGTGTGGCTTATATTTACCACCGACGGAAATTAAACGAGTGACAGTCATGACAGCTGTCAACTACTACTTATACCGGCTAATCTTTGCACTACTGGAGCTTAAGAGAGATTGATAAATCTAGGATAAAACATTACTAGACGGTATTTCTTAAGACCACTACTGGCGATAATATCAATCTCCAACTGAAGAGGATCTGTTCTAAACAATGTGTCGCTGGAATATGTTTTATATATGTATTCAGTATGTTCAGGTGTCAACTAAAATGGAAAAAAGAGAACGGGGAAAAATTACTTAGAAATAAACAAAGCAAACATGATGGGATGAAATGTATAATGAATTTAATTTAATTAATGTTGACATGTGTCAAATATATTTTACGCAATAAAATTTACTTCCTCGAACATTGTTGGAGTAATTTATTCTGTAGATTTAAGTAGCTAGTATTTTTATTCTTGTTTTGACGAAAATCTCTGGAATAAAGTATTTTACTTCAAGAGAAAATTTTACTTTGCTAGTGCTTTACTTATCCATCTTGTATAATACTGGGCATTGAACTATGAAATATAACGCTGTAATATAATAATAAATAACTAAGAACTACACTAAATAACCAAAAATCACGCTGCACTATAAGTCAGGCCTTATGTCACACAGTTGTCATTAAAGCAATCACTGACGTTGATGTATGATACATTTGTTTTTTTTTTCATCATCTTTCCAGTTTTGTCATTGGCTTATGTAATTCTGATGTCACAGGCAGTGGAATATGGCGCCAAATCAAAAAGTATATTTTTAAATTGCAACTGTGCTTAATATATACAGTAATTTTAACAGAAAACCGTATTTATTAATACTGTAGAACATACTTATTCGAATTTCAGAAGAAAAAAGATATGTTAATTTTTTTGCAACACATTGACATAATTATGTTCGTATTATAATTTTACTGGAAATATGGGACCTTTCGCTAGAAACTTTGTGTATGGAATTTGTATAAAATACATAAAACTGCTGGAAGGAGATGTACAAGAAATAGAATCTTTTGCGAGGAACTTTCTGTATGAAATTTGTACAAAATACATAGAACTGATAGAAGGTAATCTGCTGGCAACATCCGTTTTTTTTTTCAGAAAATCTATTATGATACTTTTAGCTCATTTAGCTCTTCCAGCCTTTAATTATTGAGAATAAGAGAAATGGATTATATTTTTTTACAATTTTATTTTAAATTTGGTCAAAGTACGTAGCTTCCTTCAACAACTACTCAATTAGAATCTTAGCATGTTTGACTGACGCATTATTTGATCATTGCTAAGACAGCAAAGTTTACTTTCGAAGTCGATTGCAGAAAAAATTTAAATATTTGCAGATCCATAGTATGTGCGTCTTTCAGTAATAAAACAGACAAAAAGTTAAATATTTACAGTATCCTCCCAGAAATCTCGGCTTCTAACAAATGACTTTGCATGTTTTTGCCATTGTTCTCGCACTTGTGTTATCTTTGCCAGCAGGATCATAACTAACCTTCCCTAGTTGGCAAGCCAGCAGAGTTCGGTGTTATCACACCCACTCGGCCAGGCGGTGGCCAGTTAAAATTCCACCAGGGTGTGTCTGTCTGTGTCTACTTTACTGGTAGTGGCGAAGTGCAATACGAGCTAGGCGTTAACACGCAAGGTTAGCTTTTAGAATTATAAGCACGGAGTTCGAAAAAATAAAAGGAGCTGGAAAGTTGTGGATTTTTTCTTAAAACTTTGTGGGGCAGCAGTAGAAACATTGAAAACAGTGTAGTTATAGTTAGTAATGTTATAGTTAACGTACTGACCTTTGGGATCTCGGGCACTGTAAGAAATACGAAGTCGGTTAAATTAGACAAAAATTGCCGAATTAGATCGTTTTAGTGATGTATCGTGATTTGTAAAAAAATTTATAGGTCGCTTGATATAAGCAAAAATGTAAATTTTGCTGTTTTTACCTTCCGTCACCTTTAGGTAAGGAAGGTAGGTATTGTCTTTGGTCAAAAAATTCTATGATGAGTTTTTAATCAATACACACGTTTTAGGGTCCCTAGAATACGATTTTATTATTTTTGCAATAATGTCTATGTCTGTGTGTATGTGTGTGTGACGATTTTTCTCCGTTACCCCCACATGAAGAGCTGATTTGATTTTGTTAATATTGGTCAACCGAAAGTACCCTCATTCGAAGATTTCAACAGTTTTTCTTGAAAAAACGCTGTTAAATATCATTTTTTTCACATTTAATGTTATTATAAATATTAAAGAATATTTTTTCTCTATACGATTTGATTACATTTTATACTTCATATTCAATGGATATTGAGTTAAAAAATCATAAAAAAATTCATAAAGCAGCCAGCTACGTAATAACATTAGAAACAACTAATATGATTCAAAAATTTTGACAGACAAATGTCAATGTCAAGTCCGATTCACAGTATGATTGTGTTATAATTTTACTGCAAATATAGAATCAATTCTAAGAAACTTTCTGTATGTAATTTGTACAAAATACATAGAACTGGGGAACAACTAGAAATATATAATCTTTCGCAAGAAACTGTCTGTATGGAATTTGTATAAAATATAGAACTGACGGAAGGTAAATGTGCTGGCCACATCAGGTTTTTTTTTATTTATATTAGCTGTTTGCAGTGTTATTGCATAGCTGGCTGCTTTATGAAATTTAATTTTTTTATAATTTTTTAACTCTATATCCATTGAATATGAAGTATAAAATGTAATCAAATCGTATAGAGAATAAAATATTCTTTAATATTTATAATAACATTAAATGATAATTAACAGCGTTTTTTCAAGAAAAACTGTTAAAATCTTCAAATGAGGGTACATCCGGTCGACCATTTACATATAACCAAAACCTAATCAGCTCTTCATATGAATGTAACGAAGAGGAATACGAAAGAATTATAAGAATTGTAGTGTTGGAGTTATCGTCGGAAAAAAAATCGTCACACACACACACACACACACACACACACACACACACGCACACACACACACACACACACACACACACACACACACACACATATACACACATCATCGTAAAAATAGTAAAATCGTATTCTAGGGACTCTAAAACGTGCTTATTCATTAAAAACCCACCATCGAATTTGTTGACCGAAAACAATACCTTCCTTACCTAAACGTATAATGGAAGGTAAAAAGGAATAAATTAATTCGAAAAAGCAATAATGGTATGAAAAACAAGTATGTATTACGTATATAATTAGGTCTATAAGAATCATTCTAGTATTTACTTACTCGTCTTTCATATGCTAATTACATTTAGTATTTTAAATTACAGGTACAACGATTTTTACTACTGAAAGAGGAAATGACTGGTGAGCCGAATAGGCGAGCATGTCACCTCTTTGGGGCAGTTACCTGGCGTGTATTGTACAATATTTTATTTGTTACTTGTAAATCAAGTTTAAAATTATAACCAAAACTTGTCAATTGCAACTGGCACTATTTTTTTTTACAATTTTCACGTGCCAACAATGTTACCAACGTGGTACTAAATAAATGTAGTTTTGCAGGGGTGTAACACCCGAATTAAATAATTTATATTTTTTTAAATTTATGTCGACTTACAGAAAATAAGTTTTAAAAATAAATCCAAAGAGATAAAAACCAATACGCACACGTTTTTAGGTAATACTGCATATTTGCTTATACGAGTAGATAAGATAAAAATATTTTATTGAATATGTGCCGTTATCGCATCAAATAGTATGATACATGTTTTTCTCTTAAAATGTTTATATTTTCGTGTGTAAGAATATCTAATAACAGATTTCAGTTATTTATATTTATTATCCTGAGTATCCTTACTAAAGCAAAATGTACTGACAAAAATATTTATTGCTATAACAATGCACATACAAGTGATAACAAAACTTGCATACCGGATGTTAATTTAAGTGTAAAAAATGTAACTACGGGCAAAGCTGAGGTAACTTTTAATACATTACTAGATTGTGATTTGTACAAGTATCGAATAATTATAAGAATTGATGAAAATGTGAAAAATAAAGAAGATTGTGAAATAGAAAATGATACTGTCAGCCGTAAATGGGTAAGACATGAACCAGACATATATTACGAAATTTCTAAGAGGGATGATGGAAAATTACAATCATGCAGTGAGGTAAACTAGAACGTTACGAAAATATAGGTGACAGTAGAAGTTATTGGACGATTTAGAAATAAACAAAGGAGTGTTCCCTTCTTTCTATGTACATATGTCGTAGCCAGATTGTTAAATCCGTCGTTTTATAAACCGCGGCAGGTTGTTTAATTTTCGTTGACTTAAGGTGCATTCACAAATGAAAATTAGGTTTATGGTTTTTGTTTAGGTTTAAGTAAGTCATTCATAAATGTAAGTTTAAATTACCTGCAAATTAGTTTTGATATGTACAAACATCTGTGTAAATGCTTCAAAAACAAGATTCAAATATCGGTAGAGCAGTACTTAACAAGACACCTGTGCGCCGTGAAACTGTCATTCGCTTGGCGTTATTGGTTATATTTCAGCAATTAAGTTATGACAATCTACATGTGCTTCTCGCATTTGTGTAAAAAGTCGAATCCACCAAGTGGATACTAAATGAAGATGGGTATATATATCTATATCATTTCAGACTCGTTCTCATTGGTGAAGTTTGTGACGTCAAACTAAATCATAAACCTAAAGTTCGGACCTTACAATGTTTGGCTTTATAATTTGGATTTAGAGACACTAAATTCTGAAGTGTGAATGGAGTCATTACATAATATGCAGCCAAAGTCTTTAAATCTAAAGTATAAACCATAAATCTAAACCTAATTTTCATTTGTGAATGCATCTTAAGTCATTCATAAATGTAAGTTTAAATTACCTGAAAATTAGTTTTGATATGTACAGACATCTGTGTAAATTCTTCAAGAACAAGAATAAAATATCGGTACAGCAGTCCTCAAGAAGACACCTGTGCGCCGTGGAACTGTCATTCGCTTGGCATTATTGGTTATATTTCAGCAATTAAGTTATGACAGCCTCCATGTTCTTCTTGCATTTGTTTAAAAAGCCTAATCCACCAAGTGGATACTAAATAAAGATGGGTTTATATATCTATATCATTTCAGACTCGTTCTCATTGGTGAAGTTTGTGACGTCAAACTAAATCATAAACCTAAAGTTTGGACCTTACAATATTTGGCTTTATGATTTGGATTTAGAGACATTAAATTCTGAGGTGTGAATGGAGTCATTACATAATATGTGGCCAAAGTCTTTAAATCTAAAGTATAAGCCATAAATCTAAATCTTATTTTCATTTGTGAATGTACCTTAAGAGAACCTAAATTCTGAAGAGTGAATGGAGTCATTACGTCTTTAAATCTAAAGGATAAACCATAAATCTAAACCTAATTTTCATTTGTGAATGCACCACAAGTGTTGTTTTACAATTTAATAACAATAACAAATAACAGAACACACGAGTCAGGACTGGAAAACTATAGGATCGACTTTGTTTGTTAGGTTAAGTTATTGTTGTTAATTTAGATTTAGAGAAATATACAAGCTATAACGTTGTTTCTTGAATTTGTCAACTGGTTTCTTTATAGTAGTAAATTTACGCTGTCAGATTGTAACATGAGATAATATTATTTATTTTTATCTCTAAATCGATGAAAGATATAAATAAAGAATACAAATGAAATAGATAGTGAATGGCGCACGATATTGAGACGTATTTATTAAAAAAAAGAATTATTTTGAAATTCAAGATTCAAATAATATAGAATTTTCGGTTTTCTATTGTTATAAAAAGCGCATGTACAGTAATTTTTTTTAAAGATGTCCGATCATGGTCACCTGTACACGAACGAATTAACAAATTGGCAAATATTTATGTCTCTCATTTGGAAATACTACAAGCGATGCGATAAGGATGGATATAACACGCTTGTCTTTCAGAAATTCTTATTGTTTTGACTTAGTTCCATTTTAAAACGATGCTCGTTGTTGACAATACTTTCTCTGTAACGTAAGTTTACTTATTAATTCAAATATATTACCTTCATTCATAGCCGTACAAATAACTTTATTTTCTGTCAGTGTCATTCACACTGACTCTGTGTCATTATCTATTTTTTAACATTTTAATGCCGTTACTGAAATATATATTTTTATAATAATAAAATAACAGTAGTATCTTACGTACCCTCATAGAAACTAAATTAAAGACACTAATGAATTTGACAGAGCTAAAATCTTGTTGTATACAATTTGAAGACGAACTTGATCGGACATCTTTAAATTTTTTTACTGTACATATATAGTGTGGAATATTTAAAAAAGCAGCGAACTCAAATGGTTTTTTTAAAAACGCTAAAACACGTCGATTTTAGTTTTTAAAAATACACATTAATATGGGTGACTCACCTTCCGACTTTCATTATTTTTAAGTTATGACGTCATCACAAAAAAGATTAAATAGCAATATCGATTTTTAGTAGTGTAATCCGATAGTGATTTTTTCCCTTTATAAATAAATAAATATATCATCACGGAATATTACCCATGGCTGGATGTGCCAATCTGCTTTGTACACAGATTTCGGTATTAATAATGACATATTTGTACCGTGCGGACGTTTACCAGGCGTCACCTCACGGGCACCACAGGGGTACCATTTACAATTCGAAATATTTGGCGTCGGTCGGGATCGAACCCGGTTTCCCAGATTGGCGACCAGACAGGCACGCGGCCACGAGACCCCCTTTATGATCGTGCAAATAAATGTTAAGACTGCATAACAAAAATTCTGAGAAAATTTCAGCTGAAAATTTAATAATAATGAATAATCAAGACACCTAAATTTAATTTTTAGTTTAGTTTAGAATTTTTCGTTAATAATTTTTTTAAATCTTTTAACATTTAATGTTGGTATTATTGTATTATTATTATAAAACATGATAAATGAGAAATTCTAAACTGAAAAATAAAATAGAGGTATCTTAATTATTCATTATTATTAAATTTTCAGCCCGATTTTTCTGACTTTTTGTTAAATAACCGTATGATTTATCTGCATGATCAAAAATGAATGAAAAATCAGTATCGGATTACACTACTAAAAACTACACTGCCATTTATTTTCTTTTGTGATGACGTCATAACTTGAAAACCAATGAAAGTCGGAAGGTGAATCGCACATACGAGTATTAATGTGTATTTTTAAAAACTAAAATCTTGTTTTATCGGTTATTGTAAAACCGTTGACTTCGCTGTCTTTTTTTTTAATATTCCACACTTTAATTCCACATTGTATATATGCACAAGCATTCACATACATCTTCGTAAAAATCGTAAAATCGGATCACATAAATTTCTCTAATAAAGATTTCAAAATCAACCATGTATATAAATGTTTAAATTGTTTAATAAATTCTACTGGATCCTGTATAATTTAATTATCTTCATATTTTCAAAAAGAATAAAAATTGCAGTTACAGTCAATTGCAGTCGAAATACCACAAATATATACGGGGTGTTACAGAATAACGGTTGAATATAGCGATGAATATCTAAGTAAAAAAAAATCACTAACAAGGTTTTTAAATACTAATTATGAGAAAAAGAAAATAGATTTTCAAGTAAGAGGATATAACCGTCAAGATGAGTAAGTATGTCTTTTTATTATAACAAACATTAATAACATTGTATTTATTTTCAGATATGGAATAGACATAAGTAACATATTAACGATTGATAAGCTAAAGTTTGGTTTTACTTTACAAAAATTTAATTATGTTGTATCAAAATGGAAAATTGATTGCCCTAGGGTAATTCTTTTATAATAATATTTTTAGATGACACTGTATGTATGTCCTACTTAATAAACTATTTTGTATTTCAGGCTGGAAGTTGCAACATTTACGATGTTCAAAATATTACAGTATTTTGTAAAGTAATATTATAATTAATTATTACTACTGTTATTATCATAATTTTATTTTAGAGTATTTCAGAAGTCATTGAATGTTTATTTAAAAATATTGACGAAGGAAATTACACAATGGTGATGGAATTAATTGATGAAGAAGAAGTAAGATGTTTTGGTGGAATGGATTCAGTTTGGCCAAATGCCTCAGAGTTACTACCCTGTAGACAGATATACACACATGTAGGTAAGTATTACTATTATACTATTATTCACGAAAGATGACTATTCAAGGTTATTTGTTCAAAGAAAGAATACACATCACTTTACAGCAGTAGCTTAGCAACATTTTGTATTAGAAAGAGAAAAATTATTTGACCTATGTCTATTTAATTTATGTGGTGTGACAAGTGTATGTAAATAGTGACATTGCTTTCTAACACACTATAAATAATAATGACGTATGTCGTAGAATTGCAAATGCCAAATTATCTACTACACTGCCATCTGTGCTAATATTTACCCAGTGGCGTTGACGTTTAAATCAAATTATTATTCCTTGGTTTATAGTTAAGACTATGTTTTTGAATTTTGCAAAAACATAAGTGAAACACATAAATCTTTCAGAAAGGAATTATTTAGTAAGAAACATAATTATCAAATAAATTACTCTTATTTTTTCAGTTAAAATGTGTCCATAAATATTTCATGTTGCACACCTATGCATACGAAATGCAATGAAGTTATCTGCAAGTAATATTATATCAGACGGCTCACAAATGACCTTGAATAGTCATCTTTCGTGAATAATAGTTTAGTCCAGTCAATAGAAGTTTTTACCCAGCAAAAAGTGGTGTAGAAACGATTTTAAGATATGTTGTTTAGGTTGGGATGGGAATGAAAAGTTCAATTTTTTTTTGAGTTTTTGACTATTTTCTCAAAAATCATAGCCCGTATGAAAATTTTACTAGTGTTTCACAAAAACCAATATATACTCTTGATCTTGTCTTGAACTTGTCCTGAAATCAAGACAAGACAAGAAGTATTTTTTACTTCTCAAGACAAGACCTGAAAATATCATCAAGAATCAAGATTTCTTGACAATGAATATTGCAAATCTGCATTTGTATGCTTTGTGTGTCTGGATCCTCTTAATGCTCAACTCAAATAGGTACTGTTATTCAGAAAATTTCGAAACCATGTATTTCTATCTTATTCTAAAATGGAAGGAAGAAAGAAGCCATTAACCAAGGGTAGAATTCATAATTTATATTCCTATCTAAACCAATGCTATTTTCTTACGTAATATGAAGTATAGTATTATTCACGAAGATGACTATTAAAGGTCATTTATGACCCGTCTGATATTATATTACTTGCAGATAACTTCACTGCATTTCGTACCCATATAGGCCTGCAACGCGAAATATTTATAGATACATTTTAAATAAAAAATAAAAAATCTGATGTGGCCAGCACATTACCTTCCGTCAGTTATATGAGGTATTTACGAAAATTCTACCTGTGAACTGTTACCGGTAAACAGCTTTTATCAGTTTATAGCTACCGGAATCGATATTATAAGAACGCAAGTGGTAAACAAGGTAGATCCATAACCTACGAAAAAATTTGAAAATTTAAAACAGGTTAGAAATTTAACGTAGTTAACAAAATGAGCAGAGTCCTACTTTGAACACATTTCCACTTTTACCGCGCACGCTTCGCTTTGCATCACTACCTTTTTGTGAGATTAGATTCAGCATGAATCCAGTAGATGGATTTGGTGGATATTTAACAATTTTCGAACACGGTAACTTTTTACCACTCGTGTTTTCGAACACAGTCGGTAGATGCGGTATCTACCGGTAGAATTTTCGTAAATGCGTATGTATTTTGTATAAAATCCATACATAAAGTTCCTTGCAAAAGATTATAAATTTCTTGTATGTACATTACCTTTCGACAGTTGTATGTATTTTATACAAATTTCATACAAAAAATTTTGAGCAAAAAGATCCTAACACAAATATTTATTTATTTATTTATTTATTTATTTATTTTATTTAGGAGAACCAACAGCCTAAGCCAAACAGGTCCCCGCGAATTTACAAAAATGTATACAACACATGTATATGCATGAAAAACATAGTTATTTACAAAATATAAAGTTACAATAATATAATACAGTTAAACATAAATATAAATGCATATGGAAGAAAGTATTTATCACAAAAATATACTACGAATTTGTCATTGCACTTGACACTGACATCTTTCAATCAGAATTTTCTTAATATAGTAGCTGTTTCTAGCATAGCTGGCTAATTTATGAAATTTAATTTCTTTATAATTTTATAACTCTATATCCATTTAATATGAAGTATAAAATGCAGTCAAATCGTATAGAGAATACAATGTTCTTTAATATTCATAATAATATTAAATGTGAAAAAATTATATTTAACATCGTTTTTTCAAAACGTGCTTATTCATCAAAAACTCACCACCGAATTTTTTGACCAAAGACAATACCTTCCTTACCTAAAGGTGACGGAAGGTAATAATTGTAATTTATTTGAAAATTTTGTTTCTTTTTAAATAATGCTTTTCTTAAAGCTTTATCTTCTTCGGCCTTTTTTGGCATAAAACAAAAATATAGGCTTGACATAAACCATACAATAATTATTTGATTTAAATACCATCGTCACTGGATAAACAATACAGAGGGCAATATTGTAGATAATTACGTGTCCGTAACTCTACGACATACGTTATTACTATTTGTGGTGTGTTAGAAAGTAATACCACCATTTACGTATATCTGTTACACCACATAAAATAAATATACATAAATCAAATAATCTTTCTCTTTCTAATGCAAAATGTTGCTAAGCTACTGCTAAATGAAGTGTTGTGTATTGTGTCTCCGAACAAATGACCTTGAATAGTCATATTTCGTGAATAATAGTATGTATTAAAAATTAAATGATGAGAGGTATTGTGCTATGCTGGCCACATTATATTTTTATTAGATTTGGGAGGGAGAAATATTATTTTGGGATAAATCGGATTCCGAATCTGTTTTATTTTTGTTTGAACATTCATTGTTTTAAATAAAAAGCACGAAATATCGAAATAACACAAAACATAAGTAACCAATAAGCAACAACTAGTAATCGATAAAAAAGTGGATTCCCCTAATATGTCAAGAAACAAGAAATATTTGGAAATCTTGAAACATGACAAGAATTACGTCGCCAAGAAATGAGCAAAACAAGAAATTTTTATTTTCTTGTCTTGAAAATCAAGCCAAGACAAGAAATGATCATCAAGACAAGAAATCTAGTCTTGATGAAACACTAAATTTTACTTCAATACAAAATTTAAGCCCGTAAATGGTTCTTACATTTTTATCTAGGATGAATTCTAAAAAAGAAATACTCAAAAAATAGGCTTGTCTTGTGCTAGTGTTAAGCATATTTAGGAAAACTGCTGCCGGGCATTTTTAAATGGGAAACGCTAATAAAGATCAAGTATTTGTCTTTTCATTTTCATCTATTGAAAAATAAGACAAGAGTTTGCGATTTAAAATATTTTTCGGGTTGAAATTTTTGCTGCATATTAGATTTTCTATTTTGTACCAATGTATATTAATGTATTAAGAGATACAATTTGACACTTTTAGATGTTAAGCGTGCCAAAATGTCAGCAGTAAATAATCCAGACCCAGATCCAGGCTCGAATAATTTCTTAATAATTATAATACCTTCGCTTTTATTGGTAATAATAATTTGTATAATTTCCATTGTTTATATAAGAAAGCGAAGAATATATGGAAGACGTAATAATATCATACAATATAACGAAATAAATGAAAACTTTGAAATTCTATTGTTATATGCCAGAGACTGTGATCTCATGAAAGAAACCATGAATGCATTAAAAGATGTATTGGAAGAAAATTTACACTGCAATGTAAGTACTTATGTATACAGGTGTCCCAGGACGAGGTTACACAATCGTTATTTTAAAAAACTACTCAATATTATTTTGGGGGCCCGTTTCAACTAAAATATTTTCAAAGCAGTAGCACTTCCGGTTTAAACGGAAGTAGACACTAACTTTCTTATTTTAAATAGAATGCCATATTTTTTATTTTACCATTCAATTCAGCAGAAAATTTCACATATGAAACAATAAAAACAAAATGGTTACTCTTTTATCACTCTATATTTCGAGAATGGAATCGAATTTCTATAACCTGTAAAAACAGTTTTATAAAGAAAGCTTTGATTTACACTAATATAAATTAATAATCGATAATTTTTGAAAAATGTATTTTCTACGTCAACGTAAAGTTGAAGTACAAAAAATTAAATATACTCAGGTCTTTTAAATGGAACATCCCATTATTTAAAGGAATTCTTTGTTAAAAAATACGTGTAGTTTGTGTAGCATGTCCTATGTTGAAAGTTGATAATTTTTTTAAGGTGTTCCATTTAAAAAACTTAATTTTTTATTTAATTTTTGAACTTCAACTTATACTTTTCAAAAATTGTCTATTATTAATTTATACTAGTGTAAACAAAAGCTGTATTTATAAAACTGTTTTTACAGATTAAAGATATTCGATTCCATTCCCGAAATATAGGGTGTTAAAGAAGTGGTCGTTTGTTGTTGAATTATGCCGCAAGTAGTTGACTATGAGTAAAATGTTTTTATGGTTTCATGTATAAAATTTTCTGTTGAATTCAATGGTAGAATAAAAAGAAACTTAGGGTCTTCGTCCGTTTAAATCGGAAGTGCCACTGATTTGAAAAGATTTTAGTTGAAACAGGCATGTCGGAAAATTCATAGATTCCAAATTTCGTAAAATAATATTTAATAGTTTTTAAAATAACGATACCGTAAGCTCGTTCTGGGTCAGCCTGTATATGAGTTCACGCTCATCATAGTCGCTCGGTTTACATCTCCAACAAATTATAAAACCTACACATATGGTCAGATATTTGTAAAAATTTCTAAGTACTAAATTTTAAAAGATTTGTTCTTTAAAGAGCCTTACATTTGAAAATATAACGAAATATCCATTAGATATTTTACAATTAATTATTGAAATTTGTCTAATATCTTGCAAATGTAACGTGATCTGAAACAGAAAGTGACGTCAGAGCACATACAGTTTAACATATGACAAAATATCGCCTACTTTTACTTATATAAATAAGGTATACTGTTTTCCTATTGGCTATGAATGACGTACTGTATGTGCTCCGACGTCACAGGAGTGGGAGGTTGTTTTTCATGACTATTTCTGGCTCCAATCTTTTTATTTAATTATTTATGAAAATAACAATCAATTATTATTATTTTTTATATTAATATGAAAAATATTGCATAAACTTTTATTTAAAATACTTTTAAAAAATGTGAAACCGGCTCATTGTCTTAAGAATATTGTTTGGACTTTAAATGTTGTCCACATATTCTCGGGTCACTCTAGTATATGTATATTCCAATATTGAGTGGATTTTTTAAACCTCTTATTGCATTTGGCGACAAAAATACAATTCCAAAATGTGTCAAAACCCAATGTTTTACTGAAGGCATAGAATTTTGATGTTCTTTTTTATATTGTGCCAAAAGTAAAGGGTATTATACCAAACTCAACGAAGAAACAGAGTAATAAATGTGCGTGATCTTCACGTGATTTGAGAAACCGATGCCGCTATTGGCTGAGAAGAAAACAGAAGAAAGTTGGCAAGAGCCGGGTTTACAATACGTAAATTTATTACGCATTTGCTGATATATCTGGACTAGAAGATGCCCCTTTAAATATCGGTCGAGCTATTGTAACTCGCGGTTGGCCCACAGTTTTTATAAGTGTTAAAGTCTATATTTAAAGTTGAAAGAGTTTGGTAAAAAATTCTCACCATTTGTGTAGGTTTTTCCATTTATGGAAAATATAATCAGGCCGAATTTTTATGAGTCTGAGCTCGTATTTGCCTATACAATTAATAAGCTTAAAAAACAAAAAATGAAATAGTGAGAGGTAATATTCTGGTTACATTAATATTCTCTTGTTGAATTAAACCTACTGTTTCGTTTTTGTTTAATGAAAATTCAAATGAAGCAAATATATTTTTTTAGGTATATGACATCCATGATTCCAGTACCCACAGAGATCTTTCCATAAATCCTTCTGATTGGCTTTTATCCTTGCTTTCCCAGCCAGAGCACCAATTACAGATTCTTCTAGTTGACTCCCACTGTGGCGATCTTCTTCTACGAGATTCATCTCTCGAGTACAGATCACCTCGTTTCACAGATATACTTTTTCCACAAGCAATACAGTATCTAAAGGACACGTTACGACCTTTGTACGTTATGGACCTCAGAATGGATATTTGTCAACATGCAGCGTTCAATTGTTTCGCTCCTAGAACTAGGTATACTCTTCCAGACAATCTGGATGGGTTGTTACAAGTTCTGGGAGGGAGAAATGATGGTCCACTAGTTCAGAGATTCGTAGATAAGTTTGAAGAAATGGAAAATTTTATGAGGAATAATTCTACGTATCTCACTACTATTTTAAATATAATATATTAAGTTTCAATGAAATAGATAAATATTTTCTTAGGTTAATGAACTTGTTCCAAACTACCAAACACTATGATAATTTTTTGTATTTTACCGTGACACAAAATTAAATTGGTAAAATAAAACTTTATACCAAACCCTTTTCTATTTATTAAGCTTGAAATACAATATAGCAAGGATGGCGAACCAATGGCACGCGTGCCATAAATGGCACGCGTCACAATATTTTGGGCACGTCACTGATTACAAAATTCATTATGATGCACTACGAAAAAAAGTGTGAAGTAGGTATTATATGACGAGTGAATGCGATTGATCCCCACGCTACGGAATGTTCGGGTGCGGTGCGCGGTTCATTTGATAAACTGAATTTGTCCCAATTCGATTGGTTGGAAATTGAAGAATTTGAAATGCAGCTGATTTATTTCCAGTCTAGTTCAATATGGATTCAATAATTTATTGAAACAAGGAAAGAGTTAGAATTAATTGAAACAGAAAGATTGACAAGTAATATAAGTGAAAATGCTAATAACAAAATTTTGGAAACATAGAATGCGTTACCAGACACATTTAATTATTTGAAGAAGCTGGCTCATGATATTTTAACAATATTTTCATCAACCTATGCCTGCGAGTTATTATTTTCAGAGATGAATAACATTAAAGACTCGGTTAGAAACCGTTTGACAGATGACTCCAGTTCAGCATGCATTCTGCTGAAAGTAACATCTTACAAACGTAACATACGTTATTTGTCATCGAATCTACAACAACAGAAGTCACACTAATTTTACTTTAATTTAAATTATGCGTATAATTGAACCATTGCAAAATGTTCCTATTTTTTGTAGTGAATAAAGAGTTTTGAGTTGATAGTATTTATTATTATTATTATTATTATTATTATTATTATTATTATTATTATTTTCCCAATAATTTCTTTAGAAAAATGGCACGTTGATACGTAAAGGTTCGCCATCCCTGCTATATAGCATTATACTATTTTTGTCTGGATTTTAGTTCGATTCTTGTTCAAGAATTTCTAGTCATTTACAGTATAATGTAAATCAGACATTTTCATCCGAGTTTCGTTTCTATTTTTTCATCCGAGTTTCATACTAGATTCAAAGTACACATGCGTACAATATGCAGACAGTGTTACCAACATTTAACAACGACTTGAAAGGTAAAAAAGTGTAATTTATGGTTATGTGTATAGAGGATGTTCATTTTAAATGGGCCACCATTGTTCTCTTGAGAACTATAAGAGCTACAAAGACGGTTAAATGGGCAAACAATTTCTATTTCACAAGACAAATTTAAAGAAAAGAAAAATTATTTTTTTGGACCAGTTCTCAAAATACGGGATCTAACTTTTTAATTTTAAATGGGATCATATATATTTTCTTTGCTCATTCATTAGAGAATTTAATTCTGAATTCAGTAATATAATATTTTTATTCCCTTACATAACGATTTGTTTGAGAAAAATGCATGTACAGTTTCATATTAATTTGATTAAAATATGGCTATAATAAGAGTGTCATGTATGGAAAAAACGAATACGTGTTAATTTTTTTTTACAGAATTAGAATGCCATGAAAGAAATACGTGAATATTTTGTTTATGTTGCCATTTATGATCACTTACAAAAACAAAACATTCATTTCTTCCGGCCAGAGCTCTCTAATTCTATGTAATAAAAATGACATGTAGTCATTTTTTCCATTCATGGCACTCTTATTATAGCCATATTTTAATCAAATTGGTATAAAACGTTACATGCATTTTTCTCAAAAAGATCGTTATGTAAAGGTATATATATATATAAGAATAATACAACCTTTTTAGTTAACGTTCTGTATTTTAGAAAAAATGATTAAGGCCTTGGTGATCCAGAAATAATTTATTATTGACATCAGTGAATGTTTCGGACCTTAGTAGTCCATCCTCAGTTATAAACTTATTATGAACATTTTTTTTTGTAAAAAATGTACAGTTATAAAAATAATATAAAATTAATGTAATCACTCACCATTTACAAAATTTGTATAAATATAATGAAAGTAGTCAATGTACAAGATATCTTGTCAAACAGTACTTGTCGAAAAATAAATTAAAAATGTTTGTATTTTATTAAATACCCTATGTTTCGGCAGCATACACTGCTGCTTTCTTTAGGCAAAATACATAAATAATAACAAAACATTACAACATATTATTTTTGTTGTATTATGAGTTCTGAAAGATTTGTTTTGTGCAACCGGACGCGAAATAACCATTTCGCAGCCGCAATACAGGCCGGGAAATTAGATTTCGCGACCGTTGTTATGGTAACGGCCGCGAAATTAAGTAAACAATCACTTTAACACTTGAGAATTCAATGGTCAATCCCTTAGCCACCTTGAAAGCTAACTTTCTATTTACAATGAAACTGTTTAAAATTAATAAAATTTGTAATTACATATTTTTTACGGTTGCACAAAAAATATTGTGTACATCTTGTCTGCGAAATCCTTTAGCGCCCTCGAGATTGTCTTGCCTTCTCTCGGTACGCTAAAGAGTGATTTCGCGGCCTTGATATACAAATAACTATTAATAATATAAATTAATATCATAATTGTTACTGTATTTGTATGTTGTATAAATATAAATGTTAAGATTAGCTGATAGTGGACTACTTAGTTTACTACTTTTTTGTTCGGTCCTGTCGACATAAATTTTACTTAAATTTTAACTGGACCGTTTTATTGTATCAGTATTATATCTACCAATTTTGAATTGAGAAATCCACAATTGTGTATGGTACTTAAATTCCATCCTATTCTTCCAGTAAAATTTAATCAATTTTACAATGTACATACGTAAAATTTATTCTTATTGAGAAAGAATGTTTTAATTTTTCAATATAAAAGACAACTTTTATTATATTGCAATGAATAATTGAACATTGAGTATTTATGTGTTACCTACTTATTCTTTACTAAAATATTTATGCTTAAGAGATTACTAGCAATAATTACAAAGATAAAGATATAAATAACCTTTAATAACTAGAAACAAATGCATGATCATAAATATTAATAAAAGAGTAAATGCTTCGTTTGATAAAAACGTTTTAGAAAACCTTTCAGAATGCGAGGCTACGTTCTCACGTAATGTCTTCAATTAATAAAGGGTCGCGAAGGTAAATAAAAATAATTCACGCTTTAAATAAAATTAATGACTTCAATTAACTCTCGCCTGTAAATGTAATTTAATATATTATTTTCTAATTGAAAAATAAATGAAAGTGCAGTTAAACACATTTACAAAAGCAAATAAAAATAAATATAAACATAACATAACAAAATTTGCTAATTAAATAATTCGTTATTCGCGTCAGTGAGCAGAAAACATTTTAGCTCTAATTCGAGGAAATTAAAACTGGAAAAATATAATGAGGAAATAAACGGGTTGGGTAAGCAGAAATTCTTCCAATTTCGATTTTAATTAAATTTTTTATAAACATTCAGATTTAAACAATTTAAAAAAAATTATTCGAAATCTCAGTCAAACAGCATTTATTCTCTTATAAAAGCGACGTTTCGGTGCACTCTTACACTTTCTTCTGGGTAAGTCAGATCATATAAAATATTGCATATTACGATCATGTATACAACATACATTCATTGTTTATATTCAGTATTACATCATCTTACAAAAGTGTAAAAAGAGCACATACACATCAGATTGCTCTCAAAATTGACAACATATCTGATTCTGTTGTCGATACATACGCCGAACTGTTATAAAAATATGCTACACCAAAGAGTGTATTTTGACAATGTATTGTTTTCATAAGTTACATTATTTATAAGTATTATAAATAAAGAAGAACAATGTGTTGAAACAAAAATATAAAGGCAAGATTTCATAAGCATATCATCTCTATACAATGCATATGACATAGATTAAATGATCGTATTTACCGGTGAATGGAAAATCTGCGTAGGTGACGCCTTCGTTTTATAAAACATATTTACACAAATATTTGCATTTCACTTTAAATTTTAATTTGTATATTATCACTTAAACACATAAATATACGTCCGTACACTTACTATATATCAAAAGAAACTAACTCGTAAGTATTATGAGTATTACTACGTTTACATGCAGTTTTGAAAATGGTTTCAGTTTTCAGTCAAAATTATACAAAACTGTTTACATGCAGTTTTCAAAACAAGTTTAAAAATTGATTTGAAATCAGTTTCGGCGCATGCGCATTTAGATGATGTAAGTAATAGATCGTCTTCACTCCAAATACTTCGTTTTGCTATTGTTCCAATTATTTTTTATATTTCGTACCACTACGCACTAAAACTACACAACTGTCAGTATATTTGAAGGTTAGTAACACAAAGCGACAGAAATGTTATGCTTTGTACGCATGCGCAGTGTCGAAACTGAATTTTAAGTGTTTAGATGAGTAGTTTTCAAACTAGTTTTCAAGTCCAACCCATGAAATTTAGTTTTGGTTTGAGATAATTCAAAACCGTTTTGACACTGTATACATATGGCGTTTTCAAAACTAAAAACGTTTTAAAAACGGTTTCAAAACTGCATGTAAACTCAGTATATGTCTCATCTCGCAAATTTAACCATGTTTCAGTTGGAACAAGATAGAACTGATCGAAAAATAATTTTATTGTAATATTTTTATAAATTACATTTAACACTACCTATACAATTTGTACCATATTATATTTTTTACTATGTATGAAATTTTACAAATTTTAGAGTTAATATGTACACTAATATAATTAATATTTCAGAGTAAATATACCTCGCAGGTTATTAAAATTTATTTAATAATATATGGGGTTTCGTGGCCGCGTGCCTGAGTGTCTGGTCGCGACTCTGGGGAACCGGGTTCGATTCCGACCGACGCCAAATATTTCGAATTTTAAATAGCATAAAATTGACCCCTGTTGTGCACTCTCCACGCCAGCAATACGTGCCCGTGAGGTGACGCCTGGTAAACGCCCGCACGGTACGAATATGTCATCATTATTACCGATATCTGTGTACAAAGCAGATTGGCACACCCAGCAATGGGTAATATGCCGTGATGATATTTTTATTTATTTATTTTTTTAATAATATATAATACAACGACGCTATAATGGATGCTGAAAGAGGTTTGCAACACGAGCGAGAGAAGCGAGCAAGGGTTGTAATCATTTTATACTGTATTTCAGATAAGAATAGATTTGGTGGCGCTACTGCGCTAGCCTGTTTTACACACATAAAACTTATCAATTAGATTTGTTTCGTGTATGACATACTTGACAGCTCTAAACGTTAAAATTTGATTTTATTTAGTAAATAAACAGTTACTTAAAGTTGTTAAATTATAAAATCAAAATGGAATAAATAATATATTACATATTGCTATTGTAAACTTGGTTTACGTTTAGACCAATCAGAAAGCTGGAATCGTAAGCCCTATCTTACTCCTAAGTCTATTTTTATCTGAAATACAGTACAGGTAAAGTAATAAGCCTTTATAGCACTCTTAATCTATAATTAGTCACATGGGGTCAATATGACCCCACGCTTTGTTTAACTACGGATAATTTTAAAACTAGACAACTTTTAACGATCTCCCCTGATCTACGAGTACCTTCCTAGATGGACGTCTTCCTGATATACCAGTGTCTAGTGTCGTGCTAGCTATTATATCCTAAATAGTGTATTGCCTTTCGTACATTTCTGACCCAAGCGACTAATTGCATAACAATTTTATTGAGTAGGGATGATGAGAAATAATTGGAGATGCAGTCGTAGTAAACAGTGTTTTGATTTTAAATGAATCTAATCCATTAGTTATCTTTATTTGTTCTGATGTTTGCACTTTTTTATTAACTCTGATATTTTTTGCGACATTTTCATCCTTACATCCTTACAACTGTACTTTAACTATCCCTGATGATGATTCATTTGGAATAGAAACGTAGGAAATTAAATTACTATTTTAGGTATGGCTATCGAGTCGCGAGATATCGGTATAAATATGACAAATATAAATGCATAGGAATATCTATTTTTGTTACCACCATGATTATACTAGTTTGAATAGTTTTAGCACAGAATAAGTACTGTTTGCTGAATTAATACATATTTGCGATCAAGGCGCTACTAAGGCTGGCGTACCGGTTAATTTATATTTTTCAGCAGGGCCGGTACCTGAGGCAAGTCTCAAAACGGCGCCTTTTAATTTTAAGAAAAAACCTCATATTTTTATTGATTAACAATACAAGCAAGAACGAAAATTGTATTGAGCAAAAAAAATAAACCTCATCTACTTATTATTTTCATGTGACCCATCCCAATATTTTGAAATGCCACATTCAAATTAATATGGCAACGGGTGTAGGAGAAAAATTATGGCTTAATTAAAATGAAATTTTTATGTATTTCAAAATATATTTAAATATAAAACGTCATTCAACATCAAGAATGCAGAAAAAGGAACAAAACATTTTAATCAGTACTGCATTGTAAAAAAACATTTATTAAATAATTATTCGAGCTGTTTTTACCACAAATAGCTTGGTAGCATCTTTATAGTTTTGTTATCTATTGCTTCTATGGAAATTATGCCTAGATCATTTCGTCGATCTTGTGTTTCTTTTTCGAAAATAATTCTTTATAATTTTCACTTTCGAAAAACTATGTTCAGCTTGCTGCTAGTTACCGGGAATATTAAAAGTATCTTAAAGCTATAACAACGTTTGGTAATATAATGGTATCTACATTGAAAAGCATATTTACAAATAAAATTCAATTTTTCTTGTGCATTTTTTAGTACCTTTGATAAAATTAGACAAATATTTATTAGTTCCTTATTGAGATCAATTGCAGGTATATCGGCTTCATCGTCATCGTTTAACATTAACTGTAAATTGTTTAAAATTGAAATCATCTAATGAATTAATAGGTACCCCGTTTAAAAGTGAAAAAATATTTTTCAATTTTTTTCTCTTGTATTTCGCTTCGTATGTTATCGCTACAAAAAAGGCAAACGATATTAGAATGCTCAGTGGCAAACGAAGAATCGGTTGTAATGATATTTAATATAATTTTATAAATGGTATAAGTGCATTAAATTATTAAGAACATTTTCAGCTGGTTATTGAAATTTTATATTTTTAGTATGTCGTTATGATACACTTGATCTAGTTTTCTTCTTTACACGATCTAATTAAGTTATTATTCTAATTCTACCATAAGGAACAAACCAATTTGTGAAATAGAAACTAAGAATTTTACGAGCGAAATTAAGGTAACAGATACCTACTTCCTGGTGGAATTATGCTACTCATATTTGGAGCAAATTATAGTGTCGTACACAGCGAGGGAATGAAACTATGCTGCTTTTGTAATTAATCTCAAACTAATTAAGAGCTTGTGGTCGAAATCATCTGCAATAAAGCTGCAGATAACCATCGTAAGTAACTCATCCGCGCTAACTTCATACCGCACCATCGTTTTCGTGCTTGTGATTTGCAATCTACATGAATTCCAGAGTTGGATTTACCAAAATTGGTAAATTTCATCATTATTATGAAGGTAGGTATTATACATAATTCTCTCTTCTCTCAAAACAATAATTTTTACACGAATATAGTAAGATATAAATTTTTATTTGGTTTATTCGTAATAAATGAAAAATAACTGCACATATTTTAATTTCCCACTGCACAATTTGCTTTTCCTACTGCACATTTTGGGTCCAAATGCATGGTAGAATAACCTCTGCGTTACAGAATATTTTAAAAAATCTGATGCGGCCAACGCATGACCTCCCGTCAATTCCATGTTTGAAATAGCAATGAACTTTAAGTACAGTATCACTTCCGATTGAATGGTGGTAAACAAAATCTAATTTGTTGTTCCAATAAATAGAAAAGTCTGTAATACGAAATTTTGGATTATATTTTATTATGTTTTTCCTTGAAAATCTGTTAAGAGCTTCAAATTAAGTACCACTTCCGGTTTATCATATAGACATAGTCAAAATCTAATGTTGTTTCAAATTATACACGTATTTTAAATACCAAATTTGAGAAGTTTTAATATATTTTTTCAAGAAAATCTGTTTATAGCTTCCTGTAAAATAGTACCTTCGGTTTATCAATTTTAGAAAACATCTAATATGTCGTTCTTATTAATATAAATCAATTTATTTTTCACGAAAATCTGTTCAGAGCTTCAAATAAAGAATCATTTCCGGTTTATCAATTTTAGCCAAAATCTAATATGTTGCTTCCCGTTATATAAAAGTCTTAAATACTAAATTCACAAGTTTTAGAATATATCGTATTTTTCACAAAAAAACTGTTCAAGCTTCAAGTAAAGTATCACTTCCGATTTATCAATTTTAGAAAAAATCTAATCTACTCGTTATATGAATGCAGGAAGCTTAAATACGGAAAATAATATATTTGGAAGTTTGTTATAAGAGTTATCGTGGACGAAAAAAATCGTCACACACACACACACACACACACACACACACACACACACACACACACACACACACACACACACACATCATCGCAAAAATAGTAAGGACGTGTTGTGGAGACCCTAATTAGTGCTTATTTACTGAAAACTCAATATCGAATTTTTGGTACGAATAGATTACCTCTCTTACATACGGTATGACGGGAGGTAAAAATATTATGGCTTAACGAATAACAATAAAAGTAATGGAAAAATAAATATAAGAAAGATTAGATCTTGGTATCTTTCCTATGAAATCAATGTTTTATCGGGTGTACCTCAAGGCTCACATTTAGGTCCTCTTTTTACCTTCCGTCACCTTTAGGTAAGGAAGGTATTGTCTTTGGTCAAAAAATTCGGTGGTGAGTTTTTGATGAATAAGCACGTTTTAGGGTCCCTACAATACGATTTTACTATTTTTACGATGATGTCTGTATGTGTGTGTGTGTGTATGTATGTGTGTGTGTGTGTGTGTCTGTGTGTGACAAAATTTTCTAATGCGATAACTCTAATACTACAATTCCAAAAATTATAATTCCTTCGTATTCCTCTTCGTTACAGCCATGTGAAGAGCTGATTAGATTTTGGTTATAATTGTTCAACCGGAAGTACCCTCATTTGAAGATTTTAACAGTTTTTCTTGAAAAAACGATGTTAAATATCATTTTTTCACATTTAATGTTATTATAAATATTAAAGAATTATTTATTCTCTATACAATTTGAATGTATTTTATACTTAATATTAAATGGACATAGAGTTAAAAAATTATAAAGACATTAAATATCATATATATTAGTCAGCTTTGCTATAACTCTGGAAACAGCTGCTACATTAAGAAAATAGAAAATTCTGATTGAAAGGTGTCAGTGTCAAGTGCAGTTGACAGTATGTTTATGTTATAATTTTACTGGAAATAAGGGATGTTTTGTTAGAAACTTTCTGTTTGGAATTTGTTTAAAATACATACAACTGCCTTAAGCTAATGTACAAGAAATATAATCTTTTTCAAGGAACTTTCTGTATGACATTTATACAAAATACATAGAACTGACGGAAGGTAATGTGCTGGCCACATCAGATTTTTTAAAATATTTTTATAAATGATGTTTGCCTAGTTATTGATAATGTTGAATTTTTACTATTTGCAGATGACCTAAAATTATTTAAAAGTATAAAAAATGGAATAACATAAACGATTTACAAAATTGTCTTACAGCTCTATCGGAATGGTGTGTTGATAACGATCTTTTGCTAAATCCAAATAAATGTTAATTAATCACTTTCACTCGCTCTAGATTTATCAATGTAAATAGATATTGTATAAATACTATTGTTCTTGAAAGTGTTACTACAATTAAGGATCTTGGAGTAACATTCGATAATAGAATGAGTTTAAACGAGCACATTGACATAACTGTAAATAAAGCAACTGAACAACTCGGTTTTATCAAAAGAACATGCCGCGAACTTAACTCTGCCACAACTTTAAAAATACTTTATATGTAATTAGTTAAACCAATCCTAATGTTTGCTTCCAACATCTGGTCACCCTTGTTAATATTCACATAAGAAGATTAGAAACAGTAACAGTACAACATAAATTTTGTCGCATAATCGCACCACGTTTAAGTCTTCCAGATCCATATATGGATCACAACTATGACCTAATAGCATTGTCACTGTATATTCTTTCTCTTAAGTCTTTACGTATATCCAGAGATACGAGAATTTATTTTAAAATGCAACATATGGTTCATCACTTCCATGGTTACACACTACTGTCAAAAAATGACAGCAATGTAATATTTGTCCATTTTAAAATGCAACATTATAAATAGTATTGCAGCACAGGAAACTGTTCCAGAACTCATAACAAATGGTGTCAATTCTTTCTACGATCGCCTAGGATATTACCTTAGTGTAAATGGGGGTATTTTTGGACATTTATTACATTAAAATTATAATTTCTTGTAAGCCAAAGTTTGCTAAGATGTGCTATATTAAAGTTTTGATTTTTTGTTAAACGTAGGTAGGCTAATTTTTTGAAAATAAGTATTGATAATACAAAACTACAAATTTTGTATGTTGCATTTTAAAATGGACAAATATTACATTGCTGTCATTTCTTGTCAGTAGTGCGTAACCATGGAAAAGATTGACCATAAGTTGCATGTTAAAATAAATTCTCTGTATAAAAATTTTACACAAGCTTGTAGATGGTAAAATTAACTGCTTCCAATTAATGAATGAGTTAAAATTTAAAGTTCCAACTAAAGCAACCAGACGAATACCTTTTTTTGCACTTGACACCTATACCCAGTCGTATACTCTAAACAACCCTATTACAAGAATGTGTCAATACGTAAATGATAACAATATAGATTTATTTGAAATTAACATGACCGAGTTAGATAAACTGTTAAAATCAAAAAATCTGAGATATAAATAATTATTTGAATGTTGTTATTTGTTACTTATTATGTATGTATTTATTATATAACTTATTGTACTCATACTATTCTAAATATTTCTGTTATTTTAGTTAAATATTAATGTTTAATTCTATTTAAGGGCGTAGTACGTTGTATTATTACAAGTCAAATTATTTGTAAAATTCATTGTGCAATTTGGACTTTTGTCCGTGTATAAAATAAAATAAAATGTTGTACGAGTATTTATAGGAACAAAAACTTTTTTTGAAGACAGATTTTGATAAATAATAGGTAGTACTATTATTATTATTTTCTATTAATGGAATGCTTCTATCAGTTATTTTTCTTGCAGGAATTATTTTCATCTTCTCATAAGAGAGCAAGTATCGTTTTTTTACGGAAGCCGCTACATTAAAGTTTCCACAAACAGTTTTTCTCTAGCACAGCAATGTAAATGGGTCTAGCTTGAGGGCACCAAATATGTAAAACCATCTCTGCTGAAAACTGCACTCTGCTGCTCTGCATGCGCGTGATTAATAGAACAGGAAACAATGTAATTCAAAGACGAGAAGTTGGCGCTGGGAGCGTTTTATTGAACGGCAGTCATTTGTCTTCCCTAAGAAATTTCAAGTCTTTTTGCCCGGTGCAAAGAGTTAACTGTACTATCTTTTATTCGCGAGCATCTGGCAAGAGTTCGTGATAGGGATTTTTTTCAGGGTTTTTGTGCAGCAGGGGATAAATTTTTTAAATGTTGGTACTGTTTTAATAGTTTTTCTCATTGCGCGGGTTTCTCAAATCGTTGGCACGTAGACGGCTGTTTGCTGCAGTTGCAGAGGCAGTCACAGCGATATATTGCAGCCGTGACAATAATGGCCGGGAAAATTTTATACTCTCCTGCAATTGTTCTACTCTGCAGCAGAAACAAAACTTTTTCTCTCCCTTTCAGTTACAGAATTTTATTATTATTTAGGCCCACCGACTAGTAAACAGAGGTCGAAAAAGGGGGTTACCTTACAAAAGGTCGGGTAGTTCTGAATTTTTGGTATGTTGTATAGGATGGTTAGTTAATTAAAAATCCAAATTTCCATAAATCCCCTTCCTCCGCTCCCTTCGCTTGTAAAAACCACCATAAATCGGCGCTTTTTTCAGTTTTTCGCCTATAACTTCTATCTGGTGAATTCTAGCGACAAAAAAGTTATTTGCCGACTTGTACAGGATGAAATTTACTAAAAAGTTGATACAAAAGGTGTTTTTCCACGATTCATAGCAATGGAGCTATGAAGCTCCCAAAAAGGCAACAATTGCGCACAGTAAAATTTTGAGTTTCTTTCCACTTTACATCGCAATACCTCCGTAACACTTCATTTTAGTGTAAAAGTCCTCATAATGAGTCTTGTAGAGAATTTAATTACCTACAAAATCCATTTATCAGTTTCGTTTTACGGCCAATGCAACAGAGTAGGGGTAAATTTACAAAAAAAACGAAAAAGTGTTTCTTTTTTTCAAGTTAGTGCAGAACAGTCTTTGGCTCATTATTTCTAATTGTACAACTATTATTTCAAATAGAATATCCTATATTGATGCAAAATAAATATAATTATGTGTTAGTGAACGTCAGTGAAGTCTTGTGGGACTACTAGAAAAAACTGTTATAAAACAGCACTTAGGTACTTCTTTTATGTGCCTGCGAGATCTTTCTAGTGCTCTTAACTCGACATGGGACATTTGCCGTATATTATTATATATACAAGTATAGTGTCAAAAATCGGAGACAACGTTGCTACACTAAAGTTAAAAAAAGAACACTATTTCGTTTTTGTTTTTGACACATGGATTTTGTAGATAATTAAATTCTCTAGATTGATTATAAGGACTTTTACGCTAAAATGAAGTGTAACGAAGTTATTGCGATGTACAGTGGAAAGAAATTAAAAATTTTGCTAAGTACGCAATTTTAGCCATTTTTGGGAGCTTCATAGCTCCATTGCTATTAATCGGACCAAAAAACTTCATATACAAAATTTACAGGAAATTTTTTTCACTACAAGTCGACAAATAAGGTTTTCGCGCTAAAATTCATCAGAAAGAAGTTATAAACGAAAAACTGAAAAAAGTACTAATTCGCTAAAATTCCAGATAGAAGTTATAGGTGATAAACTGAAAAAAGCGCCGATTTATGGTAGTTTTTACAATATGGCGGAGGGAGCGGAGGAAGGGGATTTGTGGAAATTTGGATTTTTCATTAACCAACCATCCTATACAACATTTTAAAAATTCAGAACTACCCGACCTTTTGTAGGGTAAAATCCTTCATTTTCTGGACTAGACACCTCGGTGAATAAAAACGTGAAATCAGTTAATTGTGAATAGTATCTCCCCAGTGCAAGATATTAAACTGAAATTTTGTATACTTATTGGAGGATATTAATTCTACGAATTACAGTCCAAATTAGTAAATTTAAATGTGTAATATTAGAAAAAATTAAGAAAATTTGAAGAATATCAAGGATTATTTTTCGTATACCGGATAAAATGTTACTAAGTAGCAGTACAAATAGCATAGCGGTAGAGTTTGCGCTTGGCAATAGGGAGTTTTTGCATGACGTACAAGAAGATTCCGTCTACGCTAACGTTACGTCTTTAATAACGGTCTCTAGTAACGGGTTTTTAAAAGTTTTGATAGTTGTTTAATCATTTTCAATGTATTTTGGTAAAGAAAGACTAATGGAAGAAGTATTTAATATTGTCTGGAAGCTCTGAAAGAAAAATATATTCCTGTGATCCCATTCAGTTTATTTTTATATTTATTTATTTAATAGGGGATTACAGCTCAATCGAATTAAGAGGAATTAATAAGAAATAGTGAAAGTAGATGCTTAATAACGAATATTAATAAAGAAATAAAATGATATAATTGAAATACTTCGGAAAAAAAGGGGTTGTTGTTTTAGGAGTTCGTCACTCATATAAAATCGATGTATATTATTTTGATTGGCGACTCAAAGACCACCTATAAATATATAACGAATACCGAGTTAGGGGGTGGAGTCTACTACCAATGGAAGTAGACAAATTCAAATAGCGGACACGTTGCTACCATTCCAGTACTACAATTTTCAAATAGTTTTTATTTGAACATAAATTTCTTGCATTAAACTTAGTTTTGATACACTTGCAATTATAAAGCATGAAGACTTGTACAGTATTACAATATTAATTTGTTTTTTATAAATATAATTTAAAAATAGCATACATTTCAAGAACATTTTAGATCCACGAAGAAAACAGTTTTATATACAAACTTATATTCGTGACGTCACGTCTATATTTTCAAACTTCGGGGGACCATAACTCGCTTATTAATAGGAATTTTTTACCGGATTTTAACCAATAGTCTTAGTTTTACTTATACTTTCTGATAAAAAAAATGGTGGAATCCCCTATTGAAATGTATAAACATAACTTTGTTTAATTAACTCGTAGTTCAATTTAGTTTAGAAACTAGGTATTACAATTTTGATCATAACATCTTGTATCTCGGGTTATACTAGAATAACAATACGCTTGTCAGGTTGTGACTTTCACACGGTCCCATCACCCGCGGTTACGTGGTTGTTGTGATTGATTCCGATGTGTTTATGAATAATTTAATAGCTGATTGAGAGGGATACAGTGTGGTACCACACTTTCCTAAAAAAGCATTCGATGTTTTTGTTTAGATTACTTTTGTATTTGACATTCATGAAACAACAATCAGTACATAAAAACACTTTTAATTTCAGAAAAAAAAAATAATGTTAACAATAAAACCAAACAAGTTCTCAAAATATAAACTGCAAGATATATTTCATCAGGGACTCTATAGCGGATATTATATTATTTTAACAAGTAATGACATTTTTAATGTTTTATCATACAATTCTCAGGATTTCGGTGGTAACAAGTTCCAATTATTAAAAACAATTTTCAACAAACTTTTAATACAAACGATTTAACTAATAACAAAAGTATAATAATAAAATTTTGAAATTATTCTTGTAAAAATAAAGGTTTGCAGCTCTCGACATGGAAAAAATAGTATATAAGTATACTTCAGGAGAGTACGAAATTTATCCTTCGGTGCTTTGTAGCTCTGTTTCCGCCCTCTGGCTACAAATGATCTGGAAAAATAATGCATTTCTCTCTTTTGCTGTGTAATATATTATCTTTTCTTCAAACGTGAGCGACTTATAAAGTTTTCCATTTATATTTTTACAGCGAACTTTTTTGCAGTGATGTACAACTCATTTTCCAATTATATAATCATGTTTAATCTAAAATTCACTACTCCTGGCTTGCAACAACTAGTGCCGGCTAAAGCACTATACAGGGTGTAAATGAAATAAGTGAATTAAATTTAACCAGTAATGTAACTCGTCGAGAGCAATAATTTTTCTTAATATTTTTTTTTCTAAATCTTCTAGTTTTTGAGTTAAAACTCTTTAAAGATTTGTTTAAAATTTCATTACCCGCCAATGGCAAGATCTCTGCTGCCCTCTGCTATCTGAATCAAAGTTCGATGTACACAGCACAAAAATTGTTGGGTGGTGGTTGCATACTTGCAGACAGAGTAGTTAATAAACGATCAACGGAAAACATATTTATTACTAATTAATTCGTAATAGTACCATTTTTAAAATAAAGAAATTTAAAATTTGGATAACAAAATTATAAAATTGTTTATTAAAACAGGTTTCTGAACTTGTTTGAATAGAGTTAGAGCGTGGAAACAGCATAATAGTTACCTATGAGGTTATGAGATGTATTTTCGTGTGTCAACACGGCAAATCATAATAGTTTAAATACGTTATTCAAAAAATGTAAGTATAGGTACATACTTTTGTCCATTTAAACGAGATGGGATTATACGAGGACTAATGACTCCATTTATTCCCGCCTAAACATTAATGAAATTTTTTGTTGAAAATTGTGTTTCCTTCTTACAGTATGAGGATTTTTGTGACCAGATAAGTGTATTGTGCATTATTAAAGACACTTTCTCTAATATATCTAGCCATATTAGTGAACAATACAACCCATTCTCAAAATTGAAGTGCTGGAAACAATGAAATTTTTGCACATGGTATGGAAGTAACTGTTGCTCTTTTAAAATGTTCCAAATGTCATATGTGACATATCAAACTGTGATAATCTTGAAGATATTGTATGTTGTACAACATAAATTTACGAATATTATGAAGAGGATGATTTTAGTGTAACTTCGTTGACCTTGAGAATTTCACTATAGGATTACAAAAATATTTGGAACTACTCGTCAATTTACGGGGTTGTAAAAATTGTAAAAAATATGCGATTTCGATAAAAAGTTATTAAGAAATATTGTTGCTCTCGGACGAGTTATATTACTGGTTATATTTAATGTACTTATTTCATTTACATCCTGTATATTATACAGGTGTCTTTGAAATCGGGGGACATGGCTTAACTACAGATTTCTGGAACCAAAATAAGACGATTTAACTAAACTTACCTATATCCGACAGTGCACCGTTTAGCCAGTATTATGCTTTAGAGTTTTTCACAAAAAAAATAATATTGCTTATAATAACGAAACGCTTTCTCCGTAAGTTATGATATTTGTAACGATTTAGTCAAAAGAAAATAAAATGTAAGTGCCTGCGCCGTGTAATTATTAAAATAAATTTTATCTAGCAGTCTATCCAAATGTCAAACTACTAATTTTTAATGACAGAAACAATTTTTATGAGTTGTCAATTTTCTAAAGTTATTTAGGAGTGAGCTAACATTATTTAATCATCTTATAATAATAGCAGTAAAATACTATAAGGCCGAACAAACGGATATGTTACTAGTTTTTTTCTATTTCAGTGTTATGCTGGATAAAAGTTCGCGATCTTTGGGTTTTTGACACGTTACGGCACGGTACGTCACGTTACGGCTTACGTCTGTATAAATTATCACATAAGTATGCATTGATTTATTCTTTGCGTTACGTTACGGCACGGTACGTTACGTTACGGCTTACGCTGTATAAATCCAGCATAACTATGAGTCTATAAAAGCACTGCTTATCACTAAAAACACGACGTTTAGAAGATCTGTAAACGTACTGTTTTAGCGTCTTTCGAATTCTAGAGTGGTAGTCATGACAGATGAATTACATATAACCTCAAAATGGTAAGTTGTTTATGTTGAAATATTACTTCTAATTATTGATTTTTATCTTTTCTCCAGGTGATAGGACTAGAAAGAAGAGGAATTTATAGCTATAGCTGTGTTAGTTCAGAAAGAAGAATCTTTCAACTAAAAAAATATGAAACGACACAATGCGCTCAGATTTACTTTGTCAAAACAATGTAAACGGTAAGTTTTATTTATTACAATTTAATTTTATGGTAATATTGTAATTTTCAGCTGATTGTATTGTTATATCAGGCAGGTTTTGAAATGTATGGTGCACGTTACTTGAAATGTTGACAGTCAACTCAATTTGCGGCTACTTGCAAGTAAATATGATAATTTTACGATCCATGATTTCCAGTTCCATGTCGAGACGAACTGTCAAATATTAAATTTTTAAATATGATTTAGACATAAGTGCTATATACAAATACAACATATGTTTTGTATTGAAGAATGTAAGAACAGCTGATGCTGTTCTGTCTGCAACTAGCCGTGGATGTGGTGACAAAATGGTGGAATGTAAAAGTGTAGATCAATAAATTGTTAATTAAAGAATTTCATTATGTAAAGAGTTTTATTTATGATAATAACTAACACGAACCAGCGATCCCGATTCGTTATTTGATAAATTTACCTTTGTTACAAGATATGTCAAATCAAGTGGTTTATTAATAAACCAGTGGAGTACATTGTAAGTATTGGTTTTCCTCTTCCATAATTATATAATGCTTCATACAATGTTTTAATGTAAACAATCTGTCAGAATCACACAATACACAAACTGTCAAAATGTGAAATTTCAATTTTTAGCGGGAAGCGCTACCAACAACTGACAAAAAACACCAAGACATATTTTTGACAAGTCCTTTTTAAAAAAATCTAATTGTAAAATTAACTCAATAGAAAAAATAGTATAAAAAACATGTATCATAAGGCCTGTTAACGCACTCGTACTTTATAAAACACGCCTAGCGGCACGTTTTCCAAACTTGGACTCCTTGTGTTTTAATGTACTGTTAAAATATGGCAAAGAAAATTTTTGACAACCCATAAACAAGTCGTGGACGCCAATAATTCAAGCGTCTACTAGTTAGAAAAAGTATGTCATCGTTGGTAAAGTATCATTATCGTCTGGAAAAGGAGTAAGAACAGAGCTTTTCTCACCGCACCACCCTCGTGTTATACACTGGTAGGCGCCCTCAACGATACAGTTATTTAATCAGTGGCGAAATCTGAGTAAAAAGTCGCGATGATATATTTACCTATTTATTTAGGACCCTATTCATTAATATATTTCACAGATACTCAAATATACTTATTACTCCTCTATCCCTAATGGCAGTGTCGGGTTGTAGAATTTGGCGAGGTTGATTGATACCGGCATCTCGGTATTTCTAAACGCGGTTGTTTGTTTACGAGGATATGCGTCCATTCTGCATGGGGATTTGATGTACGGTGTGAACTGTACAGAGCACAGATACTGGGATCATTGTTGGAATGCGGTCCACGATGAATTGTATCGATTATGTTAGATAATACACGTAATGTACACAACCGCGCACACAATTGGCAACATGAGGTATGAATTGAGGCAAATTGATGGGGTTTGGTGTACACATAAATGGATCGCAAATACGGAAATGCTAAAATACATTTCTAAGGGTGGCATGTTGAAGAACATAAAACGGTTGTAGTTGTAACAGATTGGCTCGTACCACGAGCACGGTTTTAACTAAAACGCTGTTTTAAGAAATGCCAAATTTTATTATTTAATATTAATAATAAATAATATGAAATTTATCAAAATATGATTTTAAAGCAGAACATGGTTTGTATTCAAACAAATATTTTTGAAAAAATCGTTCTTTAAACATAAGGGCGAATTTAAGTATTGAAATTTGATTTTGACATTTCTTAAAACAGCGTTTTAGTTAAAACCGTGTTCGTGATACGAGCCCGGGAGTTCAAATAAGGCTGAAATAAGTTACTGAAAAATATATTTAAACAAAAGTAAATCTTGTACTACACTTTCAACAAAACACCCTAGCCCGTCTCTCAGAAGCAATTACTATTTTATAAATATTTTTTGCATGATCGGTTTTTACCTTCCGTCACCTTTAGGTAAGGAAGGTATTGTTTTTGGTGAAAAAATTCGATGATGAGCTTAAAAGATATTCGAGAAAAGGCGTCTTAAAATTGACCAATCAGAGACCTACACCTTTTACGTGTGTTAGCCGTAATTTTACGTTACTAGGGATTTATACAAATCAAATCTTCTTTAAATTGTGTGGGCGACTGTAGTTTTCGAAAATTGTTAGTGTCAAATTAAATTTGAAAAGGTGAATAAAAAAAGGCAAATTCTTACCATGTATTCAGCCGCTGATTACTTAGAAATGATTATAATTTTCGGAGAATGTGGACGTAACGCCAGAGAGGCAGCACGAGTCTATTCGGAACGTTTTCCGGATAGAAATCTTGTGGATCATAAAGTGATATTGAGAGCCATCGCAAGGACGCATGAGACCGGTCAAGTTATGCCAGATCAAATGACAATAATATTTTCGTTTAACACATTTTACACAGCTGCTGCAACACGTTGCACTGTACGATATAAATGATGATCTCAGATGCCACCTTCGCTAACTTAAATTTGTTGATAGTGAAAAGTCAACTCTAAAGTATCAAAATTACAGTAAGTCAAACAAATTTTGTAACTCACTAGTAGTATTTTTAAAACCTAGCAACCAGTTTTATTTTGCAATAATATCATCACACCTCAAGATATCCTTCCGGGATTGGTGGATTAAAAAGTCTCGTAACTCCGTTATGCAAGCAATTATTTTCTTCTATTTGTTGGCAACCTATTGTCGTCGGCAAGTGTCAGTTTAGTCTGGGGCGCGAGTTGTGAGACACCTTGTATAACCCCAAAATCTAAAAATTGTCATGTTATTTATTTTCTCTTTCAAAAACCTTAAAAAACATTTATTTCTTCATTACTTCAAATATTTCACTTTTCGACAATTTTACTAAGTTTTATGTCGGGACTTTTATAAAATGAGGTAAAATGCAAACGACCAACAAATGATATGAATTTAGTAACACTGCAACATATCGCCGATGTGCGCATCTGTAGTTACATTATTTGAAGCTTCAGTGTTTATTTCGACAGAAGTCAAGTCGCTTCGTAAGTCCAAGCCTGTTATTTTATAGGCTTGACTTGACATTTTCAAGCGGCTTCAAATATTAATCTCGATCGTTTATTTCGAAGATTGAAAAAGGATATACAAAATTCAAGCGGCTTCAAACGTCGAGATAAACGTAGTTAAAGTTAAAGTCCATTTATACTGTTAGTCGAGATATCCAAACTTTACCCTCTAGTGGTATTCTGCAGTTACCACCCTCTTCTGACATGAAGTGGTTGGTGTGGATCTCAGTTGCATATGGATCAACCAGGATGGTGTGACCTGTCATATTATGTGAGAAACAATTGATAATTTTTAATAACATCAACAGTGTCCAATTCGTATCATCACATGAAATTCGAGCATCAAATGGCCACCACGATCTTGAATATGGCACCATGTGACTTCTTTTTGTGGGATTTTTTGAAATCGAAGTTCCATATCTATGCCAACAACACGCAAACAATTTCTGTGCTCATGGTGTAAATCTAACATGTTATTTATGAAAATGAGTCAAAAATTGAGAGTATGCGATAATAAACAATATTTATTTCTCTTACTCACCAGCCGATTCCGATAACCCGGATTTCCAATTATCGGAGTTTACTGTATTTAATCTATTGGCATTGACATTTATACTAACATTTCATCCACAGATATGTCGCAAAACATTAAACAGGTAATAGCAAATATTTGTCATATGCTACAATTGTGATAATGAGCTAAACTGTGATTAATTAAATATGCTATGTTGTTAAATTTAGATAATCTCATAAACCTTCCATATAGATACGCTATACAAGCAGAATTAGTGTATTTGGTTTATTATTCATACATTTTACTGTTGAACTATACACCAATATGTGAAATCCGAGATGAATTCAAACTTCAATAAAATAAACAACGACAAAGCGATTATTTACAGTATCAAATGAAATAATTGATATGATCTGCATTAGACGCACAATTATTTTTACCTCTCGCTACCCTTGGTAAGGGAGACATAAAAAGGGAATGTGGTAAAAATCGCATATCGAGATTTTGGTAAATGACCACATTTTAAGTTCCGTAGAATACAATTTTAACGTTTTCAAGATGATGTCTGTGTGGATCCTCCGCTTTAACTCAAACAATATCATTCAGAAGATTTTGAAACCTTGTATTTTTACCTTATTCTAATATGCAAAGAAGCCATTGGATTTTGGTGTAAAGCAGATAGCCGGAAATGACACTTTAATTGAAGCTCAAAATAGCTTTTCTTCGAAAAATACCTTTATATGTTTTATTTATGTTATAAATATTAAAGATTATTAAATATTCTACATTGACACTTTATACATATATATATATATATATATATATATATATATATATATATATATATATATATATATATATATATATATATATATACTGGGTGGAACATCATACCTGTGTACATAGGCGATTCATATGAGAAAAACAGTTTTTTCGTGCGCATTGCTCCCCAAATTATTTTAGACAAAAATGCTTCAAATAAATGTTGTAGAGCATAAAATTCTGCATCTAAATCAATAAACAGAATTACTTTTACATGCTTTGTAACGACAGAAATTAAATAAGAAAATATTGAAAATTACGTTGAAAATATCAAATAGCCATGGAATTGAAACAAAAATAGAAACAAATAAATGTCTGACGTTTGACAGATAAATAACTAATTTGACGGTAAAATATCAAAATGAATTCAGTTTATTCTAACATTCTAACGAAGAAAGGGTTTTTATAATAAAAACTTTTTATAGTGGAAATTGTTTACGTATAGTTAGAGATTTATTCGCCGTGAAATTTCCAAATAGGCCAATTCCAAGCGCTACAACAATACGCGCGTATGTTCAAAAATTTGAATCCACGGTAAGTGTTGCGGCGGAAAATAGTACAGGTAAATTTAAATTTGAATATTTTTTAAGAGATTTACAAACAAATCATATCTTTATTTATAGGAAATAAAAATAATCGCATTAATTTAGAAAACGAACAAAGAGTTCTGGAATTAATAAATTTTAATCCTAAATTAAGTTCAAGAATAATAGCGCAGGAATGTGAGATTGCTCATTCTACTGTATTGCGCATTCTTAAAAAACATAAATACCACCCTTATAAGATGCAATGCCATCAAGACATTTCGCCCATTGATGAAGAAAGGCGAGTTTTTTGTGAAGATATGCAAGAACGAGCAAATCGGGATCGTGATTTTCTTCCATCTATTTGCTTTACCGATGAGTGTACTTTTACATTAAACAATGAACCAAACGTTCAAAATGATAGGCACTGGGCTCTAGAAAATCCAAGATTAAATGTTATCACCAGAACGCAATATCCTCAAAAAATTAATATTTGGGCAGGCATTTTTAATAGCAATATTATTGGACCATTTGAGATCGTTGGCAACTTAAATTCTGAAACATACTTAGAACTCTTGATTAATGAGATCGGCCCTGCATTAGACAGCGTAGCGCGCGAAAATCAGGAGGTTTGGTTTCAACAAGATGGCTGCCCAGCTCATTTCGGAGTAAGTGTTAGAGATTATTTAAACCAAGCATTTCCAAATCGCTGGATTTGTCGTGGTGGAACTTTAAATTGGCCAGCCAGATCTCCTGATTTAGCACCTTGCGACTTTTTTTTATGGGGTCATCTTAAATGTAAAATTTATAAGCAGCGCCACCCAAATATTAATTCATTGAGAGAAGCTATCATGGAGGAGAGCGCCTTAATCACAAATAGGCAGCTCGCTAATGTAAGAAATTCATTCTACAATAGACTTGGTTATTGCTTGGCTGAAAACGGAGGATTATTCGAATATTTGTTATAATAATAAATTGTAGTGATTATTTTATTGAGAGAATTACTGTTTGAAATTTGATTTGTAGTAGATAGGTCTTAATGTTTACATGAGTTATTTCCAATTTAAAAAGATTTTCAATAAAAATCCTATAAAAAATAAATATTTCATTGAAATGTACAATTGTCGTAATAATAGGTATGGAGATTTTTGTATGAATTTAATTTACCTATTTATTTGTTTCTATTTTTGTTTCAATTCCATGGCTATTTGATATTTTCAACGTAATTTTCAATATTTTCTTATTTAATTTGTGTCGTTACAAAGCATGTAAAAGTAATTCTGTTTATTGATTTAGATGCAGAATTTTATGCTCTACAACATTTATTTGAAGCATTTTTGTCTAAAATAATTTGGGGAGCAATGGGCACGAAAAAACTGTTTTTCTCATATGAATCGCCTATGTACACAGGTATGATATTCCACCCGGTATATATATATATATATATATATATATATATATATATATATATTATGGATAAATTTATAAAGTTATCTATAATTAAAATTCTGGAGCTTATGATTTAAACAAATACAACTTCCTGGTTACACAGTTCATACCTCAAATGTAGGTAACTGACAGATAAATGTCACTGTCAAAGAACTAATCATTTAAAACTAATAATAGTAACGTTTTAAAAAGAAAATAGTAAATAGAACAATAGTTATATGGAAAGGTATTTAATACAGTTTTCAGCATAAATGTAAGTATGTACCAAAATTAATAAAAATTAAATGGCGGAAGGTATTGTGTTGGCCACATCAGATTTTTTATTAGATTATGTGAACTGTCATGAGTATTACGGTAATTGTGCCTTAAAGTATTTTTTAAAATTAATACATGCATAAACTTTTTGGGAGATACATACATCTATTGTTTCGAGAATATAATTCATGGCTCACGTGACATGTTTTCCGCCAATCAACATTCAGAATCTCCTTAGTTACATGTCTATCACATAGATGATAAAAACAAAAAAAATATATCACCTTATTTATATTCGTTCCTAAGGGATTTGTTTTCTTTATTTGATATTGACAGTTAATTTTGAGTATAAAAATGTGCGATAATCGTTGGGTTGATATCAACAATGATGCAAATAATAAGATAATTGTGAAGTTAACCATGTTATAATACAATATATTAAAAGTTAGGTTAGCAGCACACAAAATGTGTTACAAAAATTCATTATATTCTCTCCTTAAATATAAGCTCGTGATATGATTAATAATCAAAGATATTGCTCGTGAAACCGAAGCAGCACATTTCTGCAACTCGGTTTCATTCGAGAATATCATCGATGATAATCATATCACTTGTTATATTACGTATAATTATACCTTTGATTCAGGCGATACTATTGTCTCATCAGTATTAACAAATATTTACATACACATATCAGGGTCAGTTTCATAATGGAGCAGCAAGTCTGGCGACTTCTGGAAACGAACACAGATGCCGGGAGATCCATCTCGCACAAATTTTTATAAATCCTGACTCATTGGTCAGAATGTTTAGAACCTGTTTATAGGATATGTTCAAAGACCATAGCGTAAATAGTAACAGCTGCGGGCCTTCTACTGCGAGGATCATTTTCAATGTTTTCCGTTCTACGTTTAAATTAAGCGGCCTACTTTTTTACCATTGTGTATACACACGCAAGGTGTTCCCAAAATATTTGCGTTGTCTTCATGAATTTCTTTCGGTGACAAGCCATTTTTGTGTATGTATTTGATCACAGCACCGTGTTCTATTTTTCCATTTTTAAAAAAGTCAATGCACACGTTAATTTTAATAAATCCAATTAAATTACAAATTAGCGGATAAACATAAAGCTTTGCACTAATGACGGATCACATAACCTCACAAAAAATAATATGAATAAAATTATTTACAGAATCAATTGAAATATATTTTTTGAGGCAAACAATGTCAGCAATACCCAATGCGCGATGTTTGTCCATTTTCATAGAACGACATAACAGATGAGGGCAATTTTTCCTGCAGTCGTATAATAATTCGTATTCTGCTTCATTAAATTGTTGGTGTATGCAGAGACGAATGTTTTACAGGTACACATGCTCCTCTTGTATGTGAAGAGCCGCAATGGTCGCATCGCATCGCATGTACCACGGTATATTTATTATGTTGCTCTGACGATGGAATAATAAATCAGGATTTTTACGTGCGCGCAACTTTGCAAGCGATATTTTTTGTTGGTCTTTGTTTTTGGGTATTATATTACAGGTAAAAATGCGCACTCGATTTTCGATTCAATTAATTAGACGAGCAAATATATATTCCCTGTCAAGCAGATAACGAAACGCATCATTTTCGAATGGCTTTGTGTGGATTATAATATTATCGTTGTTGTTTATCGCGAAGAACTTGAAGCTAGTCGTATTACAAGGAATCGCGAAGACTTTAGCCGTTGATAACCAGAGTAATATATTGCAGACATCGTTAAATGACATTTGAAATATTAATGATCACAGCAATAAAATAAATCATCTCCAATTGAATTTGAGAAAGATTGATGTTAATATTTTATTGTTTTGTGCACAAGAATAGTATGACCACTAACCAGTATATTTTTACCTTCCGTCATACATTTAGGTAAGGAAGGTATTGTTTTTCGTCAAAAAATTCGATGGTAAGTTTTTAATGAATAAGCATGTTTTAGAGTCCCAAGAATACGATTTCATTATCTTTGCGATGATGTCTGTAGGTCTGTGTGTATGTGTGTAAAGCTGGGCAATACTTGCAAGAAAAGTACTTTATTAGGCTTGCAAGTACTTTCAGTACTTCAAGTACTGTACTTGAAGTACTTTCTATTTATAGTACTTTGTACTTGACAAAGTAAGTCTATTCACATGTACTTCGTACTTGACACTTGGAAAAATACTTGAAGTACAATGAAATGTACTTAAAGTATTTTTAAATACTTGAAGTCATTTAAATGTACTTGAAGTATTTTAAATGTACTTGAAGTATTTTAAATGTAATTGAATTACTTTAAATGTACTTGAAGTGCGATGAATAATTTAAAAGTTAACAATGTTATGAGAATTGTTTATCTGTCAGTGTTTCTTTTGCAGTGGTGTGGTGTTATTCCTGTAGCACATAATTATGTGAATTTCATTAATACATATATTTTTAGCGATTAATATGAATGTAAAGATATATTACCTAACTACAGTGCTGGGGCTTTGCCATATCGCCTGGCGATCGCATGACGTAAAAATGACTATTCTAATATCTCGGTACAGCTTTTTGTATCCATCAAATAACGTCAATTTTACGTCATGCGATCGCTAGGCAGTCCCAGCGAGGAACTCTTGTTTTAAATAACCCAATAAATATCGGTATTGAAATTTTTGTCAATAATCACCTTTTAAGATCCATATAATCAGAAAAATATCAATTATCTGAAAAAGTACTTGCACCCAAATTTACAAGTACTTTTTCAAGTACTTGATACTTTCAAGTACGTTAGAAACTAAAAAAGTACTTGTACTTCAAGTACATTTAGAAACATTGCCTGCGTGTTTGTGTGTGTGTGTGTGACGATTTTTTCTCCGTCGATAACTCCAACACTACAATTCTAAAAATTATAATTCTTTCGTATTCCTCTTCGTTACATCCGTATGAAGAGCTGATTAAATTTTGGTTATAATTGGTCGACCGAAAGTACCCTATAAAATATTCTTTAATATTTATAATATCATTTTTTCACACTTAATGTTATAAATATTAAAGAATATTTTATTCTCTATACGATTTCATTACATTTTATACTTCATGCCATATTCAATGGATATTGAGTTAATAAATTATAAAAAAATTAAATTTCATAAAGCAGCCAGCTATGCAATAACACTGTAAACAGATAAGGCGGTTTTTTTCAGACCGGTTACCTCCGGTTACATGGTAACCGCATTTCATGTAACCGCGGATGCTGGGCGGTTACATGTCAGGTTACTATTGCTATCCTTCTCTATAGACAGATGTCAATGTCAAGTGCGATTGACATGTATGTTTGTGTTATAATTTTATTGCAAATATAGAATCAATTCTAAAAAAAAACTTTCTGTATGGAATTTGTGCAAAATACATAGAACTGACGGAAGGTAATGTGCATTAGCATATGCAATTTTCAAAAATTAAAATACTCCCCTATTCTATTAGGCGTTGGATCCCTAAGTCCTGCACATTTTCCTGTGAGTATTGTCCCATATATCTTCAAAGGTACGCACTGAACTTTTACGAAGTTTCTTTTCATTGTGCCAAAAGTAGGTAAAGCTAAACCTGGACTAGAAGATGATCCTTAAATTATCTGTCGAACTATTATCACCAGACATTAGGGTCTATATTTAAAGTAGCCGAAAGAACTAATATGAGTTTATGCTTCTATGTATGTACAGGCTGTAAATCGAAAAGTGAAACATAGGAGTTTAACATGGGAAATCAATTTTTCTTTGCGCAAACGTTACCTAATTATTTTATGCAAAAATACTACAAATAAAAGTTATAGAGATTTAAATGCAGCATCTAAATCATGTGAAATGATTGTTTTATCTCTTCATATAAACGTAAAAATTAATTACAAAGTTACAGTTTTTATAAGCATTTTGTCTAAGCAGCCATGGATATATGACAAAAAAACAAATACGTTGTTTTTTGTCATAAATCCATGGCAGCTTAGACAAAAAGCTCATAAAAACTGTAACTTTGTAATTAATTTTTATGTTTATATCAACAGATAAAATAATCGTTTCACATGATTTAGATGCTGCATTTAAATCTCTATAACTTTTATTTGAAGTATTTTTGCATAAAATAATTAGGTAACGTTTGCGCAAAGAAAAATTGATTTCCCATGTTAAACTCCTATGTTTCACTTTTCGATTTACACCCTGTAGGTACATATGTAAAAACAAAAAAAGTACGTATTCGATATGTTGATTTTAAATAATTTAGTACTGCATTAAATTAGTAATATAAGAATTTTTTAGGTTTAATGCTACTTTGTTCTGAGTAAAGTACCTACTTATTCCTATACTACCTTAGTCCCCTAATTGAAACGATAAATTTACTATAATGAAAATAGCTTTCATAAATTGATATTTCATCCCAATTGGGTTGATGAAATTTCCCTAGAAAGAAATTTAATTTCAAGTCTCATATACCTAATTAACTGTAACATAAGAACTAATTTCCATGCATGAGTATGTAAAAGCATTCTCGTGTACACTGAAAAGATGCAGATGGCACTCGTATCAACAAGAATTTATTCATTTACATTTGCGCAATCTTTATAAAATATCATGGATGACACGCAGTAATGGAAGAAGAATTATACCCACTTTTCATTTTGTGCTGATAACAGAACATAAAGTGATTCATAACTTGTCATTCGGTATCAATCAATGCAACAAAAGATCGATTTATTATTAATAGCATATCAGTTTCGTAAGTCTTTTTGTAACATATTCATCAAGATTTTTTATACGAACCACTTTCCCTGGTGAATGACGAAGCCAAAGAAGAAGAAGATAACTTGAAGAGGTTACTAACCTGCAACAAAAGAAATAAAAATCAGTATGAAGTAAAAATATTTGCGGTTGCAAGTTATTACGCGTTGAAGAAATATTTGCATGGAAAGATGCTCGTTTCTTGTAAGGTGTTATAGGTTACATTCAAGGTTGTTAGGTTATGTAAATGCAATATTACAACGGTGTTTTAATATTTAAAACATTTATTGCATAATAAATACTGGTTTATACTTATTTATAGTTACTAATAAGTTTCTATTTCCTATTTCATGAGAACTTTGCTTCTAACATTTATCTACAGCAATATCTAATTGCTCATTATATAAATACCAAATGTGGAAAATATATTCAATGAAATAATGGCAAATAAGGTAAATCAATATATTTTGCGTAAATATAATTGAAATTTCAATTATAAACAATTTTATTTTATTTGAAGTTTAATACCTAGTTAATTTAATTAGTTCCGCTATATAAAGTAAACTCAAAAATGTTGTTGCAATTAACATTTTTTGAAATAAAACAATATTAAAATTTTATACAAATATTGAGTTTCCAATACAAAATACTATCTCCCAAAATTCAACACTTTTAACTATTGAAGCTAATCTATAAATAACAAAATAAAGGAATTTATTTAATGATGAACTAAAAAAAGATCACTAGACTAAAGAAGAAGAAGAGCGCTGAATTAGACGTCTACTGTAAAAATGAAAAAATAGTAGAAATCTTTCTTAACATCTTAACGAAATGGACATTTGTTTATATTTTCTTGTAATAATGATTATTCGCAACTATGAAAAAAAAAGAAAAAAAAACTTATTTAATAATAAATATATATATATATATAGAAATGAGTTAAATAAATAAATAAATATAAATATATCATCATGGCATATTACCCATTGCTGGGTGTGCCATAAGGGCGAGTGAATAAACATATTTTTATATTTTGCGTTCATAATAAAGTCATTACGATACGCAATTGCGTATCGTAATGACCTTCATTTTGATACGCAATTTTTTGTTTTAGACGGTTGGTACTAGATGACGTTTCTTTAACCCATTTTTACCTAATTTATTTTTAGTTAATTGACAATTCATTTTAATAATATAATGTCGAAATTATTATTATTTTTTTTTATTTAGGGAAGATTGTGTACATGAAAATGTACAAATGGTTACAAATATAATCACAAATTGAGTAAGTAAATGTTAATTGTAGAAGTCGCAAAATATAAAAAATAGTATAAAGAACTCATTTTATAAGACTTTCTTTCGCACTTGTCAAATAAAAAACTTGCTAACGCTCGTTTTCTAAATTTTGACGCGTGCGAAAAAAACATGTCTTATAAAACACGTTCTTTAATATACTATTAACTCACGTGGTTTATAGAATATTTTATTCAATTTTGACAAAATAATAAAAACACCCATTATGAATTGAACTTTGACAAAATAAAAAATCTGATGTAGCCAGCACATTACTTTCCGTCAGTTCTATGTATATTATACAAATTCCATAGATAGTTTCTTGCGAAAGATTCTATACTTCCAGTACATTACCTTCCCTCAGTTCTATGTATTTTTGCATACAGAAAGTTTCTTAGAACTGGCTCTATATTTGCAACAAAATTATAACACAAACACTATGTCAATCGCACTTGACATTGACATCTGTATCAGAATTTTTTGAATTATATTTGCTGTTTCCAGTGTTATTGCATAGCTGGCTGCTTTATGAAATTTAATTTCTTTATCATTTTTTAACTCAATATCTATTGAATATGAAGTATAAAATATAACCAAATCGTATAGAGAATAAAATATTATTTAACATTTATAATAATATTAAATGTGAAAAAATGATATTTAACAGCATTTTTTCAAGAAAAACTGTTAAAATTTTCAAATGAGGGTACTTCCGGTCGGCCAATTTTAACTAAAATCTAATCAGCTCTTCATATGGATGTGACGAAGAGGAATACGAAAGGATTATATTTTTTAGAATTGTAGTGTTTGAGTTATCGATGGAGAAAAAATCGTCACACATGCATACACACACACACACACACACACACACACACACACACATACACACACACACACACACACACACACACACATACACACACACATACACACACACACACACACACACACACACACACACACACACATATATATATATATATATATATATATATATATATATATATATATACACCCATACACACACAGAAATACAGACATCATCGCAAAAATAGTAAAATCGTATTGTAGGGACTCTAAAATGTACTGATATATTAAAAACTCACCATCGAATTTTTTGATCAAAAACAATACGTTCCTTACCTAAAAGTACGAACTAATTAAATAGTGGATTGTCCATGGCGATCATCGCCATGTTAAAATATATTTAAAAAAATTTCAAGTGTCAACGTGATTTTAGTTTACTCCAATTTTGTCGCCGTTACCATAACAATTGCGTCTAAAAAATGTTAAGACCGCGCCCGGTTGCACAAAAAAATCACTCTCATTGAATATTACGTCATTCTGACAGTTTAAAGCGTCAAAATTGAATAAAAAAAGTCATCATACGGCATATTACACCAACATAGAATCTATGAAAATAGTGTGTAGTCATTTCTAAAATCCGAATAGAACAAATTGGCACACTCATCAATGGGATTTTTTTACGTTTTTAACAATATCAATTTTTTATATATGTATAGACAAATTATAAATGTTATTCCACGTATAATTTAAACAAAAAAGTTTCCTTTCTTTAGGCAATAAAAAATTACTTTTAATTCCATTCTTTTTTTTAAAAAAAACACAAATAATTACCTTGAATATGTTAGAAAAACGGTATTTAATTAAATAATAAAAGTGAATCTTCCTAATTTTTCTCCGAAAGTTCAAGACCATTGGAAATGTTAACGGTACATAATTTCCCATGTTATCTCATCATGTGTGTCATATGGGTGATTAATTCAAATAAATATAGCGGCGTGGCGTAACATACACGTTTAACCGACAATCAGAAATAGAGAGTATTATTTATCCATCAACAAAATTGCAGATTGCAAATCTATGTCATAGGAATAATTCGTCGATTGCCAATGATGGACGTATTCTAATGAGAACTCTATTACTATTTAATTTTCAACATATGGTGTAGTTACTTCAGGTTTTGAAAGGTTAATAGATACATTTTACGGAGCATAAAGTGAAATTAGTGCGTAATAAAATGCTTTCAGGAAAATGAGTAAGTAATAAATATAAGTTCATTGTTGTGGCACTGTGTACGGTCGTTATCATTAATTTCACGGGTTAACAGAAAATGTCACACTGTCAACAAATTCAGGTTTTGTAATTACAAATTTGAATTTATTTCCCTTTTAAATTTGAAACGCTGACGTAATACCATATGTGGAGAATTTGCCAAAGGTCGGGCTGGATCCTATAATAAATTAAAATATGTAAGAATGAGATCACTACTACTTTGAACTCACAATAAATATTCTAATTTTAGCCATAGGGTATTCTACATTTTATATATAATGTAATATTATTTCTGTTCTATAATAGTTGTCATATTTGTAAATAACTAGCAAGAAACAAAAACTTTAGTGACGTTGATTTTAATAAGTAGGTAATATAATATTAATAATGGATTTTTTTTTTGGGTATCATGAAACCAGGATCACAGAAATGGTAGAAGCACTTTAAAATTTCAGAGGGATTTTTCAAATTCATGTGATTCTGATACAAAAAAAAATCGACACAAACCTAAATAAATAAAAAGTAACTAATTTCATTATTATTTTAAAATGGCACAATGTTTTAATTTCACATCGTTATAACAAAGATTGAAAAATGGAATTTCAAAAATCATTTATTTCGCGTTTTTTATTGTTTTTCTTATTTCATTTCAGTTGGCTGCAACAAAATATAATCTTTCTGAAGCCTTCTCTTCTTTGTAACTAATATTCTGTCAAGATGACTGCAGGTGTCTTGCGAAAACAAGTTTTGTTCAGAAAACTAAACCACGGTATAAAAAGTATTATACAGTAGCGAAACTCATGATTCTCCGTCACAGAGCGCATGCGTCAATCAGCGCAACGAGAACATGGCGTCCCTTTAATTAGGAACATGATCGTAGAGTTTAACTTTTATCGCAATTAAAATATTCAATACAATTATTTATTTGTACATAAAATATATTGAACGGTTATTTATTTATAATAATTTAGCTAAATTTCAGTATATTTTGTACATAAAATAAGGCTCAAGAAATATGCTTCCGTGTCTGCCTGTTGATATGATCGCCTATGGCATTGTTTTCAATGATTCTGACAGAAGGCGGGAATATAATAGTCTTGTGCCCATATTCATAAACACTTGTAAAAATTTAAACTGTCCGTTATAATTTTTATCCAGTTAAAACAGTCGGCACTGAAAAAAAAATGAAAATTTAGTTTGTCACGTTTGATTTTATTTGTCCAAAATTATAACGAGCCGTTCTGAAACATTACGAGTGTTTATGAATATGGGCATTGAACGATAATAAAACCGCAGACAAAAATTTGTGTATAACTTGTAAAAAGACATCATATTGTATACTGTTATTATACTAAAACCATGTAAAATACTTTTTATTTGAATTGTATAACTGGTCGTAGTATATATGCGATATTATACTTTGCGGTACCATTTGAATTGGCGCCACTACACGCAACAGAAACATGGCGGCCTCATTCAAGGTCACTCAGTTTGGTATCAAAAGTTCAAAGGTGCCGACACAGAGTTTCGTTACTGTATTATGTTGTGTATACTGTAACTAAACCCACTGAAAATAAAAATTGATTAGTTTTAAACGTGCAAAGTGTATTAATTTTGAATATTGTTGATTTGTCAACCTATTTTGTCCTCTAAAATGTGTCAGATTAAATACATGTTTAAAAACATTTTATTAAGGCGTAACACTCACTCGTAATAAATATTTAAAATAAACTTATTTTACCCATTTAATTTAATACCAAAACACTTAATAATATTGAAGAGTGATGCTATAGAGGCGTGTAATTAAAGTATTACTACTGAGATAAATTGTACAAATGCGAGAGAAAAATCAGCCGACGCCGGGGTTCGAACCCGGGACCTCCAAATCTCTAGTCTGGAGCTCTACCAACTGAGCTACGCCAACCCTAGTGTCGACTGAAACATTATATCTCATTTGTATAGTAAAGTCTAATGTGGCATCGTATCAAAGACTTCTCTTTAAGAGCTATTGACAATGATTACGTCCACGAGCGACTTTGATAATTTAAGGAGAATTATACCGATGGTTAAATACTACTGAGATAAATTGTACAAATGCAAGAGAAAAATCAGCTGACGCCGGGGTTCGAACCCGGGACCTCCAAATCTCTAGACTGGAGCTCTACCAACTGAGCTACGCCAACCCTAGCGTCAACTGAAACATTATCTCTCATTTGCATAGTAAAGTCTAATGTGGCATCGTATCAAAGACTTCTCTTTAAGAGCTATTGACAATGATTACGTCCACGAGCGACTTTGGTAATTTAAGGAGAATTATACCGATGGTATAATTCTCCTTAAATTATCAAAGTCGCTCCTTAAATTATCAAAGTCGCTCGTGGACGTAATCATTGTCAATAGCTCTTAAAGAGAAGTCTTTGATACGATGCCACATTAGACTTTACTATACAAATGAGAGATAATGTTTCAGTTGACGCTAGGGTTGGCGTAGCTCAGTTGGTAGAGCTCCAGACTAGAGATTTGGAGGTCCCGGGTTCGAACCCCGGCGTCAGCTGATTTTTCTCTCGCATTTGTACAATTTTACTTAATAATATGTTCATAAAATTATATATTAGATATAGGTACAGCTTTAAAAATGTATTTATAACTTTAAAATATCACGAAAGTGGCACTATAATTCACTTTCTACCACAATTTCAAGTGTTCATGAGGTGATATGAACCCTTAAGGGTATATATTATGGTCATTTTAAACATGTTCAACACTTCATTATTCTTTTATTCCACTTCCATAATCCCAAACCAATATTCTTTTGGAATGCTTTGAAAATAATCATGAATTGCAGCATCAATCTCTTCTTTAGACACCTTCTACACCTTATTTTTTTAAGTTAGGGTATGGAGGATCTTTTGTTATTATTTCTTTTTTTTTCGTCAAAAACTGTTTAAGTTATCGTTAATTTTATATTTTTAGGGTGCATTCACCACTGAAAATAGGTTTAGATTTATGGTTTATACTTTAGATTTAAAGACTTTGGCCGCATATTATATAATGACTCCATTCGCCCTTCAGAATTTAGGGTCTCTAAATCCAAATCATAAAGCTAAACATAGCAAGGTCCAAACTTTAGGTTTATGATTTCGTTTGACGTCACAAACTTCACCAATGAGAAGGAGTCTGAAATGATATAGAGATATACACCCACCTTTATTTAGTATCTACTTGGTGGATTCGACTTTTTAAACAAATGCGAGAAGAACATGGAGACTGTCATAACTTAATTGCTGAAATATAACCAATAATGCCAGGCGAATGACAGTTTCACGGCGCACAGGTGTCTTGTTGAGTACTGCTCTACCAATATTTTAATCTTGTTTTTGAAGCATTTACACAAATGTCTGTACATATCAAAACTAAATTTCAGGTAATTTAAACTTATATTTATGAATGACTTTCTTAAACTTAAACAAAAACCTTAAACCTAATTTTCATTTGTGAATGCACTTTACACACAACGAAACTTTTAAAAATTGATTAACTAAGTTCTAACTTATTTCAAAATTTAATTTCAAATGTTATATAAATAAGTACTTAAAATGATAACCTGTGAAAGAAGTATACGAGTATATGTATAGAGATAGTATATATTTTATGATAGTAAACGCATCTGTGGTTGCTAACTGGGTTCGGCCAGCATCTGAAAAATGACCGAGAGGTAGATTCAAATGCTGAAATCTCGTGAAACATGACGAGTGTTTTATCTAATTCTTTATTAACTTAAAATCATAGTGTAAATTTATTTTCCTATCACGTATTTGGAATTTAGAAAACATGAAACGAAATCGACAATATGGTATAAAAATATCATCCATCAACTGCAAGTTTCCTTTCAATACGAAACTCATAACACAATCCTTTCGCTGTATCTGGGTATCAGTTGTTATTTCATATAGTGTTTGCTCTTCTCTGGCTCTGCCATTCATCGGAACTGTCGGAAATACGAGTTGGTACATTGTTCGCGAACGGGAAATATTGGAAATATCTGCGCACTGATACGTCGCGATCGTTTCCAAAGCGTCTTCATTCCTCGACGGCGCTATCTGTTACTCCGGATGCTAGAGACTGATCGCGCGTACTCTCTGCACGTACACAGACAGGATATTAGAATTTGTTGTTTGCGAAACGTATTGTCAATGTCACACCCTCAGGGCATTAGTTTTTGCTAAAAGGATTCTTTTATTAGTTTTTTCTTTTTTGAAAAAATGACAGATATTAACTTGTTCGTTAGTAAAAGAATATTATTTGGTTTGGTTGATACATAATGAAAGTAAGAAAGGGAAAAGTTTATGAAGGTATTTATGAAGTTAATATTTATGAATTTGTCCATAACGGTTCAACCTTAAAGGCCCGGGTGGTTTACAGCTTGCTAAGCTGATCAAATGATAACTATATTACTTTAAACACTGGTATACCATTATAGTCAGATATGTTTCAAAGCTAGTATCTAACCAAATTAATTAGCTTATATGGCATTTTTCCCTTGAAAACGTATCCAGACTAATTTGTTAAAAGTATATTGAAAGACAAGTGTTACAATAATCTTTAATATAATGCGAGTACAGTTTGCGTAATCGAGCCGTAGGCGAGTTACGCAAAGTAGAGGAAGGAATCTATGAATCTCGTTATAGAATCGGCCAAGTGCCCGTGATAAAGTTATATGGGACTTGTGGTAGAGCCAGCTAGAATTTCTATCCTGGATCGTATCGGAAATTTGCGTTCAAGACATGTCCTAATTATATATTTTTAAATCTGACTGCACTGTACTATGTACTCTGGATTTATTGTAATGTGTTATTTTTTTTGTTATATGTAAATATTTTTTCTAAATCTGACTGCATTGTACTATGTACTCTGTATTTATTATAATGTGTTACTTTTTTGTTATATGTAAATATTTATTTTTAAATCTGACTGCACCGTACTGTGCATGTACTCTGTACTAAATCTCTATTTTATTGTATTGTGTTGTTTTTTTGTTACATGTAAATATTTGTTTCTAAATCCGAAAACATGTACTCTGTACTACATCTTTATTTTAGTGTAATGTGTTGTTTTTTTTGTTATATGTAATTCTTTTAATCTGACTACACGGTACTGTACATGTACTCTGTACTAAATCTCTATTTTATTATATCTTGTTTTTTATATGTACATATTTTTTCCCAGTTAATAATCTAAAATTTTGTCTACAAAAATTGAGTGTTTTTTTTAATACGGCCCATTTCTTACCCTAAAAGTGATGGATTCAAATTCGAATAATTTATGACTCCTGACCGCAAAGAATCCCAACCGTCCATAAAAGTTTGTAAACCCTGCATAAGTCAGTTTCATAGATTCCTTCCTCCAACTATACGAGTATTACAAATGGACATTGTAATACGTGTTTTTCATACTATTTTTCTTATTGCGCATTAATTTACGTTTATTTCAAAATTATTATTATTATTACTGAAATCTGTGTACAAAGCAGATTGAAACACCCAGCAATGGGTATTATGCCGTGATGATATATATTTATATTTATTTATTTATTTTTATTTATTATTGAATGAAATATTAAAATATCAACGTTGATAGCTTTGGCAGTTGAAATTTAATTTATTTTGCCTTTTGATTTTTTGACAACAGTTACTTACAAGTTAGGTTAGATTTAAAAATTAATATTTATTATGTTATGAACCTACAAATAAATACCTATCCGTTCCGAAAAAGTTTATGCGGTGCATTGTACAGGAAGATTTAAAGATTAAAATTTTGAATTTATGAGTGCCAAAATTTTTAAATTTATGCTTTCGGTGCCCGAGAAAGTTTAATATAAAGACGTGGTGAAAATGTTTTAATATGTGATTACTGCAAAAATGAACGTCGACTAAACTGTCAACTCCAGTAACCTGCCACAAATAAAAATAACACATACTATACTCTGTTTGAAATAACGAAAAAAATTTGACAGATAGATTCTTGTTATTCTAATAGTTGCTATGCGCTGTAGTCAAGCGCGGTTTACTCAAACAATTCAAATATTTTGTCCATTATGATATCATTCTTTGTAAATACTGTGCCTTATTTGTTGTTTATCAAGTTTTACATAGCTATTTTCCTGTTTTTATTCTGTTACGGCTTTGCATAATTGGGACTTCTTTTTAAACATCGAACATGTTTCGGTGTAAAACAGACTCTTAAACTACGTCCCAATTTACTGTCAAAATTCTTTCGTTATTTCAAACAGAGTATACTTAAATCCGTTTTTACCACGTCTTTAAATTAATATAGGTATTCTTTGTTGTAATCAAACACAATTTTCCTGGAAAGTATTATTGTAATACTCGTACAACATAAAAATCAAAATACTTTACATTCTTGAAACACTGGCAGCCCTGTAACTATAGAGATGGTAAAATCGAGCCGTAATACTTAAAAACTATATTTTCTTTACGTCATTCAGTAGTGCATTATATAATAATAATTTCTGTGGAAATTATATCTAATATTATTCAGAAATATGAATTTCAAATATGTGCATCACTTTGAATATATATGAGTTACGAAAAATCACATGGGTATATTTTATTATTCTTGCGAAACTGATTATATTAACCTTTTCATTGATGATCACATCATATGCGGAAAAGGTTTTAATTTATTGAATTCATCACTCCGTGTATAATTTGTTTATCATTATATTGGTTTGAAAATGTATTACTTTTTTTAATTATTACACAAAAAATTAAAATTAATTTTTTTGTTTTATACCTACGATAAAATGCAGAATTTAATCTTTCGAAGAATGTATAACAAGATTTCATTTTCCACTTTACAATGAAAACTTTAAAGATGAGAATATTTTATGAAGACATTTCGCTATGACAAGAAACTCTTTGTGCTGTTATAGTACCTAGAAGGGGAAATATTTCAACTTGCGTAATAACTTGTAGAAATTTGCATTTGAAAGTTTTATTCTACCGAAAAAATTTACACGTAATTATCACAGAGTAAAAAGATATTTTTATTTTTGAACATATACATTGTAGAATTTTGAAATAAAAAAGAAAGAGGAAAGCTAACTGGATTGGACATATATTCAGAAGGGATGGTATACAGAAAATTATAATTAAGGTAAAATACATGGGAGAAGGGAAAGAGGACGAAGAAAATTTTAAATGTTAATTGAAATTAAGGACGGATAGAATTGCGAGAGGCTAAAGAGGGAGGCGCAGGACAGATTAGTATGGAGACAACATTTCCGTTGAGACCTGTTCAGGGATATTATATATATATATATATATATATATATATATATATATATATATATATATATATATATATATATATATATATATATATATATATACAGGCTGGTGACTTAGACGACGCAGCATAGGGGTTTCAGTGGTAAAATGTACAATTATTTGCTCCCCTAATTATTTTAGAGCAAAATTGTATTTAGATTTTTGCTATAGAAAAAAATACTGCATCCGAATAAGCTATTATTTATAATTTTTCAATTTCCGGAACCGTAAAAATAATCGAAAACAATAATAACATTTTTGCAAAAATCATTGGTGCCATGCAACAAAAATTTTAACAAAACCGCAAAAAACTTTCACAGATTCTTTAAACTTATTTTCAAAACGAGGAAAATGAAAATACCTTTATGGTAGTTGATGACAACAATGGAATTGTTGATTACAACAATGTAATTTGACGAGAACAAAATTTAAGATTTTTTAAAGAAGTGACTATAAATACGACCCAGAACTTCTTTAAATTAAAAAACAAAATGTATTGGGAAAAAGGAATTTTTATTTTACTATCACAAACATATGAATTTATAATATAAAAAAAACATCACAAACCACCATTTACCATTAAAAAATGCCCCAATCTGTTGTAAAATTCCTGTCTGACATTTGCTAATTGTTTATGTGACATTAGTTTAAATTTTTATTCCATGGCATCAATGATGTTTGTAGAAATGTTATCATTGTTTTCGACTATTTTTACGGTTCTGGAAATTGAAAAATTATAAACAATATCAAATTCAGATGCAGTATTTTTTTCTGTAGCAAAAACTAAAATACAATTTTGCTCTAAAATAATTAGAGGAGCAAATAACTGCACATTAAGATTTTACCATTGATACCCCTATCGTCTTCCAAGTCACCACGCTGTATATATATATATATATATATATATATATATATATATATATATATATATATATATATATATATATATAATATGTATTTAATTTTATAAACGATTAAAGTAATAAAATTATTCGAGTAGCTTTTGTTAATTTTTGCATACAATGTTATTAAACAATATATAAAAATATCGCATCATATGATTGACATGTGTATAATTTTGTCAATTTACGCTTTAATTTTGATGCGATATTTTTATTGTATCTAGCAGTTAAATTAACTGACACTGTACTAGGAGATTGAAGTACCAGCTCTAAATAAACTAATTAATCTAGATTTGTTTTAATTCCCGTAGAGTTATTTCTAGTTGCCTAGCACCGACTCAACATACCGGTATAACGTATTTTTCGGAATGAAAACAACTCAAAAAGTTATCACTTTTCTTACGATCGGAGAAAAAGAAGATTCGATAGGAGCTTTCAAATCATATGGGGTTAATGAATTTTTAACAAATCCTTCGTGATAAAATATATAGGTATTAAAAATACTTAATAAGTTCCAGAAAATGGATAAAACCTTTTAGTACCACATTTTCTCTCGCTACGTTTTCTTCATCTGACAGTTCTCACTTCTCTCTAACGATCCGCTTCCTCAAGTTAAGTTTTTCTCAGTGAAGCGATGAAATTAAAACATGAACGTTAAGACAGCACGTGCTCTTTGCTGTATGCAACTTGCTCCTTACATAGTGTTTATAATTAATCTTGCGAGATATTAATACACATTTCCACCGCTTGGCGCGTGACGGAACCACTGCTTTTGCCACGTGGTGAAGCCGGAGAACATGCTTCAGGTGGCACGTTTTACGACCAGACGGCTGTAGCAGAGGATCATTCTAAATGAATTTGGAATTTTTAGTGCCTCTTCCACGGTTTAATTAATTCTGTGCGCTTATTAGGTGTTGTTGATGATTTTAATGATACTCTGTACATATACAAATTACTACAACCCAGATGGAAATTAGGATAGAAACTGTTTGATGGCCCTGTTTCGTAAAATTAATAATTTGCATGCATGCACGGAAAGTTAATTTCAATCTTAGACATAATTTTAAGTAATAAGTATTTATTTTATATAGAGTAAGATGCATAGACGCCGGCTTTCGGCAACAGAAAATTTACCAACTAAAAACTTTATTTCTTAAAATTGGAACATAAATAAAACTGTACAGGTGTCTCATTTTCGATGATTTTTTAAGGTATCTCGGGTAATATTAATGATAGAGCGAAACCGTTTGCACAATGCAGGGTCAACTTTTCGAGAAAAGTTTAATAGTCACTACAATAATTTTCGATCTTCTTTTGTTTCTGAGCTACAGACAAAAACTCGTTATTCGCTCATTTTGAAAATATATTGAGACTGTACTCTCTATTATCATGATTATTATTTATTTGTTTATTTATGCATTTATTTGTTTGTTTATTTATTTATCTATGCACTTACAATAACCAAACAATTATACTGTTACTGTTCTTATTAGGATTCGTTGCAAGTGACATTTGTAGTTAGTATTTAATTGCGATGGCCATTGCATAAAAATATTGTTGCATATGTGTTCTTTGCTTCCCATGCTCAGATTAAGGGTTGGCGCCAGGCAGTCGAGCACCGCAGACACTTGACACTGCAACACAGGGCTAGCTAGGGCCATGTGGCGTTCCGTACATGATGACAGACTTATGATGTTCTGGAAATTTCCACGAGCCACCCAACCACCCACTCACACCGGAGGCGGGGAGGTGCAACCCTTAACCCCGAAACTCCTAAGATCGGAAGGAGGCAAGAGGGATATTTTGGTTTAAATACGGGGATAAACGCTGTATTCGGCAGTCTGGTTTCGGCCAGACTCACAGACCTTGGACCTCTGGCATGGTTGACATGTTGGGTAACCCAAGGCTCTGGACTCACCAAACTTACTCACAGACCTTGGACCTCTGGCATGGTTGACATGTTGGGTAACCCAAGACTCTGAACTCATCGAACTTTTACACTTGGCTTGTCCGAGGTAAGTTCTAAGTCTACCTTCGACTTTGTTTCCCATACCTTTTCCTACTTTCCGCCCATCCAGTTGCTATGGCTAGCCAGGCACGTTTGGGAACCTCCACTACTTTCCGCCCATCCAGTTGCTATGGCTAGCCAGGCACGTTTGGGCACCTCCGCCATTTTTCCTCCCATCCAGTTGCTATGGCTAGCCAGGCACGTTTGGGAACCTCCACTACTTTCCGCCCATCCAGTTGCTATGGCTAGCCAGGCACGTTTGGGCACCTCCACCATTTTTCCTCCCATCCAGTTGCTATGGCTAGCCAGGCACGTTTGGGAACCTCCACTACTTTCCGCCCATCCAGTTGCTATGGCTAGCCAGGCACGTTTGGGCATCTCCACCATTTTTCCTCCCATCCAGTTGCTATGGCTAGCCAGGCACGTTTGGGAACCGAGCGTCATGGCAGTTCGGATGAAACTCCGAACTTACCAAACTGACACACTCACCTTCACTTACACAATTACGTTTATAATTGACTATCAATATACAGGTCGAATGAAAGCATTATTTTCGATGTTGTTAATATTAAATTGTTGGGACAACCTGTATGTGTTACTATGTTTAATTTGTTATAAACTATTTGCTTAAATTGTGTCTCGATGTCTCTCTGTACGAGGTTTTTGCTGTGGTTTCCCTCGCACGTAAGGCGAATGCCAGAGAGCGGACCTTTCCATAGCAGGGTGTCGTGTTCAAACCCTCACACCCGACCATATTTCTCATATTATTTACTATTTGCTTTCATGGTTAATTTTCAATAAATGCACAAAGATAGACAAATTCTGTCTGCTTTTTGGAGAAAACATTATTCTTTAATTACGTCAAATACCTATTCCGATTCCTCCACTTTTGACAGCTACTCTATATTACGAACCAGGTAAAGGGTTACTTATTAAAAATAAACACAACGTAGGGTAAGTACAACCTTCTATTAGACGAGGCCAAGGTAATAGGTACAGGTATGTCGCGTTACATAAAATTGGTTAAGATGACCAAGTATGTTCCGTTACATAAAATTGGTGACGTGACCAGGTACCAAGGATGTTCCGTTACAATATCATATCTTATATATTATGATAGTTAGACAAAAAATGTTTTTACAAAATTTTTACAGTTTTTTAAGTAGAATAAAATGGGGTAAATAGATTTTTTGAAAACTTAAAAATTCTCGAGATATAACACAAACTTATGATTTTTTAAATGGGAACCTAGGTATATTAAAAATAGTCTCGTCTTTTTGCTTATTTTATAAGCTTTTCAATGATATATAACAAGTCTACTTTCTTTTGTTTTAAACATTAATAAAAGACGAATTATTAATTTATTGAGGTGAAAATATTGGAAATTATCAAGAAACATATGAAAAAATTTATTACAAATCATCGTTTGTTTATTTTGATTCAATATCTATTAATTTTGTTCTCAAAATTATTCTTAACCAATTATTTTCGGGTTAAGTTAAATTACTATTTATCGACGTTACAGTTGGCTTTGACACAATCCGATCAAAATGGTTTAATATGCTTTTGAAGTAAATAAATTGAAAAAATGAGTAAAACTGAAACAAAAACCATATGTAAATGATGATCTGGAATAGATTTTTTCATTTGTTTCTTAATAATTTCCAATATTTTCACCCCAATAAATTAATAATTCGTCTTTTATTAATGTTTAAAACAAAAGAATAGACTTGTTATATATCATTGAAAAGCTTATAAAATAGACAAAAAAAATAGACTATTTTCAACATAGGTTCCCATTTAAAAAATCATAAGTTTGTGTTATATCTCGAGAATTATTAAGTTTTCAAAAAATCTAATTACGCCATTTTATCCTATTTAAAAAACGGTAAAATTTTTGTAAAAACATTTTTTCTCTATCATAATAAATAAGATATGAGATATTTTCAAAATGAGCGAAAAACGAGTTTTTGCCTGTAGCTCAGAAACAAAAGAAGATCGAAAATTCCTGTGGTGACTATTAAACATTTTTGGAAAAGTTGACCCTGGAATGTGCAAGTGGTTTTACTCTACCAACAATATTACCCGAGATACCTTAAAAAAACATCGAAAATGAGACACCTGTACAACAGATGCGAATTTATCGAATGACTTAAAATATCTACTTAATTTTTTAAAAATCTTGGCTTTTTTAACATTTACGGCAAAACTCAACATAAGACAGATAGAACATAAATTTCAATTGTATATGTATGTTGAAAATATATACAGAGTGCTCAAAAATTCCTGAAGTGTGCCTCTCCATACAATTTTGACATTTGCCGCTTAGATAGTATGACAGCATTACTATTTCCATGGACGTACCTTTCGAATTTAGAAGCAGTCATAAAAATAATTTCAAGAACTGTGTTCTTTATGATCACCCGAATGAAAATATGCTTCAAGAGGAAATCTGCCACGCTCTTCATTAAAATCATAATGAAATGAAATTAAAGATTTTTCAGGAAAGTATCCAAAATAAATATCAAATGAATCAACGTACGGTAATATAGAATATAATTTTAATGAATATGGAATATTAGAATATAATTTTGACATTATTTTCGAACAAAAGTGATCACGTGATCTTCATCCATTTTTGATGACTCTGTATAAAATTTATTTCACAGGAGTCTACAAAATCTACCGTAATTTTCACTAAAATCTGATAAATTTTATTATTAATTTCAGACAATACTGCATTTTAAATCTGGCAACACTGGTGGCATTACTATTTGTTAGTCTGCACGCGTTACTTATACACAGTAGGGGAGACCGGTGTCAATTGTAACAGGTGTCAAACGTAATAAGAGTACGTAACAGGGCCATCTTTTCGAAGTAGATTAAAACGCGCTTGCAGAGTGAAGCAGAAAGAGTCATAGCTCTTTGGTAGTTAGTGTAAATACATACGCGCAAATACGGCGTCTGTTTCTGAAGAATGTCTGTAAATCGACAAAAAATTAAATACAGATAGTGACACACATTGTTTCTAAAACATTATAAGTGCTCTGCTCGGAAATATTTCAAGTTAAGGATCATTTTGTGAGTTATATATGCTTTTATTTTTCATTAAAATACATTTCGAATTATTACCTAATAAACACAAAAAAGCAAATAATATCTTTATAAGTTAAGCGGTGTCAGTTGTAACACATGCCACGGTGTCGATTGTAACGTGTTTAATAATTAAGTACGGTATTGATCATGATAAAAATTACAAGAAAAAACCACTGCTATCGAAAACATAAAAGAAGAAAAGTAAACAAACGAAAAACAATTCCGAAAGTTTACCTAAACTGCAGTTCCGTTAGCGACTAGAGGCATTGGTCAAAATGATCCATATCACCAACAGAATATATATTTTGTTTGCTTTTAGTTGAGTCATCTGAATTTTGTATTGATCATGATAAAAATTACAAGAAAAAACTACTGCTATCGAAAACATAAAAGAAGAAAAGTAAACAAACGAAAAACAATTCCGAAAGTTTACCTAAACTGCAGTTCCGTTAGCGACTAGAGGCATTGGTCAAAATGATCCATATCACCAACAGAATATATATTTTGTTTGCTTTTAGTTGAGTCATCTGAATTTTGTATTGATCATGATAAAAATTACAAGAAAAAACCACTGCTATCGAAAACATAAAAGAAGAAAAGTAAACAAACGAAAAACAATTCCGAAAGTTTACCTAAACTGCAATTCCGTTAGCGACTAAAGGCATTGGTCAAAATGATCCATATCACCAACAGAATATATATTTTGTTTGCTTTTAGTTGAGTCATCTGAATTTTGTGTTTTTTGAGGTAATAAATAAATGTTTATTTTTTCAATAATTTCTTCTTTTATCTGTTATTTTATCTTATTACATCACTGTTAAAATTTGTTACAATTAACACTGGCCCTGTTACTATTGACTCCAGTTATGTGCCAATTGTAACATTTGTAATGCCTGACTAAAAATCCTTATACTTTTATATTTGTCCCATTTTCAAAAGTTTAAAATTCAAAATATTGTTTACTCAGGTGGGTAGGTTCTCACATAGAACGTTAACTCGTGAAAAATAAAAATTTAAATTTTGTAACAATTGACACCGGTCTCCCCTACTTTAGTTAATACAAGTTTAAAATTTTATAAAATAAATAATAAAATAGGTATACATTGTTACTTTGTATAAGTAATTGATATATTAAAAATATTTTAAAATAAGTATACTTTTTGTTGGTACTAAAAATAATTTGTGTGTGGGGGCAGAACCCCTTCAGATTTTTCCGTATGGGGGCAAAGCCCCCCCAGTTTTTTCCGTGTGGGGGCTCAAGCCCCGAAGCCCCTCGTAGTCGACGCCTATGTGTTTGAAGGTAATAAAGAAAACCTGTAGCTAAAATTAATACGTGAAATTAGTTTATATGTTTTGTCATAATAAACCGTTTAAATATACATTATTCTAATAACCATATGATTAATAGTTAGAAACATTTAGTAAATATAATTGTCAAGAAGTGGAAAGATATTTAATTTTTAATTTGGCACCATAATATCATTATAATCGGCTTAAATCCGAAACTACATTTAAGTTGTATGAGATTAAACCATATAACAGCAGCAAGGCCCACGTATGGTATCTTGTTAATCCGAAATTAATTGAAATATTTTAGCAATTATTCTCTTAATGCCTTAAATGGTTCGCTAAATAATGTCGTTCAACCTGTAAGGACGCGAAGAGAAAGTGAAAAATAAGGAATTTTATGATGTTGCTTTACGTAATATTTATTAATCTTCGCGTTTTATAATAATTCACGCTTTCGGATCCATTGTCCGTTATAATTTAAATTTCAAATTGGGTTGTTGTGAATTAAATTAGAGCATGTATGAGATTGCGCAAGATATGTAAGAATTTATAACTTTTAATAGAGTTTATAAATTAGAACTTTCCATTTTTAGAGTTATTACATTTAAGGAAGTTTTTCATGATATAAATAACGATGTAATATACTCGTATAGCATTAATGGGAAGTAATATGAAACTTTTTACATTTAGGCAATTTTGCTGACTTTAGGAACCTCTGATGGCACATTATAATTTTTCATGGGCAATTAATTTTGTTTGTTGTTTTAGGGATACTTTATCAACTCTATTCGCATCATAAATTTTGGTAGATACACGACTTATTTATTTTTTATTCGTAGATTTATGAACAGTGAGCGCTTAACGCTTAAAAATTTCACCACACTTATAAATAAAGTATGTTGAAATCGACTATTGAACATTATTTCTTAAAATATTAATGTATTTACATGATTTTGTAAGTAAAAGCTTGGAAAACATAATATTCTAGTTCTATTGCACTTAATATATAAATTACTCTTGACACTGACATTAGTAACCTGTTTTTTTTATGGGCATGGGCTACGAGATTTAGGACAGATTATTTCTGGATTGAAGTACCTATGTGAATGTAATGGAAATATTCTTCTTTCATATATGCATTTTAGTAATAACCTTAATAGGTTAATTCAGCTCAATCCAATTAAAAGAAACTAATAAAAAAATCTGATGTGGCCAGTACATTACCTTCCGTCAGTTCCATATATTTTGTACAAATGCCATGTATAAAGTCTCTTGCACAAGATTCCATATTTCAAGTATATTACCTTCTGTCAGTTCTTTGTATTTCCATACAGAAAGTTTAATGTACCTAAGAGATTCTATATTTCCAGTAAAATTATGCCACAAACATATCATTTGCACTTGACACTGACATCTGTCAATTAGCATTTTCTTAATATAGTAGCGGTTTCCATGGTTATAGCATAGCTAGCTGTTTTATGAAATTTAATTTCTTTATAATTTTTTAACTCTATATCCATTGAATATGAAATATAAAATGTAATCAAATCGTAGAGAGAATAAAATATTCTTTAATATTTATAACATTAAATATGGAAAAATGAAAAGTGATGCTATAGAAGCGTGTAATTAAGGAATTACTACCAAGATAAATTGTACAAATGCGCATTTGTACAATGGAAAAATGATATTTAACAGTGTTTTTTCAAGAAAAACTGTTAAAATCTTAAAATGAAGGTACTTCCGGTTGACCAATTATAACCAAAATCTAATAATCTCTTCACATGGATGTAAAGAAAAGGAATAAGAAAGAATTATAATTTTTTGAATTGTAGTATTTGAGTTATCGGATCTGAAAAAAATTGTCACACGCACACACACACACACATACACACACACATACACACTTACATATATGCATACATACATAGAGACATCATCGTAAAAATAGTAAAATCTTATTCCATGGACTCTAAAACGTGCTTATCCATCAAAAACTCACCACCGAATTTTTTGACCAAAGACAATACCTTCCTTACCTAAAGGTGACGGAAGGTAAAAAACGGAAATAGGTATATGCTTAATAACGAATATTAATAAAGAAAATGATATAATTGAAATACTTCGGAAGGAAGGGGTTTTTTGTTATAGCGACTCGTCAAAAACATGAATATATTTTGATTGGTGTCTGAAATACCGCCTATGTGTGTATAACGAATAGCGTGTTAATAGGATATTCGTACTACGAATGGAAGTATAGTTTCAATTTCAAATAGGAAAGGAGTTGCCATCACTCGAGCACTGCAATTCTCATATAGTTTTTATTTGACTATAAATTTGTTGCATTAAATACGATTAAATACGTACATAGATTTGCAATTATAATATACTTCAAGACCATTTTGGTCGACGAAAAAAGAGTTTGATATGGAAACTATTGGTGACGTCACATCTATTTTCTCAAATTTCGGGGGTCCATAATTCGTTTATTAATAGGAATTTTTTCACCGGATTTCAGATGAAATTATATAAAAAAAATGGAATCCCACATTATAATAAAGTAATATTTAAACGTATTTTGTAAAGGAAAACTTTTTACTCCTTCAATGAACTATTACTTACGGCTATTCAATTATCACCAATAATTAATCATTTTCAGTAAAATTAAGAAGAGGAATACTAGTGATGCACACGAGGCGAGACGATCTCGCTCTCGTTCTCACACATTTTTTTGGGTCTCATCTCGTTCTCGCACGAGAGTCTCGCTATAAAAATATGCGCATGCGTACTACGTATTTACGTAACTGTTTAACTACAAGAGACAATTTCGCACCAATAGCATCGTCTTCCATGTATTTGCAATCGTATAACTATTAAGAGACGAAATACTAAATTCTGGTCACCAAATTATTTCAATACGAACATAATGTTTATTCATTTACGGTCACCATAAAATGTGATAAGTTAGTAAATAATTTAATTTACCTCTAAAATATCCAATTTATCATCAAATTATGATCTCTAAACTATTTCAATACGAACATCTGTTAACACATTCTGTCTGTCATCAGTAAAACGAATTAAACATTAAAATATTATTTTTTTGTAACTAAAAGTACCTTCACTTTTTCATTAAATATATGCCAATATCTAAGTAACATTAAGTCATAAAAAACCGCTACACTGGTAACCCGCCGGCAACCAATCACTCAGCTTCTCTCCCTGTTGGCTCCCATCGACGCTTAATATAACATCCTTTACTTTTCAGGGGCGACAATAGTTTTATTAACCGTGGTTTAAACTGGGGTGAATTAGGGGATGAAATATTAGACAAAACTAGTTCTATTGGATGCAATACCGATTTTGTCTTTATTTTTGCATTTCCTCGCTCTGGGAACGATACAAATCGAATCGACTCTAGATAGACTCAAAAAATATAGTGAATTCATATAATTTTCACATTTACGTGTTCTATGCACGAATTAGAGTCGACCACTCCTCGTACGGTGCATTTTTCATTGAATTTATGAATCAAAGCTATAAAGTTACAAATACTTTTTATTGCGAGACTCTCGCGAAAATCTCGCGAGATATCTCGCTTCTCGCAGTTGTTATATCGATCTCGCCTCGAATTTTAAACTGCAATCTCGCTCTCGTTCTCGTCTCGCATAATGCAACGAGACGAGACGAGATGCGAGAGTACTCTCGCCTCGTCGTGCATCACTAAGGAATACTAAGTTTCAAACGTTTCAGTCTTATTATTATTTGAGAAGAGCTTGCGACTCTTTTGCAACTAATCAACTATTTAATATGGTATTGTAAAAGGGTATTACCTTACGTCCTTTCAAAGCTATCGCGAATTAGAATTATACATATTGTATCCTTATTTTTCGTACATTTGTTCCGTATTCTACCTTATGTAAACACATTACAACTCCTGCCCTATATTCAAATTCCTCGTTGTAGCGAATAATCACGTATGACGACGCTGCACGTAGCCAATTTCGCATCCAATCTGCCACCTGAGAGCACAGCACCGCTGGCGTTGCTGGCATCGGCGGGACCAACAAATCCGACAGGAAACGGACAGGCGACTTCCGCTTACACGCCACGTCGCTGACACTGTCTCACTTACCGGAAATACCACAAAAAGAACTGCGATGATGAGTAAGATTGAATTCGATTATAGACACTTGGAGATTCAGGATAAATACGTGTATGTATAGAATTGTTAATTAATAATCATTTTTATAATTATAACGAAGATGGATTTGTGAAAAATTCATGGACCCCGCTGGGACTTGAACCCAGGTTCTTTCCCATACCTAGTGGGACACTGTAACCATCTGAGCCACAAGATCCCATTGGTCATCGAATTTTTCATATATGTCACATGTAAGTAGTGACAATGGGATCTTGTGGCTCAGATGGTTGGAGTCCCAGTCGATATGGGAAGGTCTTGGATTCAAATCTCAGCGGGATTTAGTGCAGGTGTTTCACGGTAACAAAGTTACTGTTATTTACTGTTCCTGATATTTATTCGTATGTTCAGATCCTACTACCATTTGAATTAGGCATCAGCGCTTGTAACAACTACGTTTCAGAATCATAGTAATTAACATTGAATAACATAAATGTCAAATACGAGGGTGAATTCGAATATTATTTACATAGTCAAGCAGTGACATTAGGTCTGCTTACGTACCAGGTTTGGTTTAAATTGAAGATGTTTTGCCGTTTATACATAAGTTTGCGTTTGAGTACAGGAAAATAAAATGAATGGTAAAACAGTAGGTATATTATACATATGGGAAAGCTTCTCCGTAATATTTTTACAGTTATAGTATGATGAAAGCAATTTGAAAATTGAAGATAATTTAAGTAGCGAAGACGTGTGGAAAACGAAGGAAAACATCAAAATAATTGAAGATTTAATTTTAGCAGAATGAAGAATGAAAGTTTTACTGATTGCAAATGAAGAAGCAATTAAATTAAGTACTATTTCCATTTGTTTGTGATAAAGCAGTAGCTTTTATAAAACTTTAAATTATTGAATCGAATGCAGAATTTATCTAAAATTAATAGGTTATTTGTCGCCAAGGATATTAAAACTTAAGTTACAGAAGGCAACCTATTCTAGCCAGAGTTTTAAATACGGGTACAAGCACGCAGCGGCGAGTTGGCGAATGAACAAGTTCTTGAATTGGTGCATGGAGTCTCGTTGTCGTGTGCCTGAATCGTCAACCTGGGGAACCGGGTTCGTTCCCGACCGACGCCAAACATTTAGAATTTAAAAAAAAATCAACGACCGCAATGAGTGCCCGTGAGGTGACGCCTGATAAACGCCCGCACGGTACAAATATGTCATCATCATTAACGACATATGTGTACAAAGCAGATTGGCGCACTCAGCAATGGGCAATATGCCTTATTGATATATTTTATTAATTTATTTATATATGAATTAGTGTCAGTAACGAGTGTTTTACATTATTTTTCCTGTTTCGGCTTTCATTTACATTTCTTAATAAAAATATTTTACAAATTTCATTAAGGACAATTCTTGACTGCAGAATTGTTAGTTTGGTGACAATGATTTGTTTTTTCTTCTACCAGTTGCCTAGATATTTTGTGTATCTATTGCAGCTATACCAATCCTAAAAAACAAAATGTCACCAAATATCATTTAAGAATGAAGCTTCTTCTATATGACATTAATAAGCGCGCTAGAAAATTTTAATTTCGAAAACGACAAAAATTGCTTTCCCATTTTAGACGTTCATGGCCCGCTTTTCTTGTTACACCAGGGGCTTGTTTCTCAAAAAATACTAGTTTGCAAGTTACTAGTTACAAGTGAAATATTTAATAGTACTAGTAAATTGTGTTTCTGAAAAAAAAATACTAGTTTACAAGTTACTTGTTCACAAGTTAATAGTTACAAGTAAAATAGCGTTTCTAAAACATTTTCAATAGTTTAGTAATTAAAAAAAAAATACTTGTATTATAATTCATTATTCTTTAAATCAAGTGATTTGATTTTCTGACTGACGTTGATATTTTCAAGTATTTTATATTAACATTAAATTATTTTTCAATAAAAATGTCTACGCCGGATGTGAAATTAACTATTTTGGGGATGATTCAAGATGCTAAAGGTATTATATAAATTGTCTAAAGCAATTAAAGTCAATGAATGTACGAAAATCTGCCAAACTTATCACGCTTCGGGTTGAGTAGACAAGGCAAAGACTACAAAAATATAACGGACACAAATTGTATTTTTACGGATAATGCGTGGTTTCTGTTCATATCTAGCTGAAGAATAGGTCTCAATAAATTAATTAATGTTTCTAACCAATTTGCAGTCAGTAACCTCTTATTCATATGAGGTTTCTGTATAGACATAAATTATTTTTGCTTTAATTAGTTAATGACGACGCACTACTTCTTCATCACTAGACTCAGAGTCACTTGACCACATTATGATATTATTTAAAAAAATATATTGCCACTAAACCACGACGACACTACATGAAACTAAATTAACATTAACAAAGGACCATTGAATTACATACGAAAAAGAAAAAAAAACACGAAATGTAAAATAATATAACTAGTAAAATTTATATTCAAAATTCACTTGTAGTTTTTCTCTAGTAAATTACTAGTCTGGCAGACAACACAAATATTTTGAGAAACAAAATACTAATATTTTTGGCAAATACAATAGTAAATACTAGTTCCCAACTTGTAACTAGTATTTTACAATTGTATATTTCAAAAATACAAACTAGTAACCTTCACTAGTATTACTAGTGTAGGGACTAGTAATACTAGTCCCGTATTTTTTGACAAACAGGCCCCAGGTATTCCGTAACAGGCAAAAATATATTATCTTTCTACAAGTAATCATAAATTATGTAGGCTGCAACTAGAAATTACATTTTTAATACTCTCTTGCAACTATGTTGTAAGTTATTTATTTTTTTCTCAGTTTTCATGGCGCTATTCATAAAAGGCATTTGAAACTATTCTACTACCGGTAGACTACAACTACAAAGTACAAGTTGGCGAACATGCGCCAAGGAATTTGTAGCCATTTAGTAGTAGCAGAACTAGTGGTAGTTATTCAACAATCCTCATAAATGTCTGCAACTATTAACTACATAGTAGTTGCTGCATGAGTTAATGTAGTTTCAGCTGATTGGCGGAACAATTCATTTTATTGGATTTAAATGTCTACATGACAGATGGGCGGAGAAACTATTCATGTAAGCCATTCGAACAGTCGAACGATAATTTTATTTTATTTGCTGATTAATTGCTGTGTTTGCCAAGCCCGTATGGATTTAGACATGAATAAATATGGGAAAATCCCAAATGAGGGCAGAGACGACAATGTAAAAAAGTAAATACTACAATGTTTACCATTTCGCACTGAAATTTATTGGGCTATTAATAAAAATGGAGTTTTATTCCCACGAAAAAAGTTACAAATTATTAAGTAGCATTATTTTTTATAATTTGGAATTCTTTCTGATAGTTAAACGATATCACATTTGTTTTCAATATTGTTTCTATTCCATGGCTAACACTATTATAAAAGTAACTTTTTTAAAATTATAAATTTGATTTAATCGGTTACTAAATGTATATAAAATAAAATGTGGTTATAGAATTGGATGCAGAATTTAATTCTTTTAAACATTTATTTGTAGCGTTATTATCTAAACTGAATAGCTTAAGCACAACCACCGAATATACACTTTACAGACGGTACAGTACAAGTAATAATTCGGTATGGCCAACACAATATCTCCCGCCATTTACAGTTCGAGTGACAAAAAAGATTATTTAATCCTTATTTTTGGATTAGCGAATTTTACTCTAATTTTGACAGTTTATTTCTTAAAATTTAAAATATAGTCTAATCTAATCCAAGTAACTACCTTTATTTTAAACACCTCAACAGGATTAAATCCCAATTACAGAGTGGGTTTGTAGCGGCTATCAAGTAGCCGCTACGTTGCTCACCAACACATTGTTTTTATTTATTGATATTATATTCAGTTGTTATATTTTTTATAAAAAGATTGACATGTCATTCTCTGACTCCACTATTTATTATATTAAATCCTATACAAAACTATATATTATTTTATTTATACAACAAAGTAACGAACAATAAAATCTTCGTCGTTACAGGTTCACATTCATACACATCTATGCCTTAGTGGGATTCGAACCCAGAGCCCCAAGGGTACTCATGACATAAGGCGTTGCTGTAAACATTGAGCCACCGGAGCTATAATAAAATGAAGATTAAATTTTAAACACCGGGATAAAATAGAATTCACTAATCCAAAAATGTGGATTAGCTTAAACATTTTTGTGAATCGTTAATTTTTATTAATCTAAATACATACCTACATATTTACTTATGCTGGAAACTGTATTGAATTCGTTTTCTATTGTTCTATTTACTTTTTTCTTTTTAAAACGTTACTAATATTAATTTGAAATGATTAGTTCTTTGATACATTTGAATAACTGCGTTTTGTTTGTTTAAAGCGTAGTCTCTGGGATTTAAATTATAGATAATTTTATAAATTTATCCATAAAATATATAGAAATCTATAGAAAATTTAATAAGCTTTAATTTTTATAATAACATTAATCTCGAAAAAATAACATTTAAAGCTATTTTTCGAAAAAAAAAAACTATTTTGAGCTCCTAGTAAAGTGCCATTTCCGGTTATCCGATTTTCACCAAAATCTAATGGGCTCTTTCCATTACAGAAAAAGTTCGAAATACAAGATTTCAATATTTTCTAAATGATAGTATTTGACTTAGAGTGCGCAACTAAGGAATTATGTTTGTTTAAAGCGTATATATATATATATATATATATATATATATATATATATATATATATATATAGAAAAAGTATTAATTAATGCAAATCAGTAGAAACTTTAATAATCTTTAATTTTTATAATAACATTAATCTCGAAAAAATAACATTTACAGGTATTTTTCGAAGAAAAACTGTTTTGAGCTTCTAGTAAAGTGCCATTCCGGTTATCTCTTTCCATTACAGAAGAAGTTCGAAATACAAGGTTTCAAAATTTTCTACATGATTGTATTTGAATTAGAGTGGAGGATCCACACACACATACACACAGACATCATCGTGAAAATGTTAAAATTGGATTATAGGGACCTTAAAACGTGGTCATTTACCAAAATCTCGATATGCGATTTTTAGCACGATCTCTATATCTCCCTTACCAATAATGATTGAGTATATTTCCGTGAATGCAGTACTGTGTAAACCACCACCAAACAAATTCACTTTCATTTGAATAAACGGCCAGTAATCTGTTTATTTATTCAGTATCTCACACCACTGGTTTCAGAGTCCATTGTATTCAACCAAATCGCATTTTACAAGTCAGTTGTGCTTTAAACAAACAATCGGTAGCAGACAGCAGGTGAAACCAGTGTAAAAGCGATCGTCGCATTGTATGCTTAATAATTTGTTTGAACTTTCTCGCCAGATACAAAAAACTCGCACAGTAGAGGAACTCCTGATAAAGGGATATTATTTGGGTCAGCGAGGGAAGAGAATTTTTTGAAATAAAAAGGTTGGCGGGCAGCAACCACATAATACAGATTGTTTAAGTTATAATTATTGTGTTCCCAGTAGTATTTTATTATTACACTATGCGTCTATCTTAGTTGGGCTTAAGCACTTCTCGCTTTCAAGATCCATTTCATTTTGGAAAAGATGTTAGTTCCATCCCGTTAACAACAGATTTTAGTATTTTTTCTTGGCTAATTATTAGGTTCGTTAGCTGGTACTGACAATATAGATGATATTTGCATGTCATGTTACATATTGACAGTTTTTACCTTTCGTCACCTTTAGGTAAGGAAGGTATTGTCTTTGGTCAAAAAAATCCATAATGAGTTTTTAATGAATAAGCACGTTTTAGTATCCCTAGAATATTTTACTATTTTTACGATGATTTCTATGTATGTACGGATGTATGTATGTGTGTGACGATTTTTTCGGATCGCATAACTCCAATACCACCTTTCCAAAAATTATAATTGCGTATTCCTCTTCTTTACATCCATATGAAGAGCTGATTAGATTTTGCTTAAAATTGGCCGACAGGAAGTACTATAATTTGAAGATTTTAGCAGTTTTTCTTGAAAAAACACTGTTAAATATCAATTTTTCATATTTAATGTTGTTATAAATATTCAAGAATATTTTATTTTCTGTATACGATATGATTACATTTTATACTTCATATTCAATGGATATAGAGTTAAAAAATTATAAAATAGATGTCAGTATCAAGTGCAATTGACATAGTATGTTTGTGTTATAATTTTTTTAGTTACACTATGAAGTTGTCTGTTACCTGCTAGCTCTTCAAAGATAAAGTAAATCATTCTCGTACCTATATAAAAGCTTGTGTATGTGCAAATGTCTGTCGTATAGGAGTAAAAATCTTATATATATATATATATATATATATATATATATATATATATATATATATATATATATATATATATATATATATTTCCTTGCGCAAAAGTTCCCAATTAATTTTAGACAAAAGTGTTTCAAATAAAAGTTGTAGATAATTAAATTATACACCAGCATCACTAAACAGATTTTATTTTCCATGTTTAGTAACCTGTAAAATCCAAATTGATATTCTATAAATATTGCTCGTTTGTAGTGATAGCCATTTAAACAAAATTACAAAGAAATGCATATCTTTTGAACTGTCAGAAATTCGATTTTCAAATAAAAATTACTGATAATTATATTCAACCCTAAGTCCTTAAAAATATTTTGTTTTTATAATCTACATTTAAATTAATGCTTAAATTTTATTTATTTTTATTTTGTAATCTGCAAAATCGAAATTATGACAATTCAAATGGTATGCATTTCTTTGTAATTTTCTTTAAATTTCATGGCTATCACTACAAATGAGCAATATTTATAAAATTTCAAATTGGATTTTACAGGTTACTAAACATGGAAAATAAAATCTGTTTATTGATGCTGGTGTAGAATTTAATTCTCTACAACATTTATTTGAAATATTTTTGTTTAAAATTAAATGGGAAGTTTTGCGCAAGGAAAAACTGATTTCTCATGTTAAACGCCTATGGTCCGCTTTTTAATTAACAGCCTGTATATATATATATATATATATATATATATATATATATATATATATATATATATATATATATATATATATATATATATATATTATTTACAACGTTACGTTACAGGAAAAATAAGCACAAGGCTTGATTCAAAACCATCCTGCAAAATGGACCAGACCTACGTAGGGAAGATTAGATCAGTCACTGCTCTTCTAAGATAAAAAAAATATGTATAAAAATTGTGCAATAGATCTCAAAAGTGAAAAAAATAAATTTCGTATTGTTTGTCGTTCTATTATAAAATACAAGAAAACACGACCTCAAAAAATAAACGATTTACGAATGCTGTAGAGTGTGTATTTTGAAAAGAAACCATTTATTTACATTGAGAAAACATTATACTTTCAAATTTAACAAATTCCTCCGCTTCCTTTATTTCCAATCGAGTGAGCCGGCTCAATTCATCCACAAGTTGCGGTATTTTCAAAGGTGTACATAACCTCAAAGCATGTTTTGTTTCGTTTGAGCGAGCACTCCCGAATATTCCCGATTGTGTGAACATGGCCCACGTAAAAGCATTGTTAGTCGCGCGGTATGCTCCCCATTATTCCCGCCTTTTTGTTTTATTTCGCTGTTTCTAGACGCCGCCTGCAATCACTTCAAGAGATTCCTTTTTATTTCAGTTTTCATTCGCAAGCCTCAAGTATCTGACCCAAATACGAGACAGTCATAAAAATCCATTAATATAAACATCACATATACATTATTGCATTTTTTATGTCTTTTACGCACACACCGACGCGACCCATTAAAATGACGGAAGGTAATGTATTACACATCAAAAGATACTAATATATTTCGTATTATTTATGGCATACAGGGTGATGAACGGCAATGCCAAACATAGAACTTTCCTGCTTCCCCAATTAATTTAGGTTAAAAAAGCTTCAAATAAAAGTTGTAGAGCGCAAAATTCTGCTTTAAAATCAATAAGCAATATTATTTTTGTATGTTTTTGTAACGACAGAAATTAGGTATGAAAATGTCGAAAATCAGCATAAAAATAGCGATACCCATGGAACTAAAACATGAAAATTAACAAATGTGTAACGGTTTACTTGTTAAATCAAGATAGTTTAGTTTTATTAGGTAATATATACAGGTGTCCAGTTAAATGGAACTTTTTGTGCACCTGTAGGAGGCCATCTAAGATGTTGTTTTTCCAAAAAATTTCATAGGGCATTAGATAATAGCGGAAAACTGAATTTGGTCAATTTTTACCTTCCGTCTGTGGTGAGTTTTTGATGAATAAGCACGTTTTAGGGTCCCTAGAATACGATTTTACTATTTTTACGATGATGTCTGTATGTGTGTGTGTGTGTGTGTGTGCATGCGTGCGTGCGTGCGTGCGTGTGTGCATGCGTGCGTGCGTGTGTGTGTGTGTATGTATGTGTGTGTGTATGTGTGTGTGTGTGTGTGTCTGTGTGTGACAAATTTTTTTAATGCGATAACTCTAATACTACAATTTCAAAAATTTTAATTCTTTCGTATTTCTCTTCGTTACATCCATGTGAAGAGCTGATTAGATTTTGGTTATAATTGGTCAACCGAAAGTACCCTCATTTGAAGATTTTAACAGTTTTTCTTGAAAAAACGATGTTAAATATCATTTTAACACATTTAATGTTATTATAAATATTAAAGAATTATTTATTCTCTATACGATTTGAATGCATTTTGTACTTCATATTAAATGGACATAGAGTTAAAAAATTATAAAGAAATGAAATATCATATATATTAGTCAGCCTTGCTATAGGCGATTTCGGGCGACAACCGTTCACTTGCGGTATGTTGCGTTCAGGTACGTTCACACATTCGGGCGCTAGGAACAACATACCCGGTATGCTTGGATCAGTGCTCACAGCTGAACGGGTTTGCGAGTCGGGTCAGCTCTCTGTTATCTATTTCTAGCTCTTTTTATCATGTCTTTTTTTGAAATGGCAAAAGTCAAAACAGTCGGAATCATGGTCTTATGTCAAACAGTGCGACATTATTTTCGTTGACTCTTTTTTGGACAAATATGGAAAAAACTATCTTTCTCCGTTAATGCATTTTAATTGTCAGACACTATTTTTGACAGTTTTAAATGTCGCAGAATATACATAACCACCAAGCACGGTGTCAACAAGTGAACCAACGATTTTTGGTGCCACCATTAACCATATCATACCGTAACTAACCGTAAGTAATCCGAAGAAGTGAACGGGTATGTCGCCCGAAATCGCCTTATAACTCTGGAAACAGCTGCTACATTAAGAAAATTCTGATTGAAAGGTGTCAGTGTCAAGTGCAGTTGACAGTATGTTTATGTTATAATTTTACTGGAAATATAGGATCTTTTGCTAGAAACTTTCTGTATGGAATTTGTATAAAATACATACAACCGCCTTAAGGTAATGTACAAGAAATATAATCTTTTGCAAGGAACTTTCTGTATGATATTTATACAAAATACATAGAACTGACGGAAGGTAATGTGCTGGCCACATCAGATTTTTTCATTTTGAAATTACTTCTATACTAATAGTAACTGAGCAAAATGTTTCAAATAAAAAAGTTACATATATTTATTGTCTATACAGTGGCGTACTAAAATATTTTTTGTCGGTAAATTTCTGAGATATTACACTGTTATATTTTTTTAAATGGAACCCATATTTGATTTTTACTTTAAAAAATACTTATTTTTTTCTCTTTCGGTTGGTATAAAGGTTATTATATTTTAAATTTGTTTTATCCTTCAAATATTAGATTATTATATATTTTTCATGAAATTTCCTATCTTCTGTCAAGACTAATTGATTTTTCAATATAGTATTTTATTTTACTAAGTGACTTATTCCATACCTACCACGGTTCATGATTTAATTTTAATTCTATATACCAGGTATGAAAAAAAAATACATAAAACACGATAACCCTTTTACCAATCAAAAGAGAAAAAATAGGGATTTTCTTAAAGTAAAAATCAAATATGGTTCCATTTAAAAAAAATATAAGTTTGTGTTACATCTCGAAAATTTACCCATAAAAAATATTTTCGTACGCCACTGGATAGACAATAAATATATTTAACTTCTTTATTGGAAACATTTTTCTCGATTACTAATTGTTTAGAAGTTATTTGAAAAAGAAAAAATTAACAAAATTCAGTTTTTCGTCATTATCTAGTGCCCTGTGAGAATAATTGGGAAAAAAGCACATTTGATAATTGTTCATTTGAACAGACAGGTACCTTCACTGGTCATTGTACTTTGAAATACGATCTGTGTAAGATTTCTAGTTGAAAATAGTATTTGTCGACTCTGCGAAGAGGACGAAGAAACGTCGGAACACATTGTATGTGAATGTCCAAATGTGGCCATAAGTAGACTTAACCATCTAAGTAAAAGGTACCTCGCGGCAAATGAGATCGGGAAACTGACGCCTAGTGCAGAACTGGTTTCATAAGAACTCTAGAACTACTTCCAGAAAACTAAGATACAATAGATCTTTACAGGTCGCAGTGACAAAAGTCGTTAACACTTAAAGCCGTTAACTACATTAATAAAAATTCTACAAGAAGACTGGTTGTTAGCTTTTAAGAAGTGAAAAGAAAGTCCGGTGAAGTGTACTATTTTAAAAGGAACTATTTGAACATATTTAAAATGAAATTCTAAAAAATATAAACCCTGTGTATTGGTCTCAAAAATTCTGGAAGACCTCTAGTAAAAGAATCCAGTATAGTTTATATGCTATTATAAAATCATTTAAACCGTATTACCCAAACCTTCTTTCCACTTTCCATCATATTCAAACCTGAATTTGCTAGAATCAGTGTAACCTAACCCAACTAAACCTTCAATATTACATCTACAACGCTGTATGTGGCAACGCGATGTAATATGGGGCATACGAATATATGCTACATCCGGTGTGCTCTGAATTTTCGTAGCGACGCAAAGGAATTGAAACGCTGGGAGAGATGTTACTGTCATACACACTGCAGCCTCAAATGCATTATCTGACATGACCGGAGGGTATAGATTAAAACACGAAAAGGATTTTCACAAGAAACTGCCACAGAGGAAAAATTGCAGATAAATAGAAATGAAGAATTTAATGCAGCTAACACATTCTTTCTTTTTTCAACAAAACATTTCTTTGGTGATAGATACTTGAAGGTATTAATGGTTAAATAATTTTATCTGTATAACTAAATAAATAATATTTCACCAGTATATAAATATTTAACTAAAATAAAATATCCAATGCTTGGAATGAATTTATACCAGACTGTTCAATATTTAGTATTTAACGGGATGGGTAATGGAAAAGTTAAAAACATGGTGGAAATCCGTTTATCTGGACTTGACAAGACCAAGCAGGATCCTGATGATCGAAAATTCGAGTATGTTGATATTATACAATTTTATTTCATACTGTACACAATGTACGTCATAGGGCCGTGAAGTAGTATTACGGTACTCATTTCGAATTTTCTGACTCTGCTCTTTCGTCGCCTCGTCCGTAATCTTCTCATTCGTACCGTAATAACTCACTTCCCAGCCTTATAACGTAAATAACTATATTTTATAAAATCTGTTGTGAACACCACATGACTTCCTTGTACGCAAGATCAACATGAAATATAGACCCAATTATAAAATTGCACGTATTTAACGTAATTTAACATTAGCATTAATTTTTTAAATTTTATTTGTACTTTTTTGACCTAATCCATAGCAAACTTTATTACAAAAACCAAAAAGTATATAATTTTTAAATTTACATATCTCGCCTATACAAAGGGCTAATTTAATAATATTGGTTGTGCTAGACGTAGAATTTAATTCTCTAAAACTATTAATTGAAGCACTTATTTCTAAAATCAAAATAGATCATTCAAGAAAATATAACTCCGATTAGCCTATTTTAACCAAAATCTACTGTTATTCCCATTGACATAAAAGTCTTACATACCAAATTTGAAAAGCTTTGGATTATATTTAGAATAGTTTTTCATTAAAATCTATTATAGGTTCCAAGTAAAGTACCACTTCTGGAAATTATGTAATGACCAAAAAGGATGGAGCACAACTACATTTCAAGGCCTTGACACTACAATCAAATCTCTAACTCTTTTTCGCTGATTTATTTTGTATGACCAACTCGATCTATCACACTGTAAGTGGGAACAACCGTTTTCTCTGACTTTTAGTGGATTTTCATACTTGAAGTTGGTTATGATATCGTTTCTTTAACAACATATTTCAAGTTTGTTTGACATATCAAATTATTTCAAGTAAAATGAATAAAAAGGATGGAAAAATAATGCAATTGTGGGCAAGCATACTAATTTTATGCGCATCAAACAAAAAAATGCCTATACTTCTGACGTTTCTGCAGTTATATTTTACTCCGTAAAGTTACATTCCTGTTCTTCAGAGACAGTTACGAATGCGCAGTAGGGAAATCAGTGATAAATAGTGAGAGGAAATGAAACCGATTCCATTTCATCTGACAACAGGATCCATGACTTCCTTGGAGCTATCACACTGGAGTAAGTCAGCGGTAAGAACCGAAGTCATGGATAATAAGTCAAAAATATTACTTCTAGCGTGGTAAGGCCTTCATAATAGTCCTAAATACAAAATTTCAACTTTCTACGGCTTAACGTTTTTGAGTTATGCGAGATACGTACGTATGTACAGACGTCACGACGAAATTAGTCAAAATGGATTCAGGGAGAGTCAAAATGGATATTTCCGTTGAGATCTGAGAACCGAAATTTTTCGCGATTACAATACTTCCTTTACTTTGTACAAGGAAGTAAAAATCTGAGCCTGCAAGAAGATAATAGTTGACGTGCGTTAAATAGGTCCGTCTTTCACTCTTGACGGACGAATAACGACTTAAATTTTCACGTACGACAAGTAACAAATACCATATTGCTAAGCAATCAAGACGTTAGCGTATACGTCTTTCAGAGAGAAAAAACATAAAGAAATTTATTATAATAATAATAATAATAATAATAATAATAATAATAATTGTTACTGTATCTATATCTCGTATTTGCTGAGATGTTTTTTCAATTATTACATAGTTTTTGTCCGAATAAACGGTCCCTAGCCAATGCCCAAGTTTAAGTAGTCTCAAGAGTTTCATTGGTTCTTTCTTATTACTAAATTGTTGAATATGTGTTTTTGTTTATTGCTGACATTACAAATTGTTCATCTGATAGGCTCTTTAAGGCCCCAGCCCACCAGTATACATTAGTCAGCCTGCCTTTCGACGTTATTAAAATCGATATTTAATATTACTTCATAGGCAAAGCCAATTACTTGCATACAGTTCTTATCCAAATAGTCTCCATCTTTATTTTATTATTACTTTTGATGGTTATAGTAAAATGCATATTACAAGAATACTTTGTCGTAAAACGATTTAGCAATTGCATCTGTAAACCAACAATGGGGACCTTTAGTTTGCGGTTACATACCCCTAATACATCATACAAACAGGCAAGGACAGGGTCGGTCCCTTTACATTAAGAATTATTTGAAAGAAAATATTTCACGATATTTTTATATAAGATTTAAATGTTATTATAAGAAAAATAATAATCCAACGTTGTCACAATGTAGTAGATTTAATTAGGAAAGAAGTAATAGAAATGCCGGATGAAATATGGAAAAATTGTGTAGAATATGTAAAAAAAAATTGAGAACTATTTTCTTCATACAACAAATTTCAATGAACTTATAATTAATTTAGACAGTACCACTGATTCAGATTCAGATAGTGATGTTGAGTCATACTTGCATCTTCTTGTATTGTATATTTTGTAAATTATAATTAAAAAATTATTAAATGCATATAAGTATATAAGATAAATGTGACATATTTTAAAGGTACTAATAATACAGTGACCACGGCATAAATTTTAAAATATGTCATTTGTTGTACTTGTTTTTGTAATAACATTTAAATCTTATATAAAAATATCGTGAAATATTTTCTTTCAAATAATTCTTAATGTAAAGGGACCGACCCTGTCCTTGCCTGTTTGTATGATGTATCAGGGGTATGTAACCGCAAACTATAGGTCCCCATTGTTGGTTTATAGATGCAATTGCTAAATCGTTTTACGACAAAGTGTTCTTGTAATATGCATTTTACTATAGCATTCACTTTTTTGAAATAATACATATTCTAAGTTTTATATTTCTCATTACATAACAATGTTTTACTTTTAAGTAAATTAGGCTTAGAGATGGGAATGTTACAAATTAACTCCTTCATCACTTCTAAAAACCGGGAAATTCTCATTCCGCAGGTTATCCGCAAACAATGGCTGATGTTCTAAATACTAAATTAACAAACAAACAGAACAAAAAAGCTGTGCACAATACCGGATTCGTGAGACCAATTACTTTTGTTGCTTTTGTTTCTGTATTCAAATTGGTCAATTTGAACGCGACGCCTGCGCACTTCTTTCTCTTCCTCATTGGCGTCTGCTGCACTTAATTGTCTATGTCTATGTGTAACACGGTGATGTTTATCTGTTAGCTTTGTTCGCTTAATAGATATTTACTGACAGCGCGCGGAAGTCTGTGTACAACCAAACAATTGCTTGTTTGCTGGTCTGCTTCTATTATTGTGTAGCGAGTAACTTTGATTCTTTTGTATTATGATTGTCATTTGTTCCTTCGCGGCAGTATGTTTGTTTTTCTTCCCTTTGTTTTCGAATTATCAGGAAATAACGACCTGGTTTTTGCACTGGGTGATTTCATCAATATTATCTCATTCGGAGTACATTTGTTCTTTATTTGGAAAATGAACTCATATATCTTGTTTCAGTTGGCAAAGCATACATGAAAATTCTGTTACTTCTTACTCACAATTATCATTTCAATATTCTACTTAGATATTTATAATGTTTTCGGAGAAGCAAAAAATTCTACTTTATGTTTTTCTGTGTTCAAGTGTTCGTTAGTAGAATTTATCATTTTATTAAAATAAACTTTAAACGTAATATGGATATTTTATATTACAACTAAAAATTCTTGTAAGTATACAATATTGTCTATAAACGGTGTTTATCAACTTCGGTTAAAAATTTAAGGGCATAAAGTACTGACCAAAATTAGTGGCGCACCCAGGAATTTGGATATGGGGGTGCACTATAAAAAATACAAATTTAATTTTCTTTTAGAAGCACCAAAACTTGGGTGAGGCAAGGCGAATTTTTTCCATTCAAGGTCAAATCAAGCAGTTTTGTTCAAACAGTATTTATTAAAGTAATAATTGGAAATAATTTCAAATCGTGATTTTCGAGTGATTATTTTTTATGACTATCGATACGGTTTAAAACCACATTAATGTGTGGAAAAACTTAATTAGGTATTTGGGGATAAAGCACCATCCAAAAAATGTTACAAAGGTATACAATAATGACGATTACTAATTTTGAACAATTATTAAAAACAAATTAAGACTAAAACTACAATTAACTAGATAACACTAACACTATGTATTTATTTAAGCAATTAACATAACTATTTATTTCTACGATTTTACTAATTATTTATTTCACTATGCGTTAGAATCTTAGACTGCCGGTCTGTTGCAGACTCTTGTAGACTATTTATGCGATATTTATATCACTATATTTATGTCACTATATATTTATATCACGTTCAACTTTCCGCCTACTGAGCTCCACAGCGTCTATATACTCAAATGACTCAACAGCGTCTGCATATTCAACTGCTCGGACAGAAGTCACACCTTTCACCTCACTGTCTGTCTATTTATGTAACCAACTTTCTCTTTCCACAGCCTCAGTATCACCAATTATCCGTATGCCACAATTCTTCAACACCAATGCCGAGTATCCACTCCAACTCGCTATTACTGTCCTTGTATACCTAGCTTCACAATACTCGTCAACCCTACAGAGTATTCACTTCCACAGCTATCCCAATACAACAGTAACTTCCAGACTTGCCGTTAGTGTCCTCGTACACTATAGCTTCCCAATACTCGTCAACACTACCGAGTATTCACATCCACAGCTATCCCAGTGTACCAGCAACTTCCAGAGTACCTACTCCACTCGACTCTTTATTGCATACGCTCATTACGATACTGCTGTGCTTCTCACTCACTAACACTCTATGTGAATATCTCTATAGCTACATTCACAGCTACTTTTCTAATGCGTAATGGTAATGCATAAGACATAACTTTAATTCATAGTGTTAATGCGTAAGATTAAGAGCAACATAGCATTTTCTGCAACAAAATTTAATTGATAGTTGACTCTGTATTTATTCAAATTACTGGTCAAAATTGAAATTTATCATGGCAAGAAACGATTGCTGAAGAGTATTTCCTTGTTTAATTTTATTTGAGCACATGGTTTTACAAATGAGCACTAGATGCAGCTATTTGTTTTCTTCAAATTGAAGATTTTGAATTTCTCGCAAATTCATTTTGACAGCTGTCACAAATTTACTTAATGCATAATGCAAAATGCATAAAAGTTTGGTGTTTGCAAGCTTTTGTTGCAATGCATTGTGTTTATGCATTATGCGTTAAAATTAAAACTAGCTGTGAATGGTCCTGTGCGTTATATAACAAACTTCGTTATGAATTATCTATTAGCATTATATATTAACGTTATGCATTAAAAAAGTAGCTGTGAATGAAGCTTATGTCTCTGAATGTAACTAACTAACTCCCGAGCATAGCTGCTTCCCTTTTATACAGCTGCCATTAACTTCCAGAGAGCTCTAGAATGTTCGACCGCATAATAACAATGAACACAAAAGGTTCAGGCGACCGGAAGTAATTAAACACATCGCGGCTGGTTTGTTTACGTAGTCCGGTTGCTAGCGTGATTGCGTCATCGCTATACTTAGACGCTTGCTCACACGTTACAATAGCTATTGACACATTAGAACATCGTCACGAAAGGAACGAAACTCATTTCATCTAGGAAAACTTAACTATTCGATTCGTATAAACCCATATGCACACTGCCCTATTTCCACTAGTGGGAACATAACCTTAAGAAAACTTGTAAGTGAATTTTAAAAGTTTGTTGTCATTTGAAGACAATAGACCTAACCATAAATTACCGTACCTAGTTCTAGATACGTTTGGCGTTGGGCCTATTGTGTTACAGTGTGAACTACAAACTACACGTATTATTACGAGCAAAGCAATTGTGTTTGAAAGTTAACAGTGTATTATGCATTCGTTTTTCCCCCACTTTACGTTTTATCTCGTGCTAAATGGCATAGCATGCTGACTTGCGTGATTTGTAAATGGGTGCTGAATGTTTGTGGATTAAAGCATTGCGTGTGAATTCAACCAAATATTATTAATGTATTCCACTTTCAATATTTCCTACCGAAGTTGCTTTCTATTGATGGTAATTAGTCAGCAGTAACAAGTGTATTATGATTAAGAAGTTCTAATGTTCTTGTTGACATCTAATTCAAAATACAATTTGTTAGGTTTTATCATAGTTATCAGTATTTTCCGTTGTTCATTTCTATTTTGATTTTGCAAAATAAATATAAATATATCATCACGGCATATTACCCATTGCTGGGTGTGCCAATCTGCTTTGTACGCAGCCTATCGGTAATGATGATGACATATTTGAACCGTTACAGCCCGAGTAACAAAAAAGATGAAGTTTTTTGAATTAACGAATTTTACTCTAATTTTGACAGTTTATTTCTTAAAATATAGTCTAATCTAATCCAAGTAACTACCTTTTTTTTAAACCCCTCAACAGGATTAAATCCCAATTACAGAGTGGGTTCACATTCACACACATCCATGCCTTAGTGGGATTCGAACCCAGAGTCCCGAGGGCACTTATGACATGAGGCGTTGCTCTAACCATTGAGCCACCGGAGCTATAATAAAATGAAGATTAAATTTTAAACACCGGGATAGAATAGAATTCACTAATCCAAAAATGAGGATTAGCTTTAATATTTCTGCGAAACGTTAATTTTTATTAACCTAAATACATACCTATATATTTACTTATGCTGGAAACTGCGTTGAATTCCTTTTCTATTGTTCTATTTACTTTTTCCTTTTTAAAACGTTACTAATATTTTTTTGAAATGATTAGTTCTTTGATAGTGACATTTATGTCAATTACATACATTTGAATAACTGCGTTTTGTTTGTTTAAAGCTTAGACTCTGGGATTTAAATTATAGATAATTTTATAAATTTATCCGTAAAATATATAGAAAAAGTATTAATACAAATCTATAGAAATTTTAATAATCTTTCATTTTTATAATAATATTAATCTCGAAAAAATAACATTTGAGGGTATTTTTCGAAGAAAAACTATTTTGAGATTTTAGTAAAGTGCCATTTCCGGTTATCCGATTTTTACCAAAATCTAACGGTCTCTTTCCAATACAGAAAAACTTCAAAATACAAGATTTCAAAATTTTCTGAATGATAGTATTTGGGTTAGAGTGGATGATCCACACACACACACAGACATCAACGTGAAAATGTTAAAATTGGATTCTTGGGACCTTAAAACGGGCTCATTTACCAAAATCTCGATATGCGATTATAGCACTTACCAAGGGTAGCGGGAGGTAAAAATAAACATCTGTATTTGAGTGATTTGTGTAGAAATTTTTAATTTGCTTGATAAAAATGAAGAACGGGAAAAACTAAAGTTAGGTATACGAAGTCTGTTAGAAAAGTACCCGATCTTATTTTTTTGCGAAAACCTGATAATTTGAATCCAACGCGCTTGCATGAGCCAACCTTGAACCTTCGTGCGCATGCGTGAATTTTTTACTGCCTGCCGATAGTGTCTGCAACGCTATTTCATCAATTTTTGCCTGAAACTGGGCGACAGCCAGGTGGAAACCATTCGGAAGATTCAGACCAAAGTGCGCAACGTCAAAGTGATGCTGACTGCTTTCTTTGACTCCCGCGGTGTGGTACACCACGAGTACGCACCACAGGGTTAAACTATCACCAAAGAGTACTACAGGGATGTCATCTGTCGCCTACATGATGCTGTGCGGCGTAAGAGACTGGAGTTGTGGTCAACAGGAAATTGGCGCCTCCATCACGACAATGCTCCAGCACGTTCCTCGCACTTGATTCAGACTATTTTGGCGAAGAAAAAGACTCCTGTGGTTCAAGAGGCTCCTTACTCTCTTGATATAGCCTCCTGCGACTTCTGGCTGTTCCCTAAACTCAAGAAGCCATTAAAAGGAACGCGATTTCAGACAAGAAAGGACATTATGGCTGCAACGACAGCCGAGCTAAACTCCATTCCGAAAGAGGCTTTCTCGGAATGCTTCCAACCGGTACCGCTGGGAGAAGTGTGTGGAGTCCCAAGGAGGCTACTTTGAAGGTGATTAGGTTTCCAACGCTCTAGGTATGCCAGTTTTCTTCCCCGGCCAAAGTTCGGATACTTTTCTAACAGACCTCGTACTTTTCAACTTTTTAATATTTACAATAATTATTTTTATTTCAAAAAATGATGTTTGACTGTGTTGGGGATGGAATTAATAAAATTTCGGACTAGCAGTCAATATTACAAATTTATTCACGCCGACGTTTCGACTATACAATAGTCTTCTTCAGGGCTAGAATGGTCCAGTTGAAGGAAAAAGTACACGTGTGGATAAGCGTAGAATCATATAAGACGGACATTTAAAAAAATATAAATAAATAAATAGTTAAAAATCACAGATCACAGAGTGAAAATCGTCAATTAATAAAACTTGTCTGGATGACTACAATAAACTTTGCTGAATATAAAGATTTTTAAAAAATGGTAACTGTAAAGATGTTTTTTACACCAATCTAAGGACTAATCTGCTTGGGGACTGGGAATCTCCGTAAATTATTTCAATTTCACTTACTAAATACTAAACTAGTAATAATATCATCATTACAAATATATTTATACATATATACAAATAATAAATTCTAATAATTAAAAAAAAATAAGGCAGATTAGTCCTTAGATTGGTGTAAAAAACATCTTTACAGTTACCATTTTTAAAAAAATCTTTATATTCAGCAAAGTTTATTGTAGTCATCCAGGACAAGTTTTATTAATTGACGATTTTCACTCTGTGATCTGTGATTTTTAACTATTTATTTATTTATATTTTTTTAAATGTCCGTCTTATATGATTCTACGCTTATCCACACGTGTACTTTTTCCTTCAACTGGACCATTCTAGCCCTGAAGAAGACTATTGTATAGTCGAAACGTCGGCGTGAATAAATTTGTAATATTGACTGCTAGTCCGAAATTTTATAAATTCTATTTTTATTTGTTTAACTCTATTTGCTTCTTTAGTTTTACACTAAATATTCCTATAATTGAATTATTCATACGCAACATTTACGTTGGAGCTCATATCTTATAACTTATAACTTATAACTATTACTAGGCGTTTCCTATTCGAAATATATTGACATTATTCAAATAAAAAATAAAATATGTAGTGCACGCTAGGAATATTCACATACCTTATTCCATGTTCGTGTTATTTAGATGATAGTGCAATAACCGTAAAATAATATGGCGGTTCAATATACCTACTAACGTTATCGATGACCATAAAGTACATTGCGAAGACGTGCTAGGTACTGATCTTGCACCGTAGGTACAATCTACTGCTATTTATATTTATACGCGATACAAAATGGTGCAATATCTTTTTATTGGAAACAAAAATAGAAAACAGACGATAAACACAAACTGGAAAACAATAACGTGGAAACAGTTTATTTTCATTAAATGGAGTACAAATAGACTTTGTAATGTTACTGAAAGTATGTCTGGTCAATGTAATTCAGTTAATTTTAAAATATTATTTTAGTGCGAATATAATTCATGAGTCACGTGACATGTTTTCCGCCAATCAACATTCATAATCTCCCTAGTTACATCTCTATCACAGCGATGATAAAAAACAAAGAAATTATCACCTTATTTATATTCTTTACTAAGGGTTTTGATTTCTGTATTTGACATTATCAGTTAATTTTGAGTATAAAAGCGTGCGATAATCGTTTGGGTGATATCAACAACGATGAAAATAATAAGGCAATTGCCAAATTAACCTTCTTGTAATACAACATATTAAAAGTTAGGTTAGCAGCACACACAACGTGCCACAAAAATTCATTATATTCTCTCATTAAATATAAGCTCGTGATATGATTAATAATCGAAGATATTGCTCGTGAAACCGAAGCAGCACATTTCACTCGTCCTTCGGACTTGTGAAATCTGCAACTCGGTTTCACTCGAGAATATCGTCGATGATAATCACATCACTAGTTATATTACGTATGAGAATATAAATCATTAGTCACGTGATACGTTTTCCGCCAATCAAAATTCAGAATCTCCTTAGTAACATGTCTATCACAGTGATGATCAAAAACAAAGAAATTATCACCATATTTATATTCATTACTGAGGGATTTGTTCTCTTTATTTACAAAATTGACAATTAATTTTGAGTGTAGAAATCTGGGGTTGATATAAAAAATAATGAAAATAATAAGGTAATTAACCATGTTGTAATAGAATGTATGAAAACTTAGGTTAACAACATATAAAATGTGTCACAAAAATTCATTATGTTTTCTCATTAAATATAAGCTCGAGATATGATTAATAATCGAAGATATTGCTCGTGGAATCAAAGCAGCACATTTCACTCCAGAATATAATCGATGATACTCATATCACTTGTTATATTACGTAAGATAATATTCTTTCAAAGAGAAATTATTGCGTCATTTTGTTTGTTTAATAACCATATTTTAGAATATTTATTATCATTTTTTCTCTATTTATGTCATTATAAAAATGAAAGGTTATTAAATTTTGCACCGATACTTTTTCTATACGATTACATTGAGACATTACTCTAAATAGTCCAGAAACACTGTGCCAGTAAAATGTCGGAACTTTAAGGTTACATGTTGGCATTACAGTTCTGATGTGATGCCAATTTCTGTCTATTTTAACACAAAAATTAGAAAAATGTATACAAATTTTGACTAAATCGGGAACTGTTACTTAAATGAACACATTTTAAGCTAAATATAAGTTGTTATAATTGAATTTACAATGCAAAATCAATAAAATATTTAATAACTAATTTGACATTTTAATTCGATACGATATTAGACCTATTTTGTTACTCAGTAGTTAATTTTTTTACCAATCATATATGTTGACATATAACAAAAATCTGATATAATATAAATTATGTATAATACATACATTTTCTTTATATTCAATAACCTGAAATTTTCTTTTTCTACTTCCTTTTCGGGCGGAGTTTAGAATAGGGTCCAGCTTTAAAACTGCTTTTTTTATTGGACTCTATTCTTTTATGTAAAATATCATATAAAAACATGAAATTAGAGCTCAGAAACATGTTTTAATTTCATTAGTTTTTAGGTTGTATTCATGAAAAAAGTGACTTTTTCGCTTGCAATTTTATAAAAAAAAAATACGAACAATAACGATAACCTACCGCACAGAACTCAATTTGACGAAACTCGGGTGGTTGCATTCTTTTTATATGAATTTAACAGTATTATTTTTCAATAAAAATATCAAAATCACTATAAATATTGCTTTCCGCGACCAAACTTTGGTTTATTTTATTGAATAGAAGGCTAATATACCGATATTTAAACGTATTTTGAATTTGGACCCTATTCTATACTTTTTCTTTATTTTCATAATCTTAATAATGATGTACAAATATTTTTGAGAGTGACATTTATGTGTCAATTACAAACATTTGAATTTCTTGCCTTGAAGTAGTTTGATCTGAGAATTTTTACATAAAATTATTTTATATGCATTTCTTTATCTCTAAATCTATAGAATATATAATAATGAATCTATATTTATCGAATAAAGAATTTAACGTTCTTTAATAAAAGTATTTACTTAAATTTTCGATAAATAATATTTAGATAATTTTTTTCTTGTAACTACCACTTCCGGTTGTCCAATTGTTACCAAAACTTAATCAACTCTTCCCATTATTGTTAGATTGAGGAATCCGTAGTTAAAAATGTCTTAAGTTTTATAGTATTTGAGAAATCGTGGATCCAACATCCACACACAGACACACATACGGACATCATCGTAAAAATGTTATAATCGGATTCTAGGGACTTTAAAACGTGCTTATTCACTAAAATCTGGATACGCGATTTTTAGCATGAATTCAATAGGTACCTACCTCTCTTAGCGAGATGTAAAAAAGGAATTTTTAGTTGTCAAATCAATATCTATTAAATAAAAATTTTAACCAGCGGTTAAAAATTAACCACTGAGTTGCAGAATACACTTGATTGTCAATTTAACCAAAATTTGACTATAAGCGGTGCAACTGGCCATTAGTGATACAAATAACTATTAAAAAACTCATCTTGCATTTTTATTCTTATTTTATTTCATTTTAAGTTTTATTTCATAATAAAATTTTCCAAGTATTTTTAAAGAAAATTCTTTAATATTTTAATATCCATCAGTTAGGATTACATACAAATCCCCTTCAAGCCATTTTTGCTTAAATCTTATTTTAAAACTCTTAAAAACTTTTTCTTATTGTAACATTAATCCTATAAAACTTTAACGTCTAAAACTATTTTAATGAAAAACTCCAGAAGGAAAAATTCTACAAACGAATATAATAAGATTATTCGCTTTCTGTCCTGTAAAACACTTTTCATTATTAATATCTCCATTTTCGCCAAATCGCAAATTAATACTTTAAAGTGTAACAAAACATCTGTCGCTTACACATCCCAAGGGAGAAGAATCGAGTTCATAAATTATTAGATTCACTACGTACCACTCAGAAGGAACCTTTGTTGAAATTATAAATTATTATTAATACTCAGAATCTCAGAGAGAATTAATTTTGTTTGAGATAATGAATGTTCTAAAATGATTTGGGTAAAGGAGACTACATCATGCAGCATTGATAAAGTTAAACGCAGAATCACTTTTTGACAATTTTCTGTTTTTAGATGACTTGTGTAAAAAATGAATTTTACGTAGGAAGGGATATTGTAAAAAACACACTGCGAAATATATATATATATATATATATATATATATATATATATATATATATATATATATATATATATATATATATATATATATAGGGTGTGGTGACTTGGAACACGCAGCATAGGGGTTTCAATGGTAAAATCTTAATGTGCAGTAATTTGCTCCCCTAATTATTTTAGAGCAAAATTGTTATTTAAGTTTTTGATACAGAAAAAAATACTGCATTCGAATATGATATTGTTTATAATTTTTCAATTTCCGGAACCGTAAAAATAGTCGAAAACAATAATAAGCTGCAGCTTACTTATTTTTATTCTGCAATAATTCTTGACAGAATTTTGGCGAGCACTGTTTTGTAAATATATAGTTCATTATGGTAAACTGACTAACATTATATTATACAGCGTGATTCATCGGTCTGTCCTCTCTTTATAACTCTTTTATTTTAAGTCAGATAGAAAAACTCTTCAAATATAATTTATATGATATAGTATTATCTATCTACGTACCATGTCCATTTGTATACAAGGTGCTCCATTTAAGCGCAACAATATGTTACTTTATATTTCTTAATGGAACACCCTATATTTATTTACTTATTTTGATAGTAAATTCGATTCCTTTTAAAAAAGTATTAAATAATAAGGGGCTAAAATTATAAATTAAGAAGTAATTTACCTTTTTTTGTTGAATGATATGTTTCTATCATGTTATTATTAACAAAGTAAGCTATGGATAATTTGATCAATTCTTTCAAATTTAAACAAACAAGTTGTCCAAATACTCTGGGTTTATCATTGTTGATGTTGATGTGAAAATGAATAATACAAATTTTAGTAAAGATGAGATGGTTAATATAATATTTATAATAGAAAAATCTATTGAAGTTGAAGTACAAGTTTTCGAGCATTTATTATAATTTTGCATTATTTAGTCTGTCACTAAATTTTAATAGCTTCTTTGGAATTAGTGTAATGTTTAAAATAAATATTAATAAAAAAAGGATCAAAATTTTGTATTATATTATGGTTTTTTCTACTCTGAACTACTATTTTTTATGAACGTAAATAACTTCTTAATTTATAATTTTAGACCCCTTATTACTTAATACTTTTTTAAAGGGAATCTAATTTACTATCAAAATAAATAAATAAATATAGGGTGTTCCATTAAGAAATATAAAGTTACATATTGTTGCGCTTAAACGGAGCACCCCGTATACAAATGCATATGGTACGTAGATAGACAATAATATATCATATAAATTATATTTGAGTTTTCTATCTGACTTAAAATAAAAAGTTACAGAGAGAGGACAGACCGATGAATCACCCTGTATTATATTTAAAATATTTGGCTGAGGATGGACAAATTAATGTCCGAAACGCCCACAATAAATAAACGACGTTGACTAATATCTTAAATAACGACGGAACTTATGGCCTACTTTCTTAACCCTAAAATTCTCAATATTACGTAAAAAATATAAATGGGATTTAATTAATATAAGTTTGCTGCAACTAGAATTGTCAGCATTATGATAAAAGCTACACACTGGACGAGTCAATAAACTTATAATTTGATTTTTAAGTTATTTTGCAAAAAAATAGTCTCAAAAAATGTCGCCCTAAAATCAATTTCGCCCCAGGCGGTCACATGGTTTGCCTGTAGCTTGGGCCGGCCCTGAAGGGAAGATGTAACAAGAAGGAAAATAAAAATTGGTTCTTGGCGATTCACTGTTAGCGGATGTTTTTTGTGAATTTACTATTTTGTTAAAAAAAATATTGTAATAGTATGCATTTTTACTCCACTTCTGAGTTCTCCTGTAGTTATTTGTTCTCGCCGATTGCCTGAAGATGGTCATTTAATGACCGAAACCGGTCGCATTTAATTGACATTAAATTATAGAACAGTGTGAACAAGACTTGGAAATTTTTATTTTCCCCTTTTATACATCTTTTAGAATTGGTCTGAAATAAATCAAACTAACAATTCTTTCATTTATTTCTGAAACAAAACCCTTGCCGAACTACGTATTCTCGGATAACTTCTCAATCGTCACGAAACAATCGATCAGTTTGGCTGAAGTCTCTTGTAACGTCTGGTCGTCCACAGAGTCCTTCCTGCAGCTCCTGATCCTACTGACGATGCACGCAGAGCCATCTATCATTGTCGAGTGTTTTTATGCGTTGTAAAAACTCACACACCACTGCTTTGATATAACATGCATGTCATTTTTGTAATTTCTTCGCAGAGAAAATGTCACAAGCATACATGTAATTGCGGAATGGTATTTGAAGAATTATAAGTGGAAATCTAGTGATTTATTGTGTGAGTTAAAAGCGCGGGAATGCATAAATCTAGGGGATTTATTATTTTTGATTTTCTTTTGTGCGTTTTCGCAGGATGTACTCATCTCGGGAAATATTAATTGGGGATTAGGGAATTTTATTTTCTAAATGCTACAAGGATTATAGCAAATTTCACTAACGAACGGACTGCTAAAAATTGTAAACTTTGTCATACGATTTGACAGTTCAAACTTGTTCAATATTATGTAAAAAAAATCTGATGTGGCCAGCACATTACCTTCCGTCAGTTCTATGTATTTTGTATAAATGTCATACAGAAAGTTCCTTGCAAAAGATTATATTTCTTGTACATTACCTTAAGGCAGTTGTATGTATTTTGTACTAATTCCATACAGAAAGTTTCTAACAAAAAATCCTATATTTCCAGTAAAATTATAACATAAACATACTGTCAACTGCACTTGACACTGACACCTTTCAATCAGAATTTTCTTAATGTATCGCAGCTGTTTCCAGAGTTATAGCAAAGCTGACTAATATATATGATATTTAATTTCTTTATAATTTTTTAACTCTATATCCATTTAATATGAACTATAAAATGCATTCAAATCGTATAGAGAATAAATAATTATTTAATATTTATAATAACATTAAATGTGAAAAAATGATATTTAACATCGTTTTTTCAAGAAAAACTGTTAAAATCTTCAAATGAGGGTACTTCCGGTTGACCAATTATAACCAAAATCTAATTAGCTCTTCACATGGATGTAACGAAGAGGAATACGAAAGAATTATAATTTTTGGAATTGTAGTATTAGAGTTATCGCATTAGAAAATTTTGTCACACACAGACACACACACACACACACACACACACACACACACACACACACACACACACACACACACACATACATACACACACACACACACACATACAGACATCATCGTAAAAATAATAAAATCGTATTCTAGGGACCCTAAAACGTGCTTATTCGTCAAAAACTCACCACCGAATTTTTGACCAAAGACAATACCTTCCTTACCTAAAGGTGACGGAAGGTAAAAAACAATGGTAATTTACTTGTAGAGCAATGAAATGAAATGCTTTTAAATTATTTTTTAAATACATTTATAGTTTTTTGTTAGGTAAAAATATTACATGGCCAGGTGTCATACCACAAGTATTACAATGATCCTTAATGTATTACGAGTACAGTTTGTGTAATCGAGCCGTAGGCGAGTTACGCAAAGTACGAGTATTACAAATGGACATTGCAATATGTGTTTTTCATACTATTTTTCCTATTTCGCATTATTTTTCTTTTAAATCAGAATTGTTTTTGAAAGAAATCAAGGTTGGTAACATTGACAGTTTCAATAAGCATATCAAATTTGATTTATTTTCACATTTGACATATTGACAAGAGTTACATTAGGTTAGTTAATATTTATGAAAAAAATCTGGTGTGGCCAACATAATACCTCCCTCCATTTACAGCCCTAAGTTAATCCTGATTTTTGGATTAGCGAATTTTACTCTAATTTTGAGAGTTTATTTCTTAAAATATAGTCTAATCTAATCCAAGTGACTACCTTTTTTTAAGCCCCTCAACAGGATTAAATCCCAATTACAGAGTGAGTTCATATTCACACACATCCATGCCATTTAAATTTATATTATAATTTATAATATTAGTTAAATGTTACAAGATACACAGTACATGGAAATTGAGATTAAAAATTTGGAAAACTTGAATGATTGGAAAGAAGAAAATTTCTACATATCACGATATCAGTGTATGATGTTAGCATCTTTCTCTTATATGCGCAATAAATGAAGAAGATTCTTCATTGAAAATATACCAAACTCAAAGTGGAATCAGTTGCACAAGCTCGGAAAAGAAAATACACGAAAAATACGAACCATGTGAATTTCTATCTTTAACATTAACATTACATGTACAAAAACAAAAACTATAATAAATTGACGAAATATGTCAAAAATAGACTTCTATTTCATACAACTGCAAGTATTATACAATTCTAAGACAATTTTCTGCTTCTTGTATTATATCTTGTTCAAAGATTAACATAAAAAACACATTTTTATGTAATTCATTATTGCAATCAGACGACCATTGTTGAAATTTTATTCATATGATAAGTATCTTTTACAATGAGAAAATATGTATATCTAAAAGAATTTTTCATGTTAGTAGAAGATATCTGTTGAAAAGTTATTTTCTTATACATTTGTTTCTCATATAATCATCTAGGAAATTTATAAAATTTGATACTTCTATCGGTAATTTTGTAAGAATTATTACATCCCCCACTGCATCACATAATATTTAACGTCCTATTATTCGCATTCATTGCAAATATTTTATAAAATAGAAATTGCAAGATTATTCTGACATAAAACATAACCTTGCTATGTTTCAATGAGTAACCATTTTGTCATTTTTGTTCGCTGCCGGCGCTGACTACTTTTGTGTACACCGCCTATTGGCTAAAAAAATCAAAGTGGGTGATGTCTGGCGGCAGATTTGTGAACTAGAGGAATAAGGAAACGTTGATAGCATACATTGAAACGTATGTAATTTTAAACATATTTAATTTGTATTTGTTGTAAAAGAAAGTGAGATATATAGTGTATATTACATTTTCAGTTTTAAATAATGACCAGAAAATGCCACAGATACTGCTCAGTGTCACAATGCAGTAATTACAAGTCAAAAAGTGTAAGTTTACACTATATCCCAAGTGACAAAATATAATCTTGAAATTTTCTTCCCATATAGTTTTGACGTTTCCAATCGGGATGGCAAAATTCTTCTAATTTTATAGCTAAACTATATTGTTTATCATCCTTTTTAACAAGTTTTCCCCTTACTTGTTCTAAATCGATACACCTTAATTTTTCTGTTTCTTCTGCTCTGTAATATACAATCCCATAAACAAATAAATTAATAGCATAATAAAAATGATAACTTTTGTCGTAAAACAATAAATATAGTTTTAATTTTTACTAACCTGTTTATATGCAACAAAACTGCAACAACATGTTTATATTTGCCTCCCAATTCTGCTCTAGAACTAAATTTTGCTTTCCAGTAATTTATATTCTCATTTAATAAAATTTCAATCATATGAGGATCGCCACTCAAATGAATGGTTTTTAAACAAAATCCCAGTATTGTACCTGATCCATCATCTTTTATTCCACAAAGCAATACATGTCCTGCCTTAAAAACTGCTTCGCCTTTCTTTAGAGAGCGTGCAGAAGCAATGTATTCAAAAATATCACATAACTTTATGTTAATTTTGTCCATATTAAATACTTTGCATTTTGAAATGTATATTTCCAGCAAAAAGGAATGAGAGAACTCTCCTTATTCCTCCGCCATCGTGCTACCGTCCAGCCTGCCACCTATAGTTCAGTTTTTTCGGCAATAACCTTACATTAAAATTAGAAAAAAAATATGCTGCTATTAATGTAATATTTTTATCATAAACTAAATTGTAGCCTTTTCAAAAATTAAAAACTGCTAAATTTAAATGCTTTATCATTTTTGTGAAATTTCATTTACTATGTCAAGTTACCTGTTTGCCTATTGCAGAACAATTGATTGGCCCATATCAAACATGAATTACGCTCACTTCAGTTGAGTAAATATTGTTTAACGTTTGAAATGTTGTCATTACGAAGCCCTCGATGGAACCATCACAAAAAGTAAATATTATGGTAATGCGCTGGTGAAAAAGTTTAAACACATTCAGGCCTACTCAATGTGCACTTTACAGCGCTGGGGTGCTGCTTTGAAATAAAAATTTAATTTTCACAAATGCGATTGTGTAATATCCTAAAACCACACACAAACAAATGGAAAATGGATTTGAAGTGTATTAAAACTATTCGGAAATTAAATCTCGGTATTGAATGTGCGAAATGTTCAAACCATATGACGGGAAAATATGTATATTGAAATTTACATCAAACGACATTTTTGAAAAAAAATCTGTTTGACGTCATAGGGATTATAAAATAATCAACAAGAATATTTTTATTGAATTTACCATTGTTAGAAATAAATTATATTTTACGTTTATTCCAATAAAAATGAATCTGTACTGACAAACTTTACATATGAATAATATGAGTATTTCATGAATAAAAGTAGCAAAAAATTCCAATTTACTCTGAATAGAGTACTATGAATAAAATGCATTTTTGTGGTTGAATACGTAAAATAAAATAATCGACGATTGCAAAGAAGAAAAATGGAGTATGGTGTAAAAACTGCGCTATTTCATTTAGTTGAAAATAAAACGAGAAATATCTAAAGAGTCTAGTAGCTGAGTGCATATACATTTATACTCGTGTATGTAATGGGGTCACTCCCAAAATAAAATATTTACCTCTATGCATATATTCATAAAAATATATAAAATGAATAAACTTTTCATGATTTCCTTGGTAAACATTATCGGGTCTGGTTTCGTTATTTTATAATTTTATATAAATCTACAGTGATAGTGACTTCGAGCCCACACTCATATAAGTTAGGCTGGTTTATTTTTTACTTCCTTGTACGAAGTAAAGGAAGTATTGTAATCGCGAAAAATTTCGGTTTTGAGATTTCAACGGAAATATCCATTTTGACCGTCCCTGAATCCATTCTGACTAATTTTGTCGTGACGTCTGTACGTACGTACGTGCGTACGTATCTCGCATAACTCAAAAACGGTAAGCCGTAGAAAGTTGAAATATTGTATTTAGGACTTCTATAGCATCTAATTGTGCACCTCCCTTTTTGGTCATTACATAATTTCCAGAAATGGTACTTTATTTGAAGCCTATAATAGATTTTAATGAAAAACTATATTGAAATATAATCCAAAACGTTTCAAATTTGGTATATAAGACTTTTATATCAATTGGAATAACATAGCAGATTTTGGTTTAAACAAGCTAACCGGAAGTGATATATTACCTGAAGTTGTTAACAGTTTTTCTTGAATAAAATGGTTTCATTTTGATTTTAGAAATAAATGCTTCAAATAAAAGTTTTAGAGAATTAAATTCTGCGTCTAGCACATCAAGTATTATTAAATTAGCCCTTTGTATAAGCGAGATATGTATATTTAAAACTTATATACTTTTTGGTTTTTGTAATGAAGCTTGCTATGGATTAGGACAAAAAATAACGAAAAAATAAAAAATAGATGTTAATGTCAAATTACGTCAAATACGTGCAATTTTATACTTAGGTCTATACTTCATTGTCATATTGGTCTTGCGTACAAGGAAGTCGTGTGGTGTCCACATCAGATTTTTTAATAAACAAATTATAGAATCTACGCGAGTGGAGTACTCGGGAAGTTACTGGTAGAGGTGGGCGCGTGAGTAACTGTTTGTTCACGATCACGCACGCTCACGGAACTAAAAATGTAATCACGACCAATCATGCACGACTTTTTATGTTTGATTCACGATCACTCACGCTCACGACTTTATTTTGGCGCTCACGCCCGATCACGCCCGGCGGGTCATGTTCGTGTCACGTAATTGTTTCTATGTACATTTCATGCCCATATTCATAAACACTCGTAAAATTTTTAACGTTTCGTTATAATTTTTATCCAGTAAAAAGAGTCGACACTGATAGAAAATCGAAATGTGACTTGTTACGTTTGATTCCATTTGTCAAAAATTTTAACGAGTCGTTTTGAAATTTAACGAGCATTTATGAATATGGGCATAAGTCTGTTTAACACAGTCATAAGTTGTTATCAAATTAGGTAACAAATTGGTAATAAGTTAGGTAACAGATTGGTTTCATTGGAAACGAATGTTTATGGACAAATAGGTTGTTCTATTCCATCACAAATATCGTTATAAATTTGGTAACAAATTTGTTAACAGAATTATGATCGTGTCAAACGGGCTTAAAGATTTGTATATCTTTAGTGAAATCGGAGCAACTGTGTATACAATTTTGGGTACAACAATAACACTATTTTTATGCAAAAAAATACTGTTGATGGCATATTTGGACATAAAAATAATAACAAGAATGTAAAGTAAAAGATGGAAATTGACATTTTTTTAAATAAAAAATAGAAGAAAACTTGTACTCACGCCCGATTAAATTTCAATCACGCCTGATCACGCACGATAATTTTTTAGTACCTCACGCTCACGTCCAATCACGACGCAAAATTTAAATTATAATCACGATCACGCGGGTCACGTCGTGACCCATCGTGACTCGACAAAATCACGGCCCGCGCCCACCTCTAGTTACTGGTATACTGGGATAGCTATGAAAGTAAATACTCGGTAGTTTTGCAGGGCCGATCATAACCTATCAGCCGCCTTTGTTCTTATATAAAAATGCCCCTCCCCCATTTTATTTTTTCGGGTATTTAAGCCATTCATATTGCAGAGAATAGGGAATAGTTTTGACCTTTCTAATTGGGTGAAATTGGAAACAAGAGACAAGTTTACTTAAAACTGAAACTGTTGCGAACACCATCTGCTGAATGACTTAAATGGAACAGAGCATACTTCTAAAAACAAGTTTAGTTTAGTTTATAATTTAATTATCGACAAGTTTTATTTGAAACATTTTTGTCTAAAATTAAATGGGAACTTTTACGCAAAAGAAAACTGATTTCCAATGTTAAACGCCTATGGCCCGCTTTTTGATTAACACCCTGTACGTATGTACACCTGTATCAAGAGTTGGGTAAATTAATGGAAATATGTTGCTCTGATTATATTCCTTAGGGTTTTTTCTAAAGATTTCTGATTACACCAAAGAAAAGCTTGATTAAAACAAAGAAAATTTGATTACAAATAATGAAAAATTTAATTAATAATTACGTTAAAAAATTGATTATAATGTTACTGTCACCGTATAATGTAAAAATTAATATTTTTTATTTTTGCTTTTAAATTTTTTCTTGGAGCGCTGTAAATCAAGGCGGCCCAGAAAATTTTCTCATGGGGGCGCAAGATTTCTAGTTACGCCACTGATTGATATCATAAGTATACTCAGTCTTTTAATAAAATAAACTATATACCTATTAGGATAGATATGTTACCATTCAGCCAAACCAAGTAAAGAATAATGCTTTATTAATAAGTTTATTTCATAAATTGTTGACATTTTTAAAATTCTTAAATATTTTTTTTTCCAATAAAAAGTTGAATACTATTTAGATAGGCCACTTCTCTGCCAGTTTTTGCGGACGTTTTTTGAGTGAATGAGAGAATCTTCGGAGATGATGCATTCTCTCCGTTCTAGTTAATGTCGCGCGATGCATAAGGCCTATTCCCATAATTTCCAAATTTGACTATTTATATGGTTATAACAACAAGCTCAGCTAACGCACTCCATGTGGTCCGGATGCGGTATTTCGCTACCGAACATCGATCACTTCAGTATCTAAGGAGTGAGAAATATTTGTTGTAATGTTTTAAATATTTATTGTGTATTAATTATTTATACTATGTATATAATTTGGACACAAATAATAATAATAATAATAATAATAATAATAATAAATATTTATTTTAATTTATAATAATCCTTTGATTTTTACACTTTACCCAAATAAATAAAAACGTTACAATACAATTTAATAAAATTATTTCTGTGAAACTATAGTAACGTATGTACCGATGTCAGAGCCGTAACTAGGATTTTGAGCGCCTGTGGCAAAATTTTTATTTGCGCCCCTACGTATCAAGAAAATAAAAACAAAATAAACTACTGATGAGCGGTTCGCGAGTTACTAACAACTTAAACTTACATGAACATTTTCTAAAAATTTAAAACAACTGCAATTAGTTCTCATATTAAAAATTTGACACGATTAAAGATAAACAATAGGTATTTAATACGTGTCGAATTTCAGATGAAATGAGATCTAAATAGATTTGCAGATGTTTAAAATTTTAGAGGAATTTCATGTAAGTTTAAATTGTTAGTAACTCGCGAACCGCTCAACGGGAAAAATCGTCTATACTCTGTTCCATTTAAACCATTCAGCAGTTGGCACTCACATCAGCGCCAGTTTTAATTACATTGCGTAAACTTGTTTCCAATGTCTCCAATTTCAGCCAATCCGAGAGGTCAAAACTATTTCCTATTCTCTACAATACTGAATGGCTAAAATGGAACAAGGTACAATACATGACATGAAGGAGAATTTCATGATGAATTCAAATTTTCAAACAGTGTTCGTATCTTTAACCGGGTTAGAGTTGTGGATGAATTTATAGGAAAGAGTTTAAAAAATTATTCAAAAATCATCAATAATAAATTGTTATACATAGTAAAACCTATTATTTTTAAGTAGACGAAATTACATTGGATAACTATCCAAATTCAGCTAATCAGAGAGTTCAAAACTATGCTCAATTCTCTATAATACTGGATGGTTTAAATGAAACAAGATGGATACAAAGTATTAAATACCTAATTTTGTTAATTTTTTGAGTAATTTAAATTACTATCATAAATTGTTATTCTGGTTAACTATTTTTTAACATAACTCTTTGAGAGACCATCCTAGGCAAAAAATGTACGAACCCTATTATGTACAGGAAATTACGAGCTTTAATTTTGTATTCTTGTAAAATTTTTACTTTAGAGGCAAAATATGGGGTCGCTAGAGGGTGCAAAATCAGTATGTCTTTTTGGAGATCCCAATAAAGAGAATAAAATTCACGCCAGCTTGTCACCAATTATTTTCACAATAAACACCTTGCCGACTGGCCTATCTGTAGGTAATTATTTGTTAAATTTAGAAAATAGATTTTAGAAATATTTGATAAAAATCATATAAATGATTAAAATTTTGCGCCCCTAAGAATTTTGCGCCCGTGGCGTACGCCACCTTTGCCACGCCCTAGTTACGGCACTGACCGATGTGAAAAAAAAAATATATGAAACTATATTTTAGCCAGAAGAACAGGCTTAAAGGAGCTGAATAAAATATTTTTATCTTCGGTGGTCATAAACCTTAGCTACCTAAAGAAAAGGTAAAATATTTAAACCCTCTCACACAAAGAAACAATTGACCACGATATCAGACGGAACCTTCGTGTAATAGAGAGAAACCCAGAATATTCGTATATTTATAGCCCTTCTTACAATGCAGCCCTTGTCACAAGGAGGTATTGCTTCCCTTAGGAAATGTATCAAGGAATTAAGGGAGAGCAAAATGAGAATTGCTCCAGGAATAATAATCATGACCATTATGAAATGAATAATATACAAATTTCTATGAAATACTATACAGAATTAATTTTGTATATTCAAAACTTAAGTTTTGTTGTCAATGTGCCGGTATCATATTTTTCAAATAGTATTTTAAATGAAAATTTATGCAATATTTTTCATAGTAATAAAAATAATAATAATAATTTGTTTTTATTTTCGTAAACAATTAAATAAAAAGATTGCCGTTAGAAATAGTTATCTGTGACGTCATATTACACGCAGCACGTCATTAATAGCCAATAGGAAAACAGTTTGTCCATCACCAACGTTATTTATATATTTAAATAAACGTAGGCGAAGGTTTGTAACATGTTTAGCTGTATAAACTTTGAGGTCACATTCTGTTTCAGATCAAGTGACTTTTTCAAATTTTTACACAAATTGCAATAATTAATTGTAAAATATTTAATGGATATATTCGTGATATTTTCAAATATGAGGCTATTTAAAGAACAGTAATTTACGTAAAAAAAATCTGATGTGGCCAGCACATTACCTTCCGTCGGTTATATGAGGTATTTACGAAACTTCTACCGGTGCACTGTTTACCACTTGCGTTCTTAAAATATCGATTCTGGTAGCTATAACCTGATAAAAAGCCGTTACCGGTAAACAGCTTTTTATCAGGTTATAGCTACCAGAATCGATATTTTAAGAACGCAAGTGGTAAACAGGGTAGATCCATAGCATATGAAACAATTTGAAACAGGTTAGAAATTTGACGTAGTTAACAAACTGAGCAGAGTTCTACTTTGAACAAATTTCCGCTTTTAACGCCCGCGCTTCGCTTTGCATCACTACCTTTTTTTGAGATTAGATTCTTCATGAATCCGATAGATGGATCTGGTAGATATTGAACAATTTTCGAACACCGTAACTTTTTACCACTCGTGTTTTCGAACACAGTCGCTAGATGCGGTATCTACCGGTAGAATTTTCGTAAATGCGTATGTATTTTCTATAAAATCCATACAGAAAGTTCCTTGCAAAAGATTCTAAATTTCTTGTATGTACATTACCTTTCAACAGTTGTATGTATTTTATACAAATTCCATACTGAAAGTTTCGAGCAAAAAGATCCTATATTCCGAGTAAAATTAAAACACAAATATACTACGAATTTGTCAATTGCACTGACACTGACATCTTTCAATCAGAATTTTCTTAATATAGTAGATGTTTCTACCATAGCTGGCTGATTTATGGAAATTTAATTTATTTATAATTTTATAACTCTCTACCCATGTAATATGAAGTATAAAATGCAGTCAAATCGTATAGAGAATACAATGTTCTTTAATATTCATAATAACATTAAATGTGAAAAAATGTATATAACATCGTTTTTTCAAGAAAAACTGTTAAAATCTTCAAATGAGGGTACTTCCGGTTGACCAGTTATAACCAAAATCTATCAGCTCTTCATATGGATGCAACGAAGAGGAATACGAAGGAATTATAATTTTTGGAATGGTAGTATTAGAGTTATCGTAAACAAAAAATTTGTTACACACGCACACACACACACACACACACACACACACACACACACACACACACACACACACACACACACATATTCGTAAAAATAGTAAAATCGTATTCTAGGGACCTTAAAACGTGCTTATTCATTAAAATCTCACCACCGAATTTTTTGACCAAAGACAATACCTTCCTCACCTAAGGTTGACGGAAGGTAAAAAACCCTGAAAGTTATACTTTACTAGGCGAGCTTTGGAAGCTTGTAAGCTCGGTAAAGACACTTTCAGGTCATGTTGGGTACAATTTTTTTTCGCGAATAAATAATGAACTGATCGCCATGGAAACATTCATTATCTATACGGGACCGGAATACTATATTAAAACATAATTTACAGACGGCAACGTAATTCTAGCACGAGTTCCAAACAAGGATATTAATATATACACTAGATTGCTAACTTGCATGTTGTGCACGTAGTCACCTGTGAGGCAAGCAACTAGAAGGCAGCCATTTGCAGCAAAGGCAAAATACGCGCCAAATTTAAAATTATATATAGAAACAAATTATAAATGGGATGAAGTAACATATTTTTAATATTTATTGCTTATATTTTAAAAATTATAGTTATTTTAATAATATAATATACATAGGAAATTCACAGTAAAATAGGACTATGCTTATTAAATAAAAGCCTTTTTCATATGTTGTGGAAAATTTGAAAATACAGAAGACGCTGAGTCTGGTTTTAATCTTCTTATATATGTTCCAGGCCTTTTCAAGTAATCAGTTCAAGAAAATGATCACTGCATATATTTGATGCTTTTGTGTGAAATCTTTTCTTTTTATGGCATCTATCCACAATCGTAATATACCACTGTTATTTAAACTAAATCCGTAAAATATTTAAAAAAATAGTACGAATAAATATGTATACATATATATGAACAATAATGCTTCCTACTTAAATGAACTGGTTAGAGAGTTATTTGGACTCTAAATATCATTTTTATAGCAAAATCATTATGGAGATTTCATCAAAGGTCTGAAACTTTCCAGACAAAACTCGTATGAGCACAATTGCGAAAATGTATTTGTTATTCTACGTTGTTTCATGCCCTAATTCTTCATCCTTCACTTTCATTTTCTCCTCTTTGTGAAGGGTTGATAACCTTCCTTGTTGGATATACAATTAGCACGTATTAGAGTGGGCTGACAGTGTAATTAGGCGTATTTAGTCCAAAAGGGACGCATCTTGCTCAGACCGGTTCAGCTCGTGGCTAGAGTTTCAATTCAGTGGATAATCCAATTCCGCTGCACCCTGGTCCCAGGAAATTGATTTACTAGCCCTCTTAAGATGCGTTTATGCAGGATAAATACGCGATCATATAGCAGATAAAGGCCAAGTAAATGTCAAAATAGTTCATCAGGGTTATTGTTTGGCCAGACGCATAAAAATATTGGTAATTTTGCAACCGAAAATACGAATATGGGTTAATTGTATAAGCTCTTATGGTATGACTAGCGAATGAAAGTTGACGTTTAAATTATTTTATAGATGTGGTTTCTTTAGAAACCCTAGAGAAGAATAGAATGGGCTACTTGCGTGCTATTTTTTACATCCCGCTACCCTTGGTAACGGAGGTATAGGGATCGTGCTAAAAATCGCATATTGAGATTTTGGTAAATGACCACATTTTAAGGTCCCTAGAATCCAATTTTAACATTTTCACGATGATGTCTGTGTGTGTGGAAAATTTTGAAACCTTGTATTTCGAACTTTTTCTGTACTGGAAAGAGCTCATTAGATTTTGGTGTGAATCGGATAACCGGAAATGGCACTTTACTAGAGGCTCAAAATAGTTTTTCTTCGAAAAATACTTTTAAATGTTATTTTTTCGACAATAATGTTATTATACAAATTAAAGATTACTAAATTTCCTACTGATTTGCATTAATACTTTTTCTATATATTTTATGGATAAATTTATAAAATTATCTATAATTTAAATCCCGAAGCCTACGCTTTACACAAACAAAACTCCTTGGTTGCGCAGTTATTCAAATGTATGCAACTGACAGATAAATGTCACTGTCAAAGAAATAGTCATTTCAAATTAATAACAGTAACGTTCTAATAGAACAATAGGAAAGGAAATCAATACAGCATATGTAGGTATGTATTTAGATTAATAAAAATTAAAAATTCGCAAAAAAGTTCAAGCTAATTCTCATTTTTGGATTAGTGAATTCTATTTTATCCCGGTATTTAAAATTGAATCTTCATTTTATTATCAAAAACGTAGTTACTTGGATTCGATTAGACTAAATTTTAAGAAATAAACAGCCAAAATTAGAATAAAATTCGCTAATCCAAAAATAAGGATTAGCTTAATCTTTTTTGTCACTCGGGCGGTACATGGCGGGAGGTATTGTGTTGACCACACCAGATTTTTTATTTAATATTTTTGAAGAGACAATAAAAACTTGCTACCCATATTTTTTTCTTTTGGCAAAATATTTAGTAATTGGCCAGAAAAAAATTAATGAAATTTTAATATTTAAATTACCGCCATGTATGGCGTATAATTACCCCGAATCAATGAATGGCCGTAAAGCAATAACATCGGTACGTCCAATAGCAACGGCATGTGCGGGTAATTTAAACATGACAGATCATCTGTTTGATGTTTGAATAATAGTTTGGAGGCTAATATTGTCATTTGTTAGCTTATACTCGTACAAGATTTTTTAATCTTGTACGAGTATAAGCTAAGTTAAAATCCTTCAAAATCCTGCTTAACAAATCGAAATACGTAATAAAAGTAACAGAAACGCAAATTGTAAATAATAAAGAAGAGAGACAGTAACAGAAAAATGAACTAGTGTCAAAATCAAATTAAAACTCGCACTCGGTCGCCATCTACAGGTTACATTCTTAAATATGCATCCCTTTCTCCAGTTCAAAATAATGACGTCAAAGAAAATTTTCTTTCTTAATTTATTAAAGACATATAATTTTTTTAAAATAAAATTTTTATTTTTACATATAGTAACTGAATATCAAAACAGGGGTGCGGTTAAAATATTTTAAACATTTTTCGTTTATGTTGATTATAACAAAATATTTTGATCTTTAAAATATTTAGTTTGGCAATTCTATGAAATAGGATTATTTTTAATTTCCTCTAACAGTAATTCCGACTGTAGGGTTGGTTACACCTGAGACGAACGAACTAGAATTTGCCGTATTCAATTTTTTAAATACGTCCCAGAATCCTGTTGCTAAGGTCATTTTACATGCCTCCTGGTATTGAGTACAATTTTAATCTTTTGTAACGAATTCCGAAATTCGTGTCGTTAAATATTACGATGGATTGCTATATTACAGGCGTTTTGAATATAAAGAAGCGTTACCCGTCCGTACGGACTGTTATGAATACGGGCATATATGTAAGAAATAAATAGTGAACCAAGAGTTCGCCTTAGATCAGTTGGAAAGATCGTTACTCCGGTAAAGTAGTGGTCCCGGGTTCTAAAGTTGACTTATACAATAATTATTTACAAAATTGGCAATTACTAAAATATTATGAAATAATTTATTTTTGAAATTGCTAGTTACATCCATCAATTCTTTGTTAATACGAGGTCGACTATGCACAAATATGTATATGAGTTCATTTTTTTTACTTTTTGCTTCAGATTTACTACAAACTGTTACAAAATACACATTGTAAAACACATAAAACATTAAACTATTTCACATATTCCGCTTGTTTCAAAAGTTTTTGCCATAAAAAACTTTCCATTACAAATATACCACCACATGCATCACATTTGGGAACAAACAAAAATCGAAGTCTCGATAAAATAGGACATATAATAATGATTTTATCCACAATGCATAAAATCCCGACGTGTGTGCACTTTGATATTGTGAAAGCCGAAGCATGATCTGGGCTTATAAGGCAGATAAAGGTGAAATCCTTTTATGATAAAAGTGCAACGGCGGAGAACAAATATCACAAGAATAAAGCGGATCATCTTTTTGTTATCCTGCATAAAACAATACACGGGAAAATACCACGGATGCAATATATCTGAGTACTTTGGAAATTGAATGGATTATTTATGTAGGTATGTAATAAAAATATAAACTCTGAGAGGTAGACACGGATTACATACATTAAGTGAATTACTTTTTAAAAATAAAAGTATGTGCGTATGCATTTTTGTATTTTATTTTTGCTAAATAAAAAAATCTGATGTGGCCAGCACATAACCTCTCACCAGATATTTTACCTGGTTGTACGCATAAAACGAAAAATATTTTTAAATACAAATACATATATTCATATCTCACTACAAAATAATTATTTTAATATAAATGTACAATAATCTATTATTCACGAAAGATGAGTAATCAAGGTCATTTATTCGAAGAAAGAATACACATCACTTTATAGCAGTAGCTTAGCAACATTTTGTATTAGAAAGAGAAAGATTATTTGACCTACGTCTATTTAATTTATGTGGTGTGACAGATATACATAAATAGTGGCATTACTTTCTAACACACTATAAATAATAATGACATATGTCGTAGAATTACAGATACCTAATTATCTACTACACTGCCCTCTGTGCTGATATTTACCCAGTGGCGTTGACGTTTAAATCAAATTATTATTTCTTGGTTAACTCTATGTGTTTGTATTTTGCAAAAACATAAGTGAAGAACATAAATCTTTCAGGGAGGCATTATTTAGAAACATAATTTTCAAATGAATTATTTTTAATTTTTCACTTAAAATGTGTCCATAAATATTTTAGGTTGCACGCCTATGTATACGAAATGCAATGAACTTATCGGCTAGTAATATTATATTAGACGGCTTACAAATGACCTTGAATAGTCATCTTTCGTGAGTAATAGTTTACATACATTTTCTTTATATTCAATATCCTGAATTTTTTTCTACTTTCCTTTTCTTTTATTCGTCATTTTTTCGCAAATTCCCTTCATATTCTTTTTTACGTACATTCTTTTGCGTTGTTGGCTTTTTATTTATTTTCATAATTTTCATAATGATGTACAAATATTTTAGACAGTGGCATACAAATATTTTTGACAGCGACATTTGTGTGAATTACAAACATTTGAATTTCTTGCCTTGAAGTAGTTTGATCTGAGAATTTTTACATCAAATTATTTTATATGCATTTCTTTATCTCTAAATCTATAGAAGATATAATAATGAATTTATATTTATCGAATAAAGAATTTAACGTTTTTTAATATAAGTATTTACATAAATTTTCGATAAATATTTTTTTTTCTTGTAACTACTACTTCCGGTTGTCCAATTGTTACCAAAACTGACTCGACTCTTCCCATTATTGTTAGATTGAGGAATCCGTAGTTAAAAATGTCTTAAGTCTTATAGTATTTTAGAAATCGTGGATCCAACATCCACACACACGTACGGACATCATCGTAAAAATGTTATAATCGGATTCTAGGGACCTTAAAACGTGTTTATTCATTAAAATCTGGATATGCGATTTTTAGCATAAATCCACTATCTTAGCGAGAGGTAAAAATTATTTTCTAATTTATCGAACTCTCGAATTATAGTTCTAATAGTTTGAAATCACGGCCAAGTATGGCAAATATGTTGGATCGTTAGTACAAACTTCAGCAAAAAAATTACAATATACTCGCATTTTAAAAAGCAAACGCGTTTCAAAAAAATCTGATGTGGTCAACACAATACCTCCCGCTATTTAATTTTTATTATTTTAAATATACATACTTACATATTTAGTTATGCTGAAAATGTTAAAATTGGATTCGACGGACCTTAAAACGTGGTCATTTACGAAAATCTCGATATGCGATTTTTAGCACGATCTCTATACCTCCTTTACCAAGGGTAGCAGAGGTAAAAAGTATAATCGTCAATCAGCAACCTATGACAAGTTTAAAATTCTATTCTTTTGAATATTGAAAAGCATATTGTCTGCTACTTTGATTTTTTCAAAATTTACTCTCATTATAGTATGATCAATTTTTCGGAAGCTACGTAAAAACATCCACCACCAGATGTTATATTTTTCGCAGGAAACTTTTTTCTTTTTCTTTGCTTTCGACTGTTTTGTTTTTATTTTCTTGTTTACAAGTAAAATTACCGAGACTAATGTCAAAATTTTCTGGGGTTTCCACTTCGTTATTTATGTATTAATAAGAGTGACTCTTTCGCGAGGTTTGCTTAAGCTTCTGTATACAATTTTTGCTGTGCTTTTGTATTTTTTACTGGCCCAAGTTTTTACAAGTCAGAGCTTGTTAGAAATGAGTCCAGTGTGAGAGGTGGTTTTTACAAGCTTTATTTGATAAAATAAATAATAGGCAGCAGATTTTGTTATTTTTACCTATATTATGAAATTATTCCAGAGAATAACACTGAATTTTTTCATGAAATTGTTATTATAAATGTGTTCCATTTGAAAGATTTTCACTGGAATTCTTCAATTTCTAGTAGAATGCTTTAGAATCTGAGCTAAAATCGTCTTGAAATCAGTGGATTTTTCACCTATCTTTTGTTCGTCTTAGATGAATACTTGGTTTTTATTTTTACTACAACCGTGCGTAAAATAAATACTTTACGCAGTCTTTACAGTGTGTAATGGATACTTTCTAACATTTTTTTTGGCATAATGAGTTCTAATCTAATTATTATTATTCGTTTATGTTGTAAGGACGAATATCCTCATACAAAATCATACCAAAATATTGGAGAGTGGTAATAGGGGATTACAGCTCAATCGAATTAAGAGATAAAAAAGAGTAAAAAATAGTGGAAGTATATGCTTAATAATGAATATTAGTAAAGAAATAAAATGATATAATTGAAATACTTCGGAAATAAGGTTTTTTTTTGTTTTAGCAGCTCGTCACTCATATGAATTCCATACATATTATTTTCATTGGCGACTCAAAGACCACCTATAAATACATAACGAATACCGAGTTAGGGGGAGGAGTCTACTACCAATGGAAGTTGATAAATTCAACTGAGCTGTCCAAACACTTTCCAGCGAAATTTTGAATAAGAAATAGGTTGGTATCTCGCTTTGTCCAAAAAATGAGATAACCGGAGTTGCCATTTAGACGACGAAATAAATTTGTTATTCTAGCCTTAGCTTAATCCACCCTGATTCAGAGTAAATTGAACCAGTCTTAATTATTATAAATTATTTGTAATGGTTCCAATTTGGCAATGGCGCAATAATACACTCTTCCTTGCGAGTTGATGAAAGAGTTGTTAAATCTACAACACTGGCTTCGTTGACAGGTGAAGTTAGAGTCTGCGTCTCTGCAATGTAACCGTAAATTAGCGCAAACTTGCCGCGAACTTCCCGCAACACCAACTTTATAAAGAGCGCGCGAACGTGGCGCGAACGCGAACTCGAAACTCTCCTATCTTTGAATTATCGAAAATAAGTATGGAATTTACCTTTCTCTACGTCGTTTGTATCACCGATCCAATTATAAACTTGTACCACGGCGTTTATTATTACCGAAACAATTCCCCAAACACTAAATTATAACACTGAGTAATTTCGCGAAAGTGAAATCAAATAAAAGCAAGATTCTACAATTATATCATCCAAAATTTTGTAACTATTGTGTAGTTTTTACTTCAAGAACAAAATACTATTTCCGGAACTTGAACATTCTAATCTCAGACATAATTAAAATGCATATTATATGAAAGAAACATTAGAATTATTTTGTTTTGCCAGAAACATAGATCACTAGATAAAACTAAAAATTCAAATGATGGAATTTTCTTTTGCTCTTCTTTAGGACACTTTTTTATTTACTCTTGAACGACAATACTCAATTTTTTTATCATATATAATATCATAAGTGGTAAATTTTTGCCGGAAAATTTTTCAGATTGTTACGGGAGCCGGTTGCCTAGCAATTTATTGAGTGACATTGACAAAAAAATCACGAGTTGTCAAACGAGTGATTTTTGATCAATGTCACGAGCTAAATTGGCAACAGGCTAGAATAAAGCAATCGGAAAATTTTTCCAGGATAAAATTTAACCACGAATGGTATTCGGATGACTATTTCCCAAATAAAAATCAGGTAATCATTTATATAATTTTTTTCTTGACAAAAATCTTGTAATTTTTATTGTGTTTAGAGGTATTATGTTTCAGTTTGCTTTTTCAACGTTTTAAATAGATTCCTGTCCGAATCGACTCGTTTTTAATAAAAACTGATATTACTGAAATTATACAGACTTTCTAAAACGTCAAAAAATTTTCGCTTATCAAAACTCACTTACTTGTAAAAATACGACATCTTATTGGCTTAAAGGGTGCGAGATTTTTTTGTGACAGTGTTTTGCCGAAGTGAAACTTGGTAACTAGGTAGAATCCTGAATTTGGATTGGTTTATATATTTATGAGTGAAATGGTCATTCTTATATTTTGAGTTATGAAGTTAAAGTTGCATCATTGAAAAAAGATTTTTGTTAGCTTCCCAATGAAAAAATCTGATGTGGCCAACACATGACCTCCCGTCAATTCCATGTTTGAAATAGCAAATATCACTTCCAGTTGATCGTTTGTAAACAAAATCGAATTTGTTCCAATAAATAGAAACGTCTGTAATACCAAATTTTGGATTACATTTTATAATGTTTTTCCTCGAAAATCTGTTAAGTACTCCAAATTAAGTACCACTTCCTGTTTATCATACAGGTATAATCAAAATCTAATGTTGTTTCAAACTATATACACGAGTTTTAAATACCATATTTGAGAAGTTTTGAATCATGTTTTAATATATTTTTTCAAAAAAATCTGTTTTTAGCTTCCTGTGAAATAGATTATCAATTTTAGAAAACTTATAGTATGATTTTCTCCGTCGTTAAAAATAACGATATCGTTCTTTTTTACCTCTCGCTAAGAGGGGTATTGTATTCATGCTAAAAATCGCATATCCAGATTTTAGTGAATAAGCACGTTTTAAGGTCCCTAGAATCCGATTATAACATTTTTACGATGATGTCCGTATGTGTGTGTGGATGTGTTTGTGGATGTTGGATCCACGATTTCTCAAATACTATAAGACTTAAGAAATTTTTAACTACGGATTCCTCAATCTAACAATAATGGGAAGAGTTGATTAAGTTTTGGTAACAATTGAGCAACCGGAAGTAGTAGTTACAAGAAAAAAAATATCTAAATATTATTTATCGAAAATTTATGTAAATACTTAATTAAAGAATGTTAAATTCTTTGTTCGATAAATATAAATTTATTATTATATCTTCTATAGATTTAGAGATAAAGAAATGCATAATAAAATAATTTTATGTAAAAATTCTCAGATCAAACTACTTCAAGGCAAGAAATTCAAATCTTTGTAATTGACACATAAATGTCACTGTCAAAAATATTTGTATGCCACTGTCAAAATTATTTGTACATCATTATGAAGATTATGAAAATAAAAAAGTCAACAACACAAAAGAATATACGTAATTTGCGAAAAAATGACGAATATAAAGAAAAAGAACAGGAAAGTAGAAAAAAAATGTCAGGATATTGAAAATAAAGAAAATGTATGTATTGTACATACTTTATATTAAAATATCCCATAGATTTTGCAAATATATGTGAGAATTATTTTGTAGTGAGACATGAATATATGTATTTGTATTTAAAAATATTTTTCGTTTTAGGCGTACAACCAGATAAAATATCTGGCGAGAGGTTATGTGTTGGCCACATCAGATTTTTCGTTATGTAGAATTAAATTATTATTTACAGAATACCACTTTAATGATTATCGTTATAATAACGATATGACAATTGATAACAATGCATAATGTCATAACGAAAGTTTACAGAATAAACCTATTAAACGATTTTCGGTATTATTAACGTTTTTACGATTCGTTATGTCATAACGATGCCCTATAAATAACTACCAAGTTTCATCAATTACTATGAATAAGGTACTTTATAGTAAGAAGTTGCTGTTTTTATACAAACTTTCGAATTACAGAAATCAAACAGTGAAAAGTATCTATGTTTGGTCTTGATTATATCAACACTAACTCAAAAACACGGTTAAAGAATTCAGATATAATAAAAGTGAACATTATTCAGGACTCAGTAATTCAAGCAATCCTTCTTGGCTACAAAAACAAGTAAAGAATAAAAAACCGACATGAAAACATTTAAAATCTCCCCAAATATTTTCATCTTTGATCCATTTTACCCGTGTTGACAAAAACTTGTTTACATCTCCTTTCCATTGGTATTTTTGGAGTGGCTCCAGTGTTTCCAGCCCTGTTGGATAATGAAGCCGCGTCTTTCAGTCACCAGGGCCTGCGGCCCTAGTCTCTCCGGGCTGTCACAAAGGCACGAATGTAAATCGAGCCGGTATTTGTACTCGCCATCAACTGCGAATGGGGCATTAGCATATTAATGGCTTTAAGGATATCATAGGTTGCTGACTGCCTTATAGGAGTTTTAAAGCAAATTATATGTAGGTTTATTTGTTTGTTTGTTGTAGAAGGTGTAGTTTTCAAACGATAAACGATGTTTCTCATGATTCATTACTTTAAAGAGGTTCTTGGTAATAGAAATTTTCTTGAGATAAATTGTTTTATACTGAGCTTTATGCACAAATATTGTCATAAAATTTAATTAATTTCTTATATTTTATGACACATAAAAGATGCCACAGTTGACAATAAAATTAAAAATTATCCGTAACTTTAAAATTAAGTGAAAATAAAAATTATATGCGTAATTAGAGAACAAAATGTCTCATTTTCAATAGAAATTTTTTACAATAAACCATATTAAAAAGGGTATAAAATAAATTAGGTTACTAAACATGTCAACCATGCCAGAAGTCCCTAACAGTCACTTTTTCTCTTAAACTGTTTTACATTTGTCAATTTTTTCATCAATCTTAAGAAGTTGGCGAAGTTCTAGAAATTGACCTTAAAACACATTTGTATTCCAATTGTCAATTTTTGCGTCAATTATTATGCTGGAATAGAGAGCATTTTCTTTTTACTTCCTTGTACATAGTAAAGAAATTATTGTAATCGCGAAAAATTTTGGTTTTCATATTTCAGCAGAAATATCCATTTTGACCATCCCTGAATCCATTTTGACTAATTTCGTCGCGATGTTTGTACGTACGTACGTTTCTCGCATATCTCAAAAATGGTATGTTGAAATTTTGTTTTAAGACTGCTATAACATATAGTTGTGCATTTCCTTTTTTGGTTATTACATAATTTCCAGATGTAGTACTTTGCTTGAAGCCTATACTACATTTTAATGAATAACTATTTTAAAACATAATCCAAAACTTTTCAAATTTGGTATATAAGACTTTTATGTCAATGGGAACAACATAATAGATTTTGGTTAAAATAGCCTAACCGGAAGTATGACCTGAAGTTGTTAACAAGTTTTCTTGAATAAAATGGTTTTATTCTGAATTTGGAAATAAATACTTCAATTAAAGTTTTGCGTCCAGCACATCAAATATTATTAAATTAGCCCTATATATATAAGCGAAATTAAATTTAAAAATTATGTACTTTTTAGTTTTTGCAATAAAGCTTGCTATGCATTAGGAAAAAATGTCAAATGTCAAATTACGTCTAATACGTGCAATTTTATGATTGGGTCTATATTTAATGTTGGTCTTCCTCTGACGCTTTTTTGTCGTCGTTATTTTTAAACTAGTTTTGAAATTTATTATTTACGAATTGTGTAAAGTCCAGTTGTGCACATACCTTCATGATCACTATATATCCTACCGTTTTGAAGTTACAATTAATATTTTGTAATTTAGTTATTAAAAAAATATGTATAGTCCACATCAGATTTTTTCTTTTCAATTTTTTAATGTTTTTTAGTAATTTTAATAACACACCAACATGTGATTTTAATTATATGACTGTTACTTGACTATGACTTTTAATATTTCAATATGAAAATAAAGGCAGGTTGTCAGATTGCACAATTTTAAGCTCAATTTAGAATTAGGCCAAGTTCTTAAAACTGTCGGAAAAATTGATAAGTGTAAAACAGGCATCAGAAAGTGACTAAAATTACTCAATATGTATACCATTCCAGAGGTCCTAACGATTGCGGGTCGTTGACAAACTTCTGAAAAAGTAGAAGATGAAACGCTCTAGGCAATACAGAATTCTGGAACATACTAAAGTCAGAATATTCAAAATTGACAGTCCCGGTGTATGGATGCGAATTGCGAATACAGTCTAATACTACAAAGAACCCCATGAAAGGAACTCAAATGTAGTCAACTTTCGCTTAGTATGAATTCCTCGTTTATAGCATTTGCGAAGATACACTTACATGACCTACACTAATTTGCTTGTACAACGACATGGAGACGTGATACTATCTTTTATAAAAAAAATCTGGGAACGGCATTCCCACGCGTTCTTATCCAACTGAAGCGCTGATATTAAATAACACTACAAGTATATAGGTACTTCTGGTCTTTTAAGAAAAAATAAAAACATGTAGCTCCAAAATTTGTTCTGCATAGGTTGTTCAGCATTAATGTGTTCAACATAGATGTCTCGAGTATTAAAAGAAATACGTGGCTTAGCTTAGACGGAAGTTGACCCATCAAAAGGCCATTTTAGCGGTGTATGTTTATCCGGAAAAAATCAAGATTCACTTGATGTATATAAAAATATAAATTTTGTAGTTTTTATATTTGCAAATAAATTGCAAGTATAAAATAATACTAGGTTTTAGTTTTCACTTTTTACCTGAATTTATGCTAAAAATCGCATTTCCATGCATATAAAATAATTTGATGTAATAAATCTCAGATCAAACTACTTCAAGGCAAGATATTCAAATGTTTGTAATTGACACATAAATATTTGTACATCATTATGAAAATAAAAAAAGTCAACAACGCAAAAGAATATACGTAAAAAAGAATATAAAAGGAATTTGCGAAAAAATGACGAATGTAAAAAAAGAAAAAATATCTTTTTAAGAGTATGTTTTATGCTTTTTCGAACGATGATATTCAATTATTATATCACAAGAGCTTCGAAAATACTGCCTACTGATGGGACGTATTACTATAGAAACACCCCGAGACACACGGTCTCGTGGTGTTTCTATAGCAGTACGTCTCATCAGTCGGCAGTATTTTCGATTATTTTTGATGATCTTGTGATATAATAATTGAAAAGAGAATTTTTCTAGCTTTTTATTGGCGTAAATTTCCACTATGGTGCCCATATAAAAATTGTAATTTTGGTATCATAGCTCAAAAAACAAATACTCTTTCGATTGAAATGAGCATTACCATTCACAAGAGCTTTAAAAAGTGACCTAAGTGTCTTACTCCAAAATATATTTTTTTCTCAAGTGCCCCACTGATCTTTTTCGGATACCTAAACAAAACGTCGCTAAAATCATCTCTCAATGGGGTAATTTTTCTAACTTAACCGAGTTCGTAGGTATCTTTAATAAGTTGAACACGTTATGCTGGACACTCTGTAAGTTTATAAATTTAATTCTTCAATAAAAGTTCTGTTGTTGTTACCAATAAATAATTTCGGGCATTTGTTAAAAGTTACCGTTCCAGTTTTGGTCACGTAATACGTCAGCGCGTTGCTATCTTCTATATGTGAAGTTTCCCGCTCCTTTCATCCAAGTTCAGCAATTAGATTTCTCGGCACGCATCGACACCGCTGGCTTTTCATCGAGATTTAATCGCAATCGCGATCTGTTTCTTTATTATTTCCTTGACATTTACCCAACGACGGAGGAATGTACTTGGAACTTACTTCACACATTTATATTATGCACACCGCTCTTTTGTTTACCAAAGCCAGCTTGATCTGAACGAAGATAAAGTAATAAATACTTTATAAATTGCAAATTTTATTGAATGAATGAACTTGGAATAAAATACATAGTTTTGAGTTAAACATTAAAAATAGTGTAATAAATTAAGTTAAGAGCATATAGTACTGACCAAAATGAGTAAAAACGGCTTAATCAACATGGGTTCGATCTTCAATAGTGTCCGAGATATGAGGCAGTGAAAAATGAGTTTTTACGGGGTTTACCTCTGCTATCACGAAAACTATAAGAGGTACGACTTCGATTAAATAAGACTTTTTGTTTACCTTTCAGAGGTCAACTTACGTGTGCTTTTGTTTTTTTAAATCAAATAATTGTACTAAGTTAAATGTTGTAGCAACCTTGGCCAATAATTGAGTTTCAAATAACTTCGTTACTATTAGATATTGAGAAAAATGATTCATATAAAATTTTATTGTTTTTTTATAGTCTTACTGGCATAGACAAAATTTTGTTCAATCACTATCTTTGTCAATTTTCTTTGATTCTAATAGTAAATGGTCTGTTTCTCGGAAACAGCTGAAGATCAGGCCCATGTTGATTAAGCCTTTTTTACTCATTTTGGTCATTACTATATACCCTTTCATTTTTTTCCAGAAGTATAATTACGCTCTGTATGAAGAAAGGAAAAGGCATTTCATATTATTTAATTATTTTAATCAGCTACCTTCTTGCAGTTAGATAAAAAATTTATTTTAACAAAATTCGAATTTCATACACATTCAAAATTCCAATTTCGAGTGTTTACGAAGCTAGAATTACATATTTTCAAGTGTAAGTTAATTGGCATTTATTACACTTTGCTTTGTTATTATTAATTTCAGAAAAAATATTTCTAAATTGTACTTCGCGGCGACATGTTAATTAAGAATTTTTTACTTTCAACAAATAAGCGACAAATCTCGGTGTTTGGACTCAGAGAGCAAGTTTAAAAAAGTCATGTCATTGTAAAACACGAATAAATAGATGGCGGCTTTAACTATTGAATTACAAAATTCGAAAAATATTCCAAATTTTGACTTCGAAATTCGTAATTCGAAAAAGTATAAAGTCTATTTTTCGAATTTCGAATATTTAAAAATTCGAAATTCTAAAATTCGAATTTTGTCAACCGCACTAGTTTTTAACATATCTATACACACTTCAAGTTATGTAGGCACATTTTAATGTCTTTGATATAGTTTATATATATTGTAGAATTATGTTATTATGATATTTTAGAAGTTTTTTTTTTATTATACAGGGTAAATAATAATAAACATATTCAATTATATAAGTATTTTAGTAGTTTTTCTAACACTTTTCCTGTCATTTTTATGTGAATCCATGTTTCTGGACGACATCAAAAGACATTTGACAGCCAATATACATAGATGAATGTCTACATAAGTTTCAAGTATACATCAAATGGCGCAGGTTAAACGTCATTAGGGTAAATATTTGGAAAATTCAAAATATATTTTATTTCAGTAGAACAAGCTTCAATTTTGCTCTTTTTATACTGGAAGATTATTGATATATCCAAAGTACCCTTCACGTTTTATTCTCGTATCAATGCAGAAACTGTTGATAAAGAAAAATTCTTGCTCCCTATACGTTATTTATTACTTCAAATATCCAAAATCACCAAGCAATCCAATCAGAATTCAGACATCTCGACAGATGAATAGAAACCGTTTACTCGACTCTCATATAAAAACTCAATATGAATCTTATTTGTAAAACGTTTAACCATTTAGAAATCAATTTCAACAACGCTTTTTCTCTCTTTGCAAGGCTTAGAGAATCTTATATGGATATATTCGCCTGACGTGATAAAAGCGTTTCGTAAGAGAGAAATATTGCGTAGTGTAATGAGTTTTTTTTCTATAGAAAATGTAACAGTGGGTGGGTAGCTGTTATTACATGGTATTGTAATAAAAGTAGAATAATGATATTGTTAACTAGGCGGTATTATTACAAGTATTACAATTTAAATGAATGTTATTACATGCTTCAGTTTTTTTTTTTCATTATATTACGAAGTTAATATGGTGTTGCAACAAATTTAAAAGCTATTACTTATAAAAAAAAGTTAATTTTCTAGTAGCACGATTCTTATTAGTTATACACAGTGGGATTTAAAATATGCATATATGATTAGAAAATAACACTATTTGTTATTATCTTTCAATGTAAATACGATGTATTATTAATAAAATATTATGTTTGAGCAATGAATATTTATTGCATTCATTTAGAAAGTCGCTGCGTGCGTTATGTGACCGACTAAGGACTAGCCGATGTCAAACATGAAATTATTTCCAATTTTCAAATTACTCCGATAGTGTAGTGCACAAATGTGTTAAGTACAAGTTTTGGTTAAAAAGCCAAGAGCTTGCAATCATTATTTTCATATGCATATAGGTGTTAATTGAATTTTATAATTTTTGGGACCGGTAGCGCCATCTGACACTTCTCAATTCTGATATACATATTACTGGAGCATACAGAACTTTAAATTTCATTTCCTGACAAATTCATAATTTTGCACTTGACATATTTGTGCGCTACACCATTGAGTCGCCAGCCGATTATTACGATCAGAACCTGAGGGATCCATACAAAATAGATTTTTGTTATATATTATTCACTGGATAGTATGCTCATGTATTCGATTATTGTGACCAAATCCATACTATTAAGTTTCGGTAAAATATATGAAGCCTTGGTGGTAAAGGTATTAAAATTTGAACTTGAAAACATTCTAGTGCAACAACAAAACGGCTTCTGTTCCGGGAAGTCTGTACTAACAAATTTAGGGGCCTATTCAGAACTCAATATTTGTGTAGTCGTTATGGTCGTTATGTACTATAAAGATTGTTATTCTCAGTACTGAAAGTGGTTACTGTGAACAATTGTTAAGCGTTTTGACAGTCTTTATCATAACGACTGCAAAAACTATGTATTTATGGTTATCACGTTGTTATTTGACATGTGACAGGGTATTATATCATTCAAATATTATTAATATTTCTGCCAAATATTGGTGTTTTTATATTTTAGCAGGATGAAATTTATTATACGTATAGATTTTGCGACGACTGGAATAATGATCAGAAGAACGTTGAAGTCTGTGGTGGAAGAAAGTTACTTTTGACATTCTGTGAAAACTCTGTGTGAAGTTTCTGTTACATATTCAGTCAAACTAAAAAAATTAAATCTTCCCATAAATTTTCAATCACGTTGCGATCATTTGTAGGAATTAACAAATCCGTTCTAAATAATGTAGAAGTTTCCAAATATGACACAAATATCATATTGTTCTTTAGTTGTTTTGGGAAAGCGTTTGCATACCAAATATAATTGACAATTTATTATTTAAAAAAATTAAAGCGTTGACAGGCAAGATTAAGGTTAGATTAAGTTCATATATGTATAATGAAGTTAGCTATTGTCAAATAATCTGGTTCATTCACAAGTATGATTTTGTAAAGATTGTTAATAATACCGACGTAGGTTCTGAATTGACAAATTCATAAAGATTGTTACAAATGTCTTTATGATAACAATCTTTATATGCATAGCAACCTTTATAACTATATTTCTCTGAATAGGCCACTTAATTCTCTTTACCGAAGATTTGAGTGCCAATATGGATAAGAAATTACAAACCGAAGTAATTTCATTAATTTTAGCAAGGCATTCGATCGGGTTCACCATCCCACGTTAATTTTTTAAACTTGAACTTCTAGAAATACATGGATCTTTGATCAGGTGGATAGAATTTTATTCTATTAAGTTTCTTGCAATGGTTTCAAATCTTGCATATTTTCCGTTCCATCTGGCGTACCACAAGGGTCTCACTTGGGTCCAATACATTTCAATGTATTTATAAATAATATTGCCAAATGCTTCCTTCATTCAAAATTTACTTTATATGCAGATGATTTACAATTTTACAAGACCATAAACACATAAAAACTGACTTAAGTCGCTTGCAAGATTACTGTGAACTTAATCATTTATCTCTGAATGTTTCTAAGTGCTATCTTGTTAACTTCGCACGGAATCGTACAAAATTAATATACAATTACAGTATATGCAACACGACATTAACTATAAAAAAATTCTAGGGATTTAGGAATAATATATGATTCAATTTACACTTTGAAGCTATTATTCAAGAATCTTATAAAATTCTAGGATTTATTTTCAGATATTGCAAATACTTTAAAAATCTGTATTCCATTATTTGCTTTACAAATCATTTATATGATCAAACTTGGAATACGGTTCGACAATTTGGAATCCATGTTATTTGCGAAATAGTAATTTGTTGGAAAATGTACAATATATATATATATATATATATATATATATATATATATATATATATATATATATATATATATATATATATATTTAAATTTCAAATTTAATCTTCAAATAGTCAATTATACATCTAGACTTCAACATTTTCAAATATTAACTTTGGAAAATAGAAGAATTAATTTAGATAAATTATTTTTGTATAAAGCTTTGAACAACGTAGTATTTTCTGAAAGCTTATTACCTTATATTAACTTTCACATCCCCAGTAAACATACCAGGTTTAGAGATTTATTTTCATTCCCTCTCATAATACAAATAATTATAAAAACACCCCCATCAATAGATTATTAACTTTATACAATAAAAATTTCAGCCAGTTAGACGTATTCCATCTTTCAATAAATAGAATTAAATTTTTGCTAAAAGAACGTGTATAGTAGAATAATTGTTTTTCACTGTTATATTCTTTTATTTACCAAAATATCACTACACATGTACTTTTTGTATGTTATTATCCAATACTTTGTTATAATTTGTGGATATCTGTTATTGGTACTTTGTACTGTTGATCCCGGGAGTCCAGATTCGCGACCAGACAGTCATGCACACGTCCACGAGACCCCATAATTATGAAAATTTATTAGCTGCGTTAAGTATTTGGCCTCAATGTAAAGCTAATTTTAATTTATTTCATAAAATACAAAAATGTATTATTTCATTTAAAAAATCAACGATGAATTCGCTTTCAGGGAACCGAAAGTAGATTTCAGGATTTTTTCTCACACCAAAAAGTGGCATCTAAGTTCGCTCCCAACGTTGCAATTTATTATAAAGAAAATAGCCATTTATCTCTAATCTTTCGACATCTTGTACAACAGTTTTGAAGTAGACACCCAGGATATATTTCTGTTAGGTAAGTACCTTGAAATATTTCTCGTGGGTTAAATACTCGTTTCGGATTCAAATTATGATCATTTCAATTACAATTAGTTTAATGTATTATTAATTATAATTAATATTGTGATGAACTAATAAATTTTATTCGTAAATGTGTAATAAAAAAACGAGATCAGTATCAATAAATATGATATAAATTTTATCTCTGGAACGAGCTCGTATAAATTAAAGAAATGCTTCCGGAAATAAATTATAATTAACTTCCTTGATTGTTTAATTTTATAAGATAAAATGTTCTGCGTATTTTCTTTTGTATAATATCATGTAAGTAGCTATTATTAAACAACATACATACAATATATCAATTTCATCATAGATATTCACCTAATCTAATATGTATTTCTATTTGTGAAATTTGTCTAGAAAAAATAGCTGAAATTCATTTACTTACAAATAGCGAAATCGTAGCAGTCCGATTGCGTCATTGTATTGTTTCACTCACCTGAAAAGAAAAAGAAAAGCAAAATTAGTATTTCAAAATGCAATGCACATCTGAATACACAAATAGTAATTTATGTACCTGACATTTGTAATTCAAACCATACAGAGTTTTTATTTCTTTCTCTTGTTATTAATGTTGGCGATAGTGAAGAGAATATGAATATTGCTTGTACATACTTTTAACATGCCAACAAAATTACCATCAATGAAGCAGGTATGCATGTTCATATTATATATTAAGTACAATGTAAATAATAGGGTAACATTTGTATTCATATTTTTATTTAATTTTGCTGTTATATTAGTTACAGCTTTTATTTCAAACTTATAATTCTAGCGTATATATTGGGTTTGAAATAATAAAATAAAATTTCTTATTTTAAAATTTACTCGACTATTACTTAATCTGTAAAATTATTTGATTTGTTAGGTTAGGTACAGCAGGTTCCAAAAAAGTGCCCCAGAATGGGGTGATCAGAACTATTTATAAGATACGAAGTAGGTACAATTAGACAAAAGTTATTCTATTGAGAAATCCATTTAATATTATGCATAGCACAGGACACTAGAAATACGCAAAAATGTAAAATTTGCAATTTTAATTTTTTGGTTGCACCTTGTTTGGGAAATTTTATGTTCTTTTTTGCGATGCCAATTTTGATTTATCTGTCAGTTACATACATTTGAGATATGAACTGTGTAACCAAGGAGCTTTGCTTGTTTAAAGCGTAGGCTCCGGGATTATAATTATAGATATTTTATAAATTTATCCACAAAATATATAGAAAAAGTATTAATACAAATCTGTAGAAAATTTAATAATCTTTAATTTTTATAATAACACAACTTCAAAAAATAACATTTGAAGGTATTTTTCGAAGAAAATCTATTTTGAGCTTCAAATAAAGTGCAATTTCTGGTTATCTGATATACACCAAAATCTAATGGACTCTTCCCATATTAGAATAAGGTAGAAATACAAGGTTTCATAATTTTCTGAATGATAGTATTTGAGTTAGAGTAAAGGATCCACACACACATACACACACATACACACATACGCACACACATCATCGTGAAAATGTTAAAATCGGATTCTAGGGACCTTACAACGTGGTCATTTATCAAAATCTCCATATTCGATTTTTAGCACGATACCTACACATACCTCTCTTACCAAGGGTAGCGGGAGGTAAAAATTGAGAAATGAAACAGAAATATTAAATATTTGTACCTATTGTTTGATTTTGACAGATGACATCTATCATAAAGTTTTAATAACTTTTCTTGTACAATAATTGCGATTGTTGTACTTACTCGTAAGTTTTGTTTTACAAGGCACTCTGCAAACAGCTTGAACACGGAAATTTTATATTGTCTTTCTTATGACAGGAACGTATTACTTAAGCTTAAGCTTAAATATTGACGTAAAATCAATATTTAAGCTCAATAATGCAGTTTTTAACTCTGAACTTATTTTTGTATTTACAAGTTTGTTGTAAAATTAATAGGGCAGAAATTAAAGGCATATCAAAATGTTACGATTGTATTTTCTATAATAAAAAATCTGATGTGGCCGGCACATAACCTCTCGCCATATATTTTACGTGGTTGTACGATAAAACGAAAAATATTTTTAAATACAAATGCATACATTCATGTCTCACTACAAAATAATTCTCACATATATTTGCAAAATCTATGGGATATTTTAATATAAATTATGAACAATACATACATTTTCTTTATATTCAATATCCTGAAATTTTCTTTTTCTACTTTCCTTTTCTTTTTCTTTATATTCGGCATTTTTTCGCAATTTCGTTTTATATTCTTTTTTACGTATATTCTTTTGCGTTGTTGACTTTTTTTTATTTTCATAATCTTCATAATGATGTACAAATATTTTTGACAGTGACATTTACGTGTCAATTACAATTTCTTGCCTTGAAGTAGTTTGATCTGAGAATTTTTACATCAAATTATTTTATATGCATTTCTTTATCTCTAAATCTATAGAAGATATAATAATGAATTTATATTTATCGAATAAAGAACGTTGTTTAAGTATTTACATAAATTTTCGATAAATAATATTTAGTTGATTTTTTCTTGTAACTATTACTTCCGGTTGTCCAATTGTTACCAGAACTTAATCAACTCTTCCTATTATTGTTAGATTGAGGAATCCGTAGTTAAAAATGTCTTAAGTCTTATAGTATTTGAGAAATCATGAATCCAACATCCACACACACATCCAGACACACATACGGATATCATCGTAAAAATGTTATATGTAATCGGATTCTAGGGATCTTAAAACGTGCTTATTCACTAAAATCTGGATATGCGATTTTTAGCATGATTACAATACCTCTCTTAGCGAGAGGTAAAAGTACTAGGCTCGGTATATACACAGATTCGTAGTGTCAACGCTGATTCAACGTAAATATCTATTATTTTGCTAATTAAAAAATACTCATAAAAAATTGTAGATTAATGTCGTTTATTCCTTCCTAATTATGTCCTCCATAAAAGACCATCTTCCTCTTCATTGCTGGTTAATCCAGTCTGTTCTATTAATCACAATCTACGCGATATTTAATTCCCCATCAGTCGATATCCTGTCAGGGCTGACAGCCTAATGAACTGTCCGACTCGCTTATAACCTTCTTAGGATGGGAAACAAAGGGCTGCTTAGGGAGTTATTAAATTCGGAAGTTGGGCACAGTGGCACGCTCCCGTCAGCCACGATGGAAGATGGCCGCTTGTGGTTTCACGGTTTCAGCGTCTGTTTGCTGCAGGCCTACAGTTGGTAACACTGGCAGGAGGAATATGCCTGCGGTTAGAATGATGTACTCGCAGAGTTGGATGAAGTCTAGAGATTTGATGGAAGTTAACTATTTTACATCAAACTTGTTCAGAACACATCTATATTTGTCTATTTAATACACTGCTCAAAATATTAGGGAAACCTTTTTCTCAAATTCTGTAACTTTGGCACAATTGAAAAAAAACGCCACTCTTTGTGGTAAAGATGGTAAAATAAGTATCTCACTTCGATTATTTACAAACAAATAAAAGTATTAAAGAAATCTGATGTTGAGCAAACAAGCATATTTTTTACTATTTGTTATGCTCGACTAAAATTAACGCTCCAGTTAATCTATAAAAACATTACTTAATATTATATTTATGTTTTCTTCTTTCATCCTTCAATACTTTGAAATACGAATCATTGAGCATTTATAATACTTGTTAGCAAAGAAAGTTCCTGTTTTTCTAAGAAAATGTCACTACATTTCCAATGAAATACAATATAAACTTTCTCAATATACATAAATACTTATAATACATTCTCTAGTTAATCAGAAAAAAGTTCCTCTTTGATGTTTGTACTTTTACTAGTAAGGATACATCAATACGTCGTTATAAATACCAATGCAACAACAAGAAAGTGATTCCAACTAGGTCACACTGTAATACAGTTCTTAAAAATTTGTAATGAAAGTTGTAATAGATTTATTCTATTAACAGCAAAAGTCGTTGAGATGTAGATGAAACTATTTATTTAATTTCCAGTACTCCTTTGTACTTGAAAGTTGGAGACAGTGATGAAGCAGTTGAGACATTATTGGTGCAATTTCTTAGCTTTCAGAACTCTTCTTTGACTTGACATATTCCCCATTTACATTCATTATTTCGAATCAACATAGTAGCATTAAGAGGTGTTCCATTTGAAACACTTGAGTTTTTTGAACTTCAACATTAAGTTGACGTAGAAATTACGTTTATCAAAAATTGTCGATTATTAATTTATGTTAGTGTAAACAAAAGCTTTCTTTATAGAACTATTTCTACAGATTATACAAATTCAATTCCATAGAGTGATCTCTCTAATTTAAATAAAATTTTATATTCTTCAATTTATCCAGTGATAAAAAATCAAATAATATCTTATTTCACACATGTTGTTTCTTCTGCTTTAGACCTGAAAGGCCAAGTTGATTGTGTGACAGATTTCTCCAAAGCATTTGACAGGATAGACCATGGTATCTTGAATGAAAAACTTGGTTCCTTCTCCTTTTCCTCCTCTTTAATTTCTCTTATTATTATTATTATTATTATTATTTATTATTTATTTATTTATTATATTATTATTATTATCCATCTGATCGTCAACTATTTGTAAACTTTCTCGGGTATAAATATACTCTATTTACTGCAACTTCCGGAGTACCTCAGGGTTCTAACATTGGTCCTCTTCTATTTATTCTATTTATAAATGACGTTACTAATATTTTACATAGTGATAAGCTGATATTTGTTGACGATTTGAAAAGTTTTAAGCTTATACCTTGTATTAATGACTGTTAAATTTTGGATTATATTTTATTATTTTTCCTCGAACATCTGTTAAGAGCTCCAAATTAAGTACCACTTCTGATTTATCATATATGTATAGTCAAAATCTAATGTTGTTCCAAATTATACACGTGTTTTAAATACCAAATTTGAGAAGTTTTGGATCATGTTTTAATATATTTTTTCAAGAAAATCTGTTTATAGCTTCCTGTAAAGTAGTACTTCCGGTTTATCAATTTTAGAAAACATCAAATATGTCGTTTTCATTAATAGAAAAATCTTAAATATTAAATTTGACAAGTTTTGAAATATATGATAATATATTTTTCACAAAAATCTATTCAGAGCTTCAAATAAAGTATCACTTCCGATTATCAATTTTAGAAAAAATCTAAAATATCATTCTTATTAATATAAAAGTCTTAAATACCAAATTTTAAAAGTTTTTGATTGTACTCCTATCAATATATTTTTTACGAAAATCTGTTCAGAGCTTCAAGTAAAGTATAACTTCTGGTTGATTAATTTTAGCCAAAATATATATATTGTTTCCTATGATTTGAAAGTCTTAAATACTAAAATTGAAAAGTTTTGGATTATATTTCAATATAGTTTTTCATTAAAAACTGTTATGGGCTTCAAGTAAAGTATCACTTCCATTTATCCAATTTTATCCAATATCTAATCAACTCGTTATATGAATTCAGGAAGCTTAAATACGGAAAATAGATATATTTGGGAGTTTGTTATAAGAAATATCGTGGACGAAAAAATCGTCACACACACACACACACACACACACACACACACACACACACACACACACAAACACAAACACAAACACAAACACACACACACACACACACACACACACACACACACACACACACACACACACACACACACACACACACACACACACACACACACACACACACACACACACACACACACACACACACACACACACACACACACACACACACACACACACACACACACACACACACACACACACACACACACACACACACACACACACACACACACACACACACACACACACACACACACACACACACACACACACACACACACACACACACACACACACACACACACACACACACACACACACACACACACACACACACACACACACACACACACACACACACACACACACACACACACACACACACACACACACACACACACACACACACACACATACACACACACACACACACACATACACACACCATCGTAAAAGTAGTAAAAACATGTGGGGGTCCTAATTCGTGCTTATTTACTGAAAACTCACCATTGAATTTTTGGCACGATTACATAACCTCCCTTACCTACGAAATGACGGAAGGTAAAAATAAAGTTAGGGTTAAACCGGTTTTAAAATTATTTTAGTTGAAACGGGCCGCTATCTATAGATACCAAATTTCGTAAAATAATATTGGATAGTTTTTAAAATAACGATTGCGTAAACTCGTCCTGGAACACCCTGTATAGGTTCAAGTTATTCACAGTTTATATTTCGGTGTTCCCTGCATAAACACAATTCAATTAAACCTTCTAATCACTATGATTATACCTCCGTATGTTCTCCATCTCAAGTTCAGTTCACAATGTAATTTTAAAGTAACAACAATCTCTCGAATGTACAAAGTACGAGCTTATATTCCTGGAGGTGTAGGTGTATTTAACTGATCTAACAGTAACAGTGTGGCAAGGCTTCGCCTGGGGCCGGATCCGTATCCCAGCTTCGCTAATTGTATCAGACACTGACGTGGCCGAGCAACCAAGCACGGGCTAAGTAAATAGTGGGTGGTGGGTGGATACAACATGCTAATGGCAGGGGGAATTGATTGCTCCAGATAATGTGAACAAAGTGGGGATAGGAAAATAACCAGCTAACTATGGGGATATTAACTGACCGGTAAATTTGATAAGGTTTTGAATCTCAACAATAGTTATTTGTATCACTAGGCCAGAAACTGTAGATATATTTGCGACACCGAGTTTATTTATATGCAAATACGAGATCTCACAAAACAGTTTCTGGGCGTGTGATACACAAGATTTTTTGTACCGACTTCTCCATAAATTCTTCGTATATTTCTCTACACTTTACTCTATGTTACATAACCTAAAAAATTAATATTTTTATCGGATTTGCGTTGCAAGTTTAATTATAATTACTTACTTTTGAGCTTAAAATGTATACTTTCGTATATTTTTAATGACAGATTGCGGAAACCTGATACTCAATTGTATCACGTGAAGTTAGTTGTAGTAACAAAACAAATTATTCCTAAAGTTAGAACTTATTAATTCATACGATATGTCGGTAATGACAGCATATTATTATTTTTATGACAAAATTTAGTTAAGTTACAATAATTAAAGATTTAGCCCTAAAATTTGTAAACATTTTGCTAATTCTTGTTTTGAAAATAATCTTAAATTGACATATCACCAGAATAATAATGCCAACTCCTTTTGCCGGCCTAGGTCAGCAACAGCGCATTTCTGGACGATTTTGAGTTCTGTAATACTAATCAAAATGGACAGAGATACGCAAAGTTATTTACATAAAAAGTATTGATATTTATAATTATTTACTATTGCCGTCAGAAATGTACTCAGTTCATTTTAATATTTATAATTTTTCACTCAATACACCAATTTGATTACAATGTATAAAATGCAAAATTTTATAATTTTTGTATTATCGCTGTTTGAAACAAACATAGTTAAACATCAATGTTTTTTGCAAAGGACGAGAGAGATAACAGGCCTTGTGAAACATGTTTCTTATACTATTTTTATCTCACGCTACCCTTAGTAAGGGAGGTATAGGGATCGTGCTAAAAATCGCATATCGAGATTTTGGTAAATGAGCACGTTTTAAGGTCCCTAGAATCCAATTTTAACATTTTCACGATGATGTCTGTGTGTATGTATGTGTGGATCCTCCACTCTAACTCAAGTACTATCATTAAAAAAAAAATTGAAAACTTGTATTTCGAGCTTTTTCTAAAATGGAAAGAGTCCATAAGATTTTAGTGTAAATCGGATAACGGGAAAAGGCACTTTTAATCTTCATTTTATTATAGTTCAGGTGGCGCAATAGTGAGGGCAATGCCTCATAAGTGATGAGGGCGCTTGGGGCTATGGGTTCGTTGAGGGGTTTAAAGAAAAGTAGTTACTTGGATTAAATTAGACTATATTTAAGAAATTAACAGTCATCATTAGAGTAAAATTCGCTAATCTAAAAATAAGGATTAACTTAATCTTTTATTGTGACTTGGGCTATAAATGGGGGAGGGTATTGTATTGGCCATACCAGATTTTTGAAAATACGGCGTAAAAAATATATAATAAATAAATAAATAAATATATCATCACGGCATATTACCCATTGCTGGGTGTGCCAATCTGCTTTGTATGCAGATATCGGTAATGATGATGACATATTTGTACCGTGCGGGCGTTTACCAGGCGTCACCTCACGGGCACTCATTGCTGGCGTGGAGAGTGCACCACAGGGGTCATTTTGATATATGACTAGGTATTTTTTTATCAGTTATGTTAGTAGCATTTTCTGCTGATTTTTTTAACTTTACAGATGAAAATTCATTGTTATCTGACAGCAGTATAGATTATATGTCATTCATCTGTCAGTCATACCAACCTTAAAAAACAAAAATCATCAAAAACAGTGCGTTTGTAGATATTCCTAACGATGTGTTTTCAGTGTGTTTATACACTCATAGACACCGAAATAGAAAAAAATAAAATAAAACAACAAACAAAAAAACAGCATCGCTACTCGAAAGAACATAAAATGAGCCCTAAAAAGTGTACCAAAATCCATTATTGTTTCACATTTAGAATATCCAGTAACCTATGCATTTTTCTCAAATAACTATACACCGCTAACTAAAATGGTCTTTAATAGAGTAACTTTTGTCTAATTTAAAAGACTTCGTATATATCTCTTACATTTTCGAGATCTCCCTAAAGGGCGAGTTTTTTGGGTCACGTCTATACTCAACTTAAATTACATTATTTCTCAACTTTTAGCTATTTTTGGATTAAAAAATTGGGGGTACAAGATTGTCGGCTGAAGAATATTTCAAAAGAAGATTGATTGAGAGCTTTTAGTTTTAAGAAATAGAAGAATGACGAAGTGTATAAATAAAATTATAAAACACATGTCTCTTTTACAAACGTTATAATAACAATGAAAAATAAATCCATAATTATGAACTTTATAAAATTTTAAGCATGATACAGAAATATATATATATATATATATATATATATATATATATATATATATATATATATATATATATATATATATATATATATATATATAATATATAACTTTTGTAGGATTTCAGTGAAAGGGCATGAAAGTAGAGCTCGTTCTTGATTATTTCATCTAGCTTTCGGATTTATTTAATCCTTCATCAGGATGCTGTAAAATTATACATCAATGTAACAAATAGTAGTTAACATTCAAGTATGCAAACTTACAATAATGTGAAGTTTAGTTATTACATAGCTTCATTGAAAAATATAAAAATATATAGGTGTTTGGTACAATTTTAGTCTGATAGAAACACAAGTTGTACTGCGGAGTTCTACTCTCAACAGGTAGGGGGTTGCAGATGTTACTGTGGTGGGAGAATGGCGCTGAATTCAAAACGAAGAAGTTGGAAATAGCAAATAGATGTCACGATCAAGAACTTGTTTGAGTATTATTATTTTGTTGTTGAGTATTATTTGTATTTTTGTTTTTTATTTTATCAAATAGGTTTGTATATATATAGCGCTCAAGCCAGCTATGTCTGTTTTTTTATTAATTGTGTGGGGTGTATTAAATATATGGTACATTTCTAAAAACGTTCGTTTTTGATAATTTGTTTCTGTATCTAAAATTTTGATATTTTTATAGTCCATTGTGTGTTTTTCATTAGTGACATGTAATGAAAGTGCTGATGCATGGGGTTTAATTTTAGTGTCACTTTTGTGTGATGTTATTCTACTGGACAATTGGCGTGATGTTTGGCCAATGTAACATGAATTACAGTCTTTACACGGGATGTTATAAATGACGTTTGACGCTTGCAATGTGGGGGTTGGGGTTTTGACTTTAGTGAAAATATTTTTAATAGTTGTGCAATTTTTATTGGCAATATATATATATATATATATATATATATATATATATATATATATATATATATATATATATATATATAATATATAAGACTCATAAACAAATAATTACATGTTTCCTTAAGATGAACTATTAATTTTACACAAATAATTAATTACTATTCAATACACTAGTTAGTTTGGCATCAGCTCCACACTATTTTTAGTTTTAAAAATAACACTACAATTTATTTTAGTGTACCTAGTTAATTTTCATTACGTGTAAAAATGACACTAAAAATTTAATTTTTTAATATGTTCAATGTAAATTCTAACTTATAAATGTTTAAAACAAGGAGGATCGTTTAAAATTTGTAGGTTAGTGTAGCAAAGTTATTTGCCATATACAGAGATATTTCAAGAATTTTATGTTTTCTAATGATACATACGGATTAAATACTTACACTCATCCATAAAACACTAATACTTGTAAAACAAACACTAATTGTTTCATTGTTTATTAAACACTTATACCCTACACACACATTATACACAATTCATTCACAACTGTCACTTTAGTACCAATAACAATCGCAACCGCAGCTTTCAGTGGCGCTAGTTTAAAATAAATTAAATTCAAATATTACAACACTTCAATTTATTTTATACAACAATGTTATTAGTTTTCTGTTGTGTGTATATTTGTAAATATACGTATTAAAACTGAAAAACAATTTCAATTTGTTAAAATTTAACAAAATTTGATCCAAATACGTCAGTTTTAATTAAAATATTGTTTTTACAAAATTGAAAACAAATTCAATTTTCAGTAATAAATGGACATAAACAACAAAAAACAAAAAATTAAATTTAACTTGTCAAAAATTAATACGTATGATTAATGACTTAAAAAGTATCTTGATTAATTTTAACAAAAAACATGTTCTACTAATACATGTAATTATAACGATACATTCATATGACATTAATGTATTTTATAACAAGTATTAATTTTTTTTTATGAAACCATCCAAAATAATAAAAAAAAAATAGTTAATCCTTATTTTTGGATTAGCGAATTTTACTCTAATTTTGACAATTTCTTAAAATTTAAAATATAATCTAATCTAATCCAAGTAACTACATTTTTTTTCAACCCCTCAACAGGATTAAATCCCAATTACATAGTGGGTTCACATTCACACACATCCATGCCTTAGTGGGTTCGAACCCAAAGCCCCGAGGGCACTCATGACATGAGGCGTTGTTCTAACTATTGAGCCACCAGAGCTATAATAAAATGAAGATTACATTTTAAATACCGGGATAGTATAGAATTCACTAATCCAAAAATGAGGATTAGCTTAAAGATTTTTGTGAATCGTTAATTTTTATTAATCTTATGTAAATACTTACCTACATATTTACATATGCTGGAAACTGTATTGAATTCCTTTTCTATTGTTCTATTTACTTTTTTCTTTTTAAAACGTTACTAATATTATTTTGAAATGATTAGTTCTTTGATAGTGACATTTATCTGTCAGTTACATACATCTGAATAATTGCATTTTGTTTGTTTAAAGTGTAGGCTCTGGGATTTAAATTATAGATAATTTTATTAATTTATCCATAAAATATATAGAAAAAGTAGTAATGCAAATCTATAGAAAATTTAATAATCTTTCATTTTTATCATAACATTAATCTCGAAAAAATAACATTTAAAGGTATTTTTCGACGAAAAACTATTTTGAGCTTCTAGTAAAGTGCCATTGCCGGTTATCAGATTTTTATCAAAATCTAATAGGCTCTTTCCATTACAGAAAAAGTTCGAAATACAAGGTTTCAAAATTTTTTGTATGATAGTATTTGAGTTAGAGTGGAGAATCCATACACACATATACACAGACATCATCGTGAAAATGTTAAAATTAGATTCTAGGGACCTTAAAAAGTGATCATTTACCAAAATCTCGAAATGCGATTTTTAACACGATCCCTATACCTCCCTTACCAAGGGTAGCGGGAGGTAAAAAAGACTAAATTGTCCCAAATGACATTTCAATGCGCGGGTAATTAAGCTTATCTTTCCTTTTGTTTACACAGTAGTCCCCTTACGTTGCCTGCCTCTGCGCGCCTCATCTATGATATCGATCGCCTACACAGGCTCCTCCTACCTAATAAAACGCTTCTATCATAGACGTCGCCTCGCACGCGCTGCCCGGGGCTCGCGGACCAAATGTCGCAAGTACTCTTTCTCACGTTACACTGTCACAAAATCTAAAGTCTAATTTTTATATAAATGACTTATATTCGAATATGTTAATGTAATGGAGAACTAGAGATGGGCCCGTGAGTAACTTTTTGTTCACGATCACGCACGCTCACGGAACTAAAAATGTAATCACGACCAATCACGCACGACTTTTTTTTTTGATTCACGATCACTCACGCTCACGATTTTATTTTGGCACTCACGCCCGGCGGGTCACGTTCGTGTCACGTAATTGTTTCTATGTACATTTAAGCCTGTTTAACACAGTCATAAGTTGTTATCAAATTTGTTAACAAATTGGTAATAAGTTAGGTAACAAATTGGTTTCATTGGAAACGAATGTTTATGGCCAAATAGGTTGTTCTATTCCATCACAAATATCATTATAAATTTGGTAACAAATTTGTTAACAAAATTATGATCGTGTTAAACAGGCTTAAAGATTTATATATCTTTAGTGAAATCGGAGCAACTGTGTATACAATTTTGGGTACAACAATAACACTATTTTTATGCAAAAAAAATACTGTTGATTACATATTTGGACATGATAATAAGAATGTAAAGTAAAAGATGGAAATTGACATTTTTTAAAATAAAAAATAGAAGAAAACTTGTACTCACGCCTGATTAAATTTCAATCACGCCTGATCATGCACGATAATTTTTAGTGCCTCACGCTCACGTCCAATCACGACGCAAAATTTAAATTATATTCACGATCACGCGGGTCACGACGTGACCCATCGTGACCCGATAAAATCACGGCCCGCGCCCACCTCTATGGAGAACTCTTTTACTTTAAACAATTTTTAATATTTAGTTTTATGTAAGTATTTCAAGGAAATATATCCAAGAACACACATTTTAAAATTTATATTTCCGTGTTACCATGGAAATAACTTAGTGATTAATTGCATATATAATTAAAATTAACATTTACATATTGCAAATAAATTGGAAATGATTGAAATTCCTTATTGGATATTAACTCTGGATGACTAATTAGGCCAGTAATTCCTAAGCAATTAAAAATGTAGCACAATCCAGAAATTATTTAAATCAGCCTTTAACAATTAATTTCCAATTTCAATTACTCATACCTGTACAGGAAAGTTGATCTAATTTTGCACAATTTGAAATTCAGTTTTAATTTAGCATAAAATTACCATTTTATAAATTATCTCCAATCATTCAATTTATATCCAACGAAAGAATTCTCATTACTTTTATTCTTTTTTCGATGGTACATGCCTTCAATTTTCCCAAAGCACCCCTGATTTTCACGCATCAAATATCACGTTTTTTACCTTTAATTTGTAGGAAATTTAAAGCTTATTTCTCCAGAGACTTTTTCCAGAAATTAGTTTTCAAATAATAAAGTAGATGATAATTTGAAAAAATTGAGAGGAATACTAATAAGATGCAAATACAGGAAATTGTTCAATTTACTGATCAAGTTTTTTCATCTTTTATTATTAGGAGGTACCAATGAAGATTCTATTTTATTACTAGAATAGTAAAATGGAAAATGGAAAGAGAATACTTCTTTTTATACTTCATTCTTTTATCGAAACAACATTAATAATTGTTACCAAACCATACATAATATAAATAATTAATACACAATGAATATATAAAACATTGCAACAAATATTTCTCACTCCTTACATACTGAAATGACCGATTTTCAGTACCGAAATACCGCATCCGCACCACATGGATTGAGTTAGCTGAGTTTGTTGTTATAACAATATAAATAGTGAAATTTGGAAATTATGGAAATAGGCCTTATGCATCGCCCGGCATTAACTAGGACGGAGAAGATGCATCTTCTCTGAAGATTCTCTCCTTCATGCCAGAGGAAAAACCGTCCGCAAAAACTGGCAGAGAAATGGCCTATCTAAATAGTATTTATCCAAAAAATTGCACAGTTTATAGAAGCTGGTGTTGCCTTAGCCAGATCTTCTCTCGTGCATTCCTCTTCTAAGTTGGCACACACACAATGACATAAAGTGAGTTCTGCTTGGTACCCTCAGTTGAACATGTTTACTGGACATTTTCCTACTTGACTTCGTAGGCGATTTAACGATTTTCAAATGGGCCATATCTAATCATTACCTGTGGCATGTTTCATAAAAAAATACTGGGGTAGATACCGATAAATCACCGGTAAATCATCGGTATTTTCTAAATTTTGTTTCATAAAGCTACTTATGTAAAAAATGAAATACTGCAGTATACTTCAAATTTACTTTAGTATTTACTTAGGTACGAATAATTTCGTTTCATAAAAACTACATGTCGAAATTTTCTGCAGTATATTAAAATTAGAAATTACCCAGTCGGAAGATGGGTAAAATAAAGATAAGATGTGTTGAATGTTTAAAATACATATATTTTATTTATTATTATTTTTGATAATAAAAACCCGTTTTCTACTTTTATTTATGAGTCTATTTTCAATATTTTTTTCACAATTTCACAAAATGTTTTGTATAGGTACTGTGTTCACTGTTTATTAGTACATTAGGAAAGTAATGTAAATTCCGCTATAATATTGAAAATTTTCTTTTTCAAAAGATGCTGCTACATTTAATCCCCTAATGACTGTAGATTCTTTCTAATTATTTCTAAAACTAAATTCTCCATTTCATATAATTTAGCTTTATTCCCATCACTTCAATCAGTCTCATGTCTATTTTTGTATTAAAATGTACTACATTTACAAAAGTTAAATAAATATAAATGAAATACGACATGAACACTTACACCTCAGTGGATTAATTAATTATTTAATATGTATAAGAAAATAAATTATTAAAAAAATTTTTTTTTTAAGATTGTCCAAACTATTATCTCTCACGAAGCGTAGTCTATCATTAGTTTATCTATCACTGCAAAACCGTAAATTTCTTTCCATTTCTTCTGTTCTGCATTTCATTTGCCAAACAGAATATCTTTATATTTTAATATTTTCCGAAGAAAACTATAACTTTTATTAAAAAAAATCACAATTTCTTTTTGACATATTATCAGATTTTCATCAGAGTGTCTGTGTACTACAGCGGTAATTTTTCTACAGCAATATGTTTATTTTTATGAAACAATTATTTGTAACTTAGTAACGTCAAGTCTACTTGGGTAAATACGTGGGTATCTACTTATGTTTTATGAAACAAGTAAATTTACCCAAGTATTTTATCAAATTTACTTTAGTAATATACTAAAGTAATTACTAGTATTTTATGAAACAGGCCACTGGTGATAGTTTCTCATCTGGACGGATGCCATTGCCTTATCTTCTGGCTTTAATATCTCATATCACATTAAGCGTCTTGTTGCAGTCTTGGTCTCTGTCATTGGATGCACTGAAGTGAGGAAACTGTGCCTAGATTTTAGACGCGACCTCGGGCGTGACCGAGGTGGTTCTTGGCCAAACATTGGGTATCGAGGATCATGTAACTGTTTGGAGCGCTCTCCCATACTGGCCGTTGCCCGTCTAACTTTAGGTGGAGCTATGCCGTTAAGCATGTGTAATTGGTTAACTGGTGTTGGTTTTAAACAACAGGTAATTAATTATACGGCAAGTTTCGTTTTACAGAAGATTCAGATTTTTAGCGTTAGCTGATCTCTCCCAAAATGCAGCAGCATACTCGGCGCATGAATAGGACAGGGTTACGTAAAAGGTTATAAATAACGCAAAAACATAGTATAAAACGGAAAATTATATTAATATTTCACAGTAAAAATTATATGAAATATGTTCTGATTTTAACAGATTAAATCTTATAAGTTTTTAGCAAATCATTCATTTTGTAACGTGTAAGGGTAAGTACAAGGGTAAGTACCTACGACACCCGCAAACCCCCAGTCAGCGCGTGTGAGCAGACGCCTATGAATAAAAGCGTTAGTAGGTAGGAGAATCGATAAAATAGTGCAGCGCGCGCTGTGCAGATGATGCGAGGCGGGCATTAAAGTAAACAAGGGGGCGATAAGCATAATTACCTGCGCATTGTTATATAGTTCGAGACTTCCGGAAAAATATTAGAACAACTATATAAACGAAGTATGTGTGTGCAAGGACAGTCACAGAGTTAGAACTACACAGAGTGAGAGTTAGTCCGTCAGTTGGACAGTTACATAGATAGTAAGAAGTAAGGAGTCAGTAAGTTGAGTAGCAGAGCAGTATCGTGGTGAGCGTATGCAGTTTAGTGTCGAGTGGTATACTGGTATAGCTGTGGAAGTGAATACTCGATAGTTTTGTGGAGTAGCTAGGTGTACGGGGACAGTAACGGCGAGTGGAAGTGGATACTCGGTAGTGGTGTTGAAGAGTTATGGTATACAGACAGTCGGTGATACTGAAGCTGGAAGTTTGAACAGTCCGTTAGAAGGACGGTAAGTTAGTTACATGAATAGACAGTGCGGTGAAAGGAGTGAATTCTGTCCGAGCAGTTGAATATATAGACGCTGTTGAGTCAGTTGAATATATAGACGCTGTAATATAAATAAATAGTGACATAAATAGTCGAAATAAATAATCATAATATCATGTAAATAAATAGTTGTGTTCATTGTTTAAATAAATAGTATTTGTATTTAGTTAATAATATTCTTAGTCTTAAATTAGTATTTAATGGGCCCTATTCTGTAACTCGGTGGTTAATTTATAACCACTGGTTTAAATTTTTATCCAATAGTTATTGATTTGACAACTAAAATTACCATTTTTTGTTATATGTCAACATACTTGATTGGTTAAAAAATTTAACCAGCGGTTAAATATTAACCACTGAGATATAGAATAGGCCCCAATATTTGTTTAATATTAGTAACCGTCATTGTTATTATCTTCTAAATATGTATTTATCGTTTTAATAAACATTTATCTAACACCGACTCATAATATACTTGTTACTATGGTTTTTTGAAATAAATAATGTACAACATGAGTCACTCCGTGAGAGAATATTTTAGAAGTCACGGAAGAATTATTACTGGTTTTTGATTTTTTTAATATAAATAAAAAACAATTTTACAAAATTATTTTATTATTGAAATAATTAACATTATGAAACTCATTGATTTAAATTAATATTAACATTTATGGTAAATTAGGTTATCTATCTTTACACAATGACAGCTGTCATGTACGGCTGATGAAAGGTAAACGTGAAACGACTTAGTGGTTATTTGCTTCGGGATTAAATTCAAAGATGCTGCTTGTGCTTCTACGTGAATACTTTTAAAGAAAGGTCCTCATTTTCACCCATTTTAATGTATTTATCTTTCAAATAATTTCCAATGACAGACAATAATTATTACAATAACTTTTTTCAATAACAATATAACAATACCATAACAATCTTCAATGGCTTCTTTGTAATTTAAAATACTACATAATTTGACTTGTCAGTTTCAAACGATGAATGAAAACATGAAAATGATTTAAGAAGTTTTTAATAAAGTGTTGGATAAAACGTTATATTACACTCGTGTGGAATGTATATTAGTCACTAAAGAAAAACTTTTTCTTTCGTGACTAATATGATACTGATACATTCCAGACTCATAAAATAAATAATTATTATTTTAATTAATAATAATTCTTTGACTTTTACACTTCACTCAAATGTTACAATATGATAAAGTATGCGTTAAATTTAATATTACCAGCAATATAAAACTTATCCACCAAAATGAAAGCTCATTACTAACACAGATGCTTAATATCAGTTTCGTTCTAATGAAGTACAGAATCCGAATCGTATTCTCTTTGGCAAAATCCTATTCCAAAGAAATGAAAGAAGAAATGAGTCTCGCGCCAGATGGAACCGTTTGATCGTTGTTTAATTAAAGCCGCTTGATTTCAGATTCCGTGTGGCGCGTTCTATTATTGATTGTTGAGACACTGCCGGAATTTTTAATATCATTTTAGTTTTGCAAGTTTTTTTTGTCAGATTGCGTGGTCTGCAAAGTTTAATTAAATGAAAATCTGTAGTTTTTATACAATAAAATTATGACATAAAGAAGAATTTAGAAACTGTGTTTATGGTTGACCAAATCACTTGTAATAAGTGAATCAAAAAATGTACTCAGATTTTACTATAACTAAATTATAATCAATAACAATTTTTCAAAGTAATCGCTACTTAGTAAATTAGTAGATACCACAGAAGAAAAAAATTTAAATTTTTATAATTAGTGTTGTGTTATTGTATTATTTCTCAAATTTGAAACAAAACGTTACATAGATATAAGTAATTGTTGCAGGGATTTCACAAAATTATGCTAGAATATGTCCAGGATTGGATTGGATTTGTATCGGAGCAACACGTGCAGCACGCGTTATCCAACTAAATGTGACAATAGGTTCCTGCACTTTGATTTTTTTATTATTTTAAACGGTAGATCTTCTAATATTGAAGCAATTCGTAGTCGTAAAGTCTTAATTGTTTTTAATTTAACTGCATTTGATTTTTAATGTCAATACATAGCTGATTCGTCCGCCATATTGGTGCCCAAATCAATGCAGTCAATTATGAAATAAAAGTGCATTTCTTACAAGTCTATGTACTAACTATATTTCATAATTAAATATAACTTCCATATTTGCCATTTTATACTTATTTAAAATAATAAAACAAGAAAAAATACGGTTCGTTAAGATTTTTGAGGTTAGACAAAAATATATCAACTGCATAAGTATCTGTAAAAATTATAACCATTTCTCAAATGATCTACACAGTTTGGAGCAGAACAAAACCGTTATTATGGATAATTTCTATGAATAATAATACTGTAACATTGATATTGAATGATTTAAGTGGCCCCAAAATGGTGGACGAGTCAGCTGTAATTTATCTAGTAGCTATAGCGACACCTATTGCTATATCTTTCTCTGGCACAAGCTCTGTAGCAGGCAGTGAGAAAAAGTTAGCACTAATGTGAAGTCACAGTAATTATTAAAAAATATTTTTTAAAAATTTAAATCGCTTTTGGTTAAGTAATACTTTAAGTAAAAAGTGTATATTTTATTATTTTTTGTTATGGTGCAGGCCCCATTGTTGAATTCAATTTTAAAATTAAAACAATTATGAGGATTAAGAAAGAAAATACACAAATTAATAATACTTGACGTTTTAAATTGTTATTATTAACTCCATAGCAACAACAACAACTATAGGTAACGGATTATTTGCTAGTGAATTAAAAAACATTTAAGTTAATCACAGATTCTTAACTCACTTTGGAACAAAAAAATACATGCCATAAAGATGTGCAAACCAAAATGTAGTATAGCTTGTTCGAAGATATTTCGTTATGGCTTTAACTTACTAAGCCTGTGGTGAACTGCACACAGCAAGCGATTGTACCTGTTGGCGCTCAGGGTAGGATTGCAAAATATTTAAATTCGGAAATCTCTAATCTCTGTGCGCATTACGTATTTCAAATTTACTTGAAATAATAATGAATTCGCAAAATTAAATTAAGTCTTTGACTATTATTAGAAATATAAGATGAGAAGAATCGTCCTTGACCGGTATTAATACATATTAGGAAAAATAAGATACCAAAGGCATACCTAGTGAGTAGGTATATAAATGAGTTTTCAAATATTTAAAATCAGTAGTAATATTAACTTTCGTACTGAGGTTAACAATATACGTATTTAATATGTGGCGACCATTTGAAGAAGACAATACTGATGTTTTACCATTTGAAAATTGTGATAAAATTATACGGACGTTTTTACCGCAAGAAGCGAAAGTTTCAATTGTGTATAACTATTTAAAAGAAAAAGATAGTGAAGGTGAAAATTCGGCTATGATAAAAACATCAGAAATGACAACAATACATCACCGACTATAAGTGACGATGTTATCGAACTAATAATAAGTGAAATGAACAATATAACACCAGAAATTTGGGCTAACAGTGTGCGTCATGTGAATGATATAGAAAATCAATATATTGATATTAATAATATTAGCAAAGACTTTATTATAAATGGAGAATTGGGAAATAATCGGACACGCAGTCTAATGTAAATAATTTATTTCTTGGCCTACGTTTCGACTGTTACTAGAGTCTTCCTCAGGGCTAGAACAGTCGAAACGTAGGCCAGGAAATAAATTATTTACATTAGACTGCGTGTCCGATTATTTCCCAATTCTCCATTCTGCTACCAGTCGATCATCGTACTTCACATTTATTATAAATATTCAAGACTCAAGTGACGATAGTGAAATGGATTGTGATAGTGACAATGATATTGTCGAATAATTACATATGTATACCAGTGTAATATTATGTATTTATTGTTATGTATGGCACTATTGTTTAATTGCATTATTTAATTAAATAACGAATTCTTATACAATGATACTTTTAGGTAACATTTTTTTTTTTTGCTTCATTATCATTAATAATATTTGTACAAAATTCTCTGTTTCACCCGTATAAATCAAGCATAAATCCCTAACAACAGACCCGCTGAGAGGGCCGTAACGAAATATCTTCGAACAAGCTATACTTGGAAGACATTTGTAAAAACAAAAAACTGTAAAATTTACATTTTCGTCTAAATTTAGCGCATTTTTTTCAAATAAAAACATACTATTAATATGGCCTCTTAATAGGTAAATTTTAATCTAATTTAACTAACTTCGTATCTCTTATAGTTCTCGAGATTCACATATTATACAGGCTACCCTGAACAGCTTGTATATTAGTGTGTTAAAGTAAAT